>JARQOD010000003.1:375035290-375102507 GCA_033576555.1 Oophaga sylvatica | reverse complement strand
AAATTTTAATATGCAAATTGCCTTCAAACAAAGAGGATTGTACTCTATAGCGCCACCTATTGGGAAGTAGCAACCTACAAGTCACAATCAACCTTTAAGAGTCTTGTAATTGACTGGATAAAAAGCCAAATCAGAATCTCCTTTGCAGAACGGTGTTTGGACTGTTGGTCCTCGTCAGTGCAGAGTGGAGAGATCGGATTTGGCTAGATGAGAGCTTGGGACTGGGGGGTCTGTGCTTCATCTAGCCAAATCAGATCTCTCCTACTTTGCACTGACGAGGACCAACAGTCCGAAACACCGTGTCTGCAAATGGAGATTCTGATTTGGCTTTTATCCTAAGTCATATTACAAGACTCGTTAAAGGGTTGATGTGACTTGTAGGATTGCTACTTCAGTAGGTGGCGCTATAGAGTACAAGTCCTCTTTGTTTGAAGAGGAAATTTGCATATGCAAAATGTTAGCAACACACAAAAAATAAATTTAGATCAGTTAGTTAATATTATTTCCTTTTAAGTGTTAAATATATAAAATCATGCAGTTATTACAACTTCCTGTGTAAATAAAGGCATAAATCCATGTAAGAGAATTTTTTTCCGATTAAGTCCTACTTTGAAGTGAAAAATTCTAAGGATAATAAGAGATAAGGTTAAATATCATATTCATACAGAAACAAATCAATTGAAATGTCTTTATACATATATGTATTGGCTTAATGTAATTCTAATATTACTGTAGTTTATTTTAATTATATCACTATACATTTAGATATACAGTTATACAATCTCTACTTATACAAGTATACTATATATATGCTGTATGAATATATATCTACAAAAACTGAACTACAGAATTATATTTCTAAAATAATTACAAATAACTGAATAATATATTGTATAATACTTTTACACAACATTTAATTTCATTTTTAGTCAATTACAAAACCAAATCTTATTTCTTTGTCAAAAATGTCCTGAAAAGCTCTTTTTATCATTCCCTTTCTTAACCCTTAGTGACAGAGCCATTTTGCAGCTTAATGACCGGGCCAATTTTTACATTCTGACCACTGTCACTTTATGATGGTTATAAACTCTGGAACGCTTTTAACGAATCCCGCTGATTTGAGATTGTTTTTTCGTGACAAATTGTACTTCACGTTACTGGTAAAATTTTCTTTGATATGACTTGTGTTTATTTATGAAAAAAACGGAAATAGGCGAAAATTTTGAAAATTTAACAATTTTTCAAAATTAAATTTTTATGCCCTTAAATCAGAGAGATATGTCACACAAATTTCTTAATAAATAACATTGCCCACATGTCTACTTTACATCAGCACATTTTGGGACCAAATTTTTTTTTTTTTTACAAAGTTATAAGGGTTAAAAGTTGACCAGCGATTTCTCATTTTTACAACACCATTTTTTTTTAGGGACCACATCACATTTGAAGTCACTTTGAGGGGTATATGATGAGAATACCCAAAAGTGACACCATTCTAAAAACTGCCCCCTCAAGGTGCTCAAAACCACATTCAAAAAGTTTATTAACCCTTTAACGTGCTTCACAGGAACTGAAGCAATGTGGAAGGAAAAAATTAACATTTAACTTTTTTTGCAAAAACTTTACTTCAGAACCTATTTTTTTTATTTTCACAAGTGTTAAAAGAAAAAATGAACCACAAAATCTGTTGTGCAATTTCTCCTGAATAAGCCGATACCCCATATGTGGGGGTAAACCATTTTTGGGCGCACGGCAGAGGTCGCAGGGAAGGAGCGACATTTGACTTTTCAACGCAGAATTGGCTGGACGCCATGTCGCGTTTGTAGAGGCCCTGATGTGTCTAAACAGTGGAAACCCTCACAAGTGACCCATTTTGGAAACTAGACCCCCTAAGGAACTTATCTATATGTGTGGTGAGCACTTTGAACCTCCAGTGCTTCACAGAGTTAATAAACATTAAACAGTGAAAATAAAAATCATATTTTTTTTTACAAAAACAATCTTTTTCACCCAATTTTTATTTTCCCAAGGGTAACAAAGACCCAAAAGTTTTTGTGCAATTTGTCCTGAGCATGCTGATACCCCATTGTGGGGGTAAACCACTGTTTGGGTGCATGGCAGAGCTTGAAGGGAAGGAGCGCCGTTTTGGACTTTTTCAACTCAGAATTGGCTGGAAGCCCATGTCGTGTTTGTAGAGGCCCTGATGTGTCTAAACAGTGAAAACCCCCACAAGTGACACCATTTGGAAACTAGAACCCCTAAGGAACTTATATAGATGTGTGGTGAGCACTTTGAACCCCCAAGTGCTTCACAGAAGTTTTATAACTCCGGGCATGAAAATAAAAAGTCATATTTTTTCCACAAACCTGATCGTTTTAGTCCCCAATTTTTTATTTTTCCAAGGGTAACAGGAGAAATTAGACCACAAAAGTTGTTGTCCAATTTGTCTGAGTACGCTGATACCCCATATGTGGGGGTGGGCGCACGGCAGGGCTTGGAAGGGAAGGACGCGTTTGACTTTTTCAAACCAAAATTGGCTGGAATTGAAATTGGACGCCATGTCGCGTTTGGAGAGCCCCTGAACGCCCTAAACAGTCGAAACCCCCCACAAATCACACCATTTTGGAAACTAGACCCCTTAAGGAATTATCTAAATGTGTGGTGAGCACTTTGAACCCCAAGTGCTTCACAGAAATTAATAAACGAGAGCGTGAAAATAAAAAATCATTTTTTTTTCCTCAAAAATTATTCTTTAGCCCTATTTTTTTATTTTCCCAAGGGTAACAGGGAAATTGGACCCAAAAAGTTGTTGTTGCAATTTTTTCTGTGTACGCTGATACCCATATGTGGGGTGAAACCACTGTTTGGGCTCATGGGAGTGCTTGGAAAGGGAAGGGCCATTTTGTAATGCAGACTTTGATGGAATGTTCTGCAGGCGTCATGTTGTGTTTGCAGAGCCCTTGATGTACCTAAACAGTAGAAAAACCCCTGCAAGTGACACCATTTTTGGAAACTAGACCCCCCAAGGAGCTTATCTAGATGTGTGTGAGCACTTTGAACCCCCAAGTGCTTCACAGAAATTTATAAACGCAGAGCCGTGAAAATGAAAAATCATTTTTTTTCTCAAAAATGATTTTTTAGCCAGCTATTTTTTATTTTCCCAAGGGTAACTGGAGAAATTAGAACCCAAAATTGGTGTGCAATTTGTCCTGAGTACGCTGATACCCCATATGTTGGGGTAAACCACTGTTTTGGCGCACGGCAGGGCTCGGAAGGGAGGGAGCGCCATTTGACTTTTTGAAAGCCACGTCGTGTTTGGAGACCCCTGATGGGTCAAACATGGAAACCCCCCCAAACAGTGGGCCCCCCCCCATTTTGGAAACTAGACCCCATAACGCAGTATGAAACCAGCATAAACCCTAACGCTAATTATAACCCTAATGCTAACCCTAATGCTACCCTAACCCTAATTATAACCCTAACCCTAATTATAACCCTAACCCTAACAGAAAAATGAAAATAAATATAATTTCTATTTTTTATTATTATTATTATTTATTATTTTTTTATTATATGTCCCTAACTAAGGGGTGATAAATGGGGGGTTATGTACTGTTTTTTTTATTTTGATCACTGTGATAGTTTATCACAGTGATCAAAATGCCTTTCTGGAGAATGAATGAAACTTTTTTTTGAATCTGCCGCCAAGCAGATCAGCGGGCGCACTGCGCATGCGCCGCAATTTTTTTTTTTGCAGGAAAAGACGCCGGGATCCTGGGGCCTGCGGGGAGGACGGAGGACACCGTAAGTAGACGGGGGGGCATCGGGGGACCTCATTTTCTCCCCTCTGATGTGCATCACATCAGAGGGGAGAGAAATCTTTTTTTTTTTGCGATCGCAACACCGGGATCGGTGAATACCGACCCGGATCATGTTCTCTGGGGTCTCGGCTACCCCCGGTAGCCGAGACCCCAGAAATATTTGCCCATCCCCCACCAGCACAGCGGCACATAGCACTGAGCATGCGCCCGCCTTTTCTTAACAGCGCCGGACCCGGGGGACAACGGGGGCCCGGGGGGCCACATGGACTGGATCGGGGCTACATGGGGGTCCTGGGGACCCTTTTCTCTGTCCCCTGATGTCCGATGACATCAGGGGACAGAGAAATTAAATGGCACATCAGATTTTTTTTTTTTGCGGTCGCCGTTATAGGGTTATACGGCGACCGGCAACATCGGGTCGTAAAAACGACCCGATTCATGTTCTCTGGGGTCTCGGCTACCCGGTAGCCGAGACCCGGAGAAAATGCGCCTCTGGGGGCCGCTATTCACTTTTTCCACAGCGCCGTTAATTAACGGCGATGTGGTTTAAGTACCCTTAATGACTGCCCGTTAAAAGGCGTATCGGCGGTAATTAAGGGGTTAATTATTGTTTGAGCAGCTCCGATATTGAGCTGTCAACTGAAGACTCAGTTATGTCACTCTGAGAAGTCACCTGTTCCTGTCTGTCAATGTTCGCCATTTGTCTCTTTACAGAGAGGTCTGAACTTTGAATTTTTAACTCTTTATGTAAAGTGGACTCTTGGATCATTTGGTAGGGTTTATAACAAATATGTAATTTTCTTCGTACATCATAGATTTGATTACGGAGATGACTCAGTTTAGGAGATTTTGACACTGGCTTTTGAAAAGATTTTACTCTGTTGTTTTACAAAAGTAGTATGATTTATTTTCTTACACGATTCTCATGTTTTCTAGCAAAATCAAGGGACTGCGCACTTTTCAATAAGTATCTTTTTGTGACGCAATAACACGAGATACCGAATTTAGGAATCAAATTTGTCTGCAAAATACTTTATCATTGATTTTGTTTTGACATTTTTAATGAGAATTTTGTTCAACCTTTCAAATATGGACATGAATGTAAAAGTACATTCTTTCCGACCAATCCTTTAAATTTTTGAAAAATATCAATATCTGGACAATCTTCATTTAATGCACAGAAAATCAGAATTTTCAATCTGTCTTTATCATTTAGATCTCCATGTAAGTCGTTATCACAAGACAATTTTAATGTTAAACGTCTGGAAAAGGTTGAGGAAGCCACAATTTAAATAATTGATTTTTCTCGTCATTACTTAAATCAAGCTTATCAACAAAACTTTCAAATATTTCAGAATTTCTGCACACATGGATTTTGTTATCATATGCGGGAATGATTTTGCATTGTTTTAAAAAATTTTTCCTAACTTTAATTTGGAGTTGGGCCTCTGAATTGTTTCTTTTTTGGTGGCCTTTGTACATTCCCTCGTTCGTCATCTACATCAGTTCTGAAGTCTCCTCTCATGTTTCCTCCCATCTTTAGTTCTGAAGTCTCCCCCCACATTTCCACCATCTTTTTTTACATCATCAGAGACAAGGTCACCTTCAGTACCATTACAGACACATGTCCCACATCTTATTCAATTTCCTCATTACAGTCAATCTCGGGAACATCACTAGTATCATATGACAACATTTCTACACAGTCATTTTTAGATTTCTTTGACACAAACTTGTGAATACGTCAACCAACTGTAAAATGTTTCTCAATTTCTCTCTTTCTCTATTAAAGGACACCAGCTTAGATTCTAGCTTTAGATTTTCCATTTACATTCTGCATATAAGCTGAGCCATAAAACTTCTAAATTAGACTGATTAAAGACATAAATTTCAGTCTACTTTGCTTAGAAAAAGAAGTAATTACATCCATTGTATCTTACCTTAAAATATCTCAGCTTAGCTCCTTTCTTGGTCAATGCTGGCCTCTTGTCATCAGCACGTCAACACGTCTGATTCCTGTAGTACGTCTGATTCCTGTAGTACGTCTGGCAACTCTTAGGCTACTTTCACACATCAGTTTTTTGAATCAGGCATAATCCGTCCTATGCCTGATAGGACGGATCGGCGCTGATTTTAAAAAACTGATGGAACTGATCAGGTTTTTTGCCTGTTCCGTCCTGACTTTTCAACCGGAAATATAAAATTTCCATGTTAAAAATGCAGTTATCAATGCCCGGACCAAGGAGAGAGAGAGAGACCTTGGATTCCGGATCAGTTTTCTGACGGATTTGTCAAAAACTGGTCCGGCCCATAGGTTTGCATTGTTTCCGGCCGCCTGAAGTGCCGATTCAGGCACTACCAGGCGGCTCCGAAAAAAAAAAAAAAACGCTGCAGCAAGCGTCTTGTCCGGCCGCCGGAATGTACATTTCGACGGATCCGGCCAAAAACGGATGCAACGCAGTGACATCAGGCGCGATCCGGCGGGTAATGTAAGTCAATGCTAAAAAAACGATCCGGTACCGGATCCGTTTTTTTTACAACATGCCGGTCGCGCCTGATTCAAAAAGCCTGAAGTGTGAAAACAGCCTTAGTCCTCATTCATCTAAAAGATTCTGTCTGATCTTGTGAGTGAAAGTGGAAAATTTTTGAGACTTGGACAACAGGTGTCTTTAGCAAACCTCACCTCCCCCGTGTACAAGGGAAAGAATCCACTTAAAATAGCACAGAATCAGAACTGTCTGGCTCGCCATTATGTTTAAAAATCCTTAATTTCATATATTTTTCCAGGACTTGTTACCAGATGTGATACTCTAAAGAAAATGTCACAATGTTTTTATAAAAAAAGTAGGGTTTATTGGACTGTCCACCAAAAAAACATCATTGCAGAAAACATAAAAAAGAGTGAAAATAGTTACGAAGAGATTGTCCATTTGTCCAAAAGCATAGCTTGTACACTTCTTTCCTTGGTGTCCTGAATGGTAAATGTCCCATGTGTCTGAAGAGAGCAGGAGCGAGCCCCCTCCCTTCGTGTAGTCATTATATATACGTCCCTTAAATCAGTGGTCTCTATATATGAAGATGACACTCTACCATACAGAAATAGCATGTGTATGTCAGCTGAAAGTCAATGTACTCGGTACAGAATTGAGTGTAAAGAATAAATCCATACCAATAATTAATAAATTTTAAAACCAACACACGCACCCTGTCCTCAAACTAAATCTGTCCCTAAAAGAAACTGACCCTAAAATATCCCTACCTGTCCCTACCTATCCCTACTCTACCTAGCTTATCAAAACTAACTAGCTATCCTAAATGGCCCTCCCTGTCCCTATCTGTCCCTACTTTTCTCTCCCTCAGCACCCACACCCCCTTATCTTTTCCCTACCAACAATCTCACACAGACCAGCTCTCCCTAGGGCACGTTTAAAGGAGAAACCCCTCCAAAGCCAAGAGGCCCTCCCCGCACCCAGCCTCTCGAACTCCAAAGAGCGCACCTTCCCAGGTCACCCAAGATGTTTCTAACCACCTCATCCCGGGGGAGGACTTTCCGCTGCGTGGAAACTAAAATCTGTGCACTCCAAGTGTGGAACCTAATGCTACACTAACTAGGAATAAGTGCTCCTTTCTCTGCCACCCCGGATCTGAATGCCCCATTAAGTCCATCTGTATAAGAAATGGACACCAGCCTAGGCCAGCCTATGGAAGCCCCACCCTGTTGTAGACCCCTGTATTAAAGGGACACTGAAGGAGGAAGTGCTCCATGCTTTCCAAACATGTCACCACATCCTCACGGGGACAACCCCGTCATCGGAGCTCCTGCATTCCAGGTTGTCCCTTACATACAGCCTCCCATGGAAGCAGGCCAGGCCAAGTCCCAAAACTTCAAGGGGATCCGCTTGGAATTTAATAACCCAAGCCCAACCTCCAGATCCCGGCCTGGGCAATCCTTGAGCAACCAAAGGGGTTCTGGAAATGGGTCAACAGAACCTTGCTGTCAAGGAATTTCCTCGACATGGTCCTGATTTCCCACATTCCCAGACCCCACCGGCGGATCACCCTTTAGAACCGGGGTAGCATAAGCCGGGGATTTCCGTGTGGTGTGCCAGGTCCTTCACCTGCCCTCCTGTCTCCCATTCCTGGAAGAAAGGCCCGAAACCAACCTCTGCAGGAGAATACCCACGGAGGACCCTCTCTGAATAGAGGTTGGCAACATTGATCTTAAGAAAGGTGTTTATCAGAAACACCACGAGGTTGACCATACCCAACCCACCTAGTCTCTTCGTGCGGTTACGTGACTCTCTCTTTAAATTAGGTTAAGCCTGTTCCCCCATAACAGTTGGAAGAACAGGCTATAGACCCGGTCCAGAGAGGTTAACAAGGAAAGCAGAAAACCTTTGGCCAAGTTGACTCTTTCCCTCAGGGTTAAAGACCAACCCTTCCACTGGTCCACCTTTTGGGCGGCGATCTTAAGTCTGCCCTCCCAATTTTGCTGGGGGTAGTCCCCGGGGCCAAATTCGATGCCTAGGATTTGATCAAAACTAGGATCTCCCCCTCCCAGCCAGAGACTTTCGCACTTTTCCGTTGATCATGGACCCGGACGCCTCCGAGTAGCGCTCGACCTCAGACATGACCCAATCCGCCTCCTCTCTCGAGGACACAAAGAGGGAGACGTCAGCGTACGCTACCACCCTCAGAGTGGCCCCCGACACCGCCTGGTCCATCCCGACTCCCACCAAAGGTCCACGATCTACCCTACTCAAGAAGGGATCGATCGCGAACACGTATAAAATGTGGGCTCAGAGGACAACACCTCAAAAGGGTGACCAACCTAACCGTTCACGGTGGAAAAGTCTCAGCCCCCTGGTATAAGGTCTCTAACCAATTACAAACCTCCCAGGCAGACCGTACCTCAAAAGGACAGACCAGAAGTACTCGTGATTCACCGGTCAAAGGCCTTCGCTTGATCTAAGGACAGCAAGTACCCCTTCCAGCAGGGCCGGCTCCAGGTTTTTTATGGGCCCGGGCGAAGGAGCCTCAGGGGCCCCTTTAACACAGACCACGATTCATGATGCACAGATACAGCAGAGAAATATAGGTATAGCACAACGCCAAACACTTCACTTCTTCCATTACATGAGTGATATCTATTGTAAATTGTACAATAGCTCAAAAACTGCCAAATCCTCACAGCGCACAGAACAGACTGGACGTACAGTCCTCCATACATATTATGGGCAACCACAGTCTCCCCCTCATCACCCATTTTAAAACCCCATGCAGGATGTCACCCCTATCCCCCATATAATGCTCCATACAGAATACTAGACCCAAAATAATGCTCCATACAGAATAATGGACCCAATATAATGCTCCATACAGAATCTGGACCCAAAATAATGCTCCATACAGAATACTGGACCCAATATAATGCTCCATACAGAATTACTGGACCCAAAATAATGCTCCATACAGAATAATGGACCCAATATAATGCTCCATACAGAATACTGGACCAAATAATGCTCCATACAGAATACTGGATCCAATATAATGCTCCATACAGGATAATGGTCCCCATATAATGCTCCATACAGGATACTGGTCCCATATAATGCTCCATACAAAATATGGAGCTCTCCTCTGCGCTGTACTGCGTTTGCACTGTTACGGCTCAGGAAAGGGCGCTGTGGAAAGCCTCCCCATTATCATCAATGCCTGCCCATCATCATCAATGCCTCCCCATCATTATCATGGCCTCCCCATCATCATCATGGCCTCCCCATTATCATTAATGCCTGCCCATCATCATCATCGCCTCCCCCAATATCATCAATGCCTGCCCATCATCATCATGGCTCCCATTATCATCAATGCCTGCCCATCATCATTATCGCCTCGCCAATATCATCAATGCCTGCCCATCATTATCATGGCCTCCCCATCATCATCATGGCCTCCCCATTATCATCAATGCCTGCCCATCATCATCATCTCCTCCCCATCATCATCATGCATGCCCATTATCTTCAATGCCTGCCCATCATCATTATCGCCTCCCCAATATCATCATGCCTGCCCATTATCATCAATGCCTGCCATCATCACACACAGACAGCACACAAGCACTCTCTCACATACATACATACACATACACACACACACACACAAAGCACCACACTACATACACACAGACACATACACACACACAACGACACATCTCACCTGTCTGGCGATCGCGCCCTCTCTGCCACAGCCGGCCGCTGATGATGATGTCATTCAGCGGCTGCTGTGAGAGGAAGCGCCGGCGCCCCCTGGAGCCCGGAGCTGCGGCAGCGGAGGCACGGGAGAGGTGAGTATTGTGCCAGCTCCTGCCGGGGCCCTGAGCAAGCAGGGGGGGGCCCAGCGGCGGCACTGACACCGCTCTCCTCCGCTAACGGCGCGGGGGTGCCAGACGGCGAGGGGGCCCCCCGCCTGCTCAGGGCCCCGGCACTTGCCCGGGTGTGCCGGGTGCTGACACCGGGCCTGCCTTCCATTGACCCGCCCTGCCCTGCTCCACTGCCTCTCGGACACCGAGCACAGCACTAAAAGTACTGCGGCCTAGAACAGAGCAGTGCTGAGCCCTCGAAAGGAGCCGGGGTGCAAACTTCACCAGCCGATTAAACAGCACCTTTGCCAGAACCTTCGGTCCACATTGAGAAGCGCTATGGGACGCCAATTCTCAATACGGGACGAGTCCTTACCCTTTCATAGGATAATCAGGGCTGACCTCCTCATTGAGCTGGGAAAGAGCGCCCGAGGAAAGGCACTCATTAAACACCTCAGTCAAGAGGGGGACCAAGGAGTCCCTAAAGGTCTTGTAAAACTCGGATGTTAAGCTATCCTGGACCTGGTGATTTTTTTGGGGCCGAAGCCCATTAATGGCCAGTCTCACTTCCTCTTCCCTGATTGCCTCTACCAAAACATCAAGAGAGGGTTCATCTCTTGGCTCAGGAATGGTCTCAGCCAGGAAAGCCGACATCCCGTCTCGATCCAGATCCCTCTTTCCCAAGAGGCATGAGTAAAAGGATCTGACCACCTCAGGATCCCTGATTTGGATCGGTTCAGGGAACCCGTACTGTCGATCAGTCCTGTCACCATCTTAGAATTCACTGACATCTTACAGTTTCTGTAAGGGTCGGGCGAGCGGTACCTCCCGAAATCCCTCTCAAAACCAAAGATGTGTGCCTATCATACTGACAACTCTTGAGCAAAGACTTCACCCTGGAGATCTCCTCACAGTCACCCCAGTCGAGACGAGCTGCTCGAGTTTCCTCCTCAAGGCCTGATACAAGCGGTGCCTGTTCAGACTCTTGAGGCTCGAGAGGCTGACGGAAGAACCCCGCCACCCTATCTTGAAGATCTCCCACCACTCAGACTTACTGCTACAGGATCCAAAAGCGGTACCTGGCTCTGAAGAAATTCCTCAAAGGACTGTCTCACTTCCGCTTCTTCCAAAGGGATGAATTCAGCTTCCACAGCCCTCTTCCCAACCAGGGTGTCTGTAACATTCAGAGAAAAGAAAATTAAACAGTGATCTGAGAATTCCACCTCAACGGCGGACACTGCAGAAAAGATGGCATCCTCTTCAAAAAAAACTTATCTATCCTAGACCTACAGCTACCTCTATGAAAGGTGAAACCCCCGTGACCTGGGGTGTGCCGGATGTGACATCCACCAGGCGAGCTTCGCTAGCTATACTATTTAATACTGTACTATCATAAGCCAGGTGGCCTCCGGGACCCCCCCTATCACGGGATCTCGTAATGGTGTTAAAATCCCCACCGAAGACCACCTGCCGGCTCGTAAAAAGAAAGGGCTTGATCTTCATGAAGAGACATTTACGGTCCCACCTGGATTGTGGACCATAGATGTTTATGAGCCGAAGCTCCTGTCCCCTCATGAAAACGTCTAAGACCAGTCACCTCCCCATTTCTATCTCAATAACCCGTTGGCATTCCACCTCCGCGGTCTTAAAAAGGACCGCCACCCCGCTATACGGCTCAGTATGAGGGCCCACACCTCCACTCTTTCCTAGGTTAATGGATGGCCCCTGTTATGTTTAGGTAGCTGAGGAGAAAAAGCAAAAACAGCAATACACCAGAGAGGCTGGAACCTATTGGATTGCAGTAACCTGAACTAACCACACAACTAGAGGTAGCCGTGGAGCGTTCCTACGTTGATCCTAGACGCATCGTCACAGCCTGAGAGATAACTACACTAAAGGCAGAAAGATGAAAGCTATCTGCCCCGGAGCAGATCCCCAAAGAAAATAGGAAGCCCCCAAACATGTAATGGCGGTTAGACAAGAAGAAGCACGGACACAGACAGAAAATAGAATGAGCAAACGCTGTGGCCCCATCTGTCTAGACAGAAAAGTACAGGAAAGAATTCTGACTGCAATCCAACAAAAAACCCTAAAAAATACCAACTCTTCTGATTGCAAAAACACCTGAGATCACACGATCTCCACCACCTAAATCAGATCTCTGGTGTAACAAAACTTTTTCCAAAATACTTTTATTGAACATTTTTTAAACATAACAGTAGTGTATAAACATTTTTAGAACTAGATATTGATGTCTAAATACTTCTAAATAAACTAATTCTATCCTATACTATTTTAACTTAACAGTAATATCAGAAAATTTTAATAGCAGTCAACTATCAAATATATGTATTTATAAAATCATAAGAGGGGTTTACCTATACCATATAACCAAGTTTTGTTATAGAGAGAGTCAAATGTCTGATTTGTTAATTATAGTTAGATGGTGTAACAAAACTAAGCCACAGCCACTGAAAAAACAGGAAAAAGCAAATGAAACAAATAACAGTGGCTACAGATAAAACTGAGAGGAGCACAGGCCCCAGGAGGGGCCCCGTCTGACCTCCAGAAAAAGTGCAGAAAAATTATGCAAAAAGCAAGCACAAAAAGAAAAGCTGAAAATATCTTATCTGAAAGCAGCAGATGCATGCAAGACTCCAGCAGACTTCCAAATGAACCAGGAACCACAATTGAGACAAGAACGATTGATCACCGGCAACCATCATGGGAGGAAACCTCCCTTATATCAGTCCAGTCCGTGATCCAGATTGCCATTCCTCGCTGTAAGGTTCAGTACTGTCTGCAACCACCAGAGGGAGCCTCTGCTCAGAAACCATCTCCAGCACATTCATAACAGTACCCCCCCTGAGGAGGGGTCACCGAACCCTCACTTGTGCAACCAGGCCGATCAGGATGATAGGCACAGATCAGTCTCCTAGCATGGATGTCCGAAGCAAACACCCAAGAATTGTCCTCCTGACCATAACTCTCCACTTAACCAAATACTGGAGTTTCTGTCTAGAAAAACGAGAATCCAATATTTTCTCAACCACATACTCCAGATTGCCCTCAACCAAAACAGGGTCAGGAGGCACAGCCATAGGAACCACTGGCTCGACAAACTTCTTCAATAGTACTTGTGGAAACACGTTATGGATCTTAAATGTCCCTGGAAGAAGCAAACGGAAGGAAACAGGATAAGAATCTCCATGATCTTATAAGGTCCAATGAACCTAGGCTTAAACTTTGGCGATGCAACCCTCATAGGGATATTTCTTGAGGACAACCAAACCAAGTCCCCCACTTTAAACCGAGGACCATCAGTCCTATGCCGGTTGGCAAAACGTTGGACCTTTCCTGAGAGAGAGACAACCTCTCCACTACCTGGTCCCAAATCTGCTGCATACGCTCCACAACAGAGTCAACACCCAGACAGACAGAAGCCTCCACCTGTCCCGAAGAAAATCGAGGGTGAAACCCAGAATTGCAAAAAAATGGAGACATCAAAGTGGCAGAGCTAGCCCTATTATTAAGAGCAAACTCAGCCAAAGGCAAAATAGAGACCCAGTCATCTTGATCAGCAGACACAAAACATCTCAAATAAGTCTCCAAGGTCTGGTTTGTTCTCTCGGTTTGTCATTGGTCTGAGGATGAAATGCAGAGGAGAAAGATAATTGAACACCAAGTTTAGAACAAAATGTCCTCCAAAATCTGGAAACAAACTGGACTCCTCTGTCAGACACAATGTTCCCCGGGAATGCCATGTAACCGAACCACGTGCTGAAGGAACAAAGGCACCAATTCGGAGGAGGAAGGTAACTTAGGTAATAGCACAAGATGTATCATCTTGGAAAACCTATCACAGATTACCCAGATAACAGTCATTCTCTGAGAAACAGGGAGGTCGGAAATAAAATCCATAGAGATATGGGTCCATAGCCTCTTGGGCACAGGTAATGGCATTAACAAACCGCTAGAGCGAGAGCAAGGCTTGGAACGAGAGCAAGTCCCACAGGACTGCACAAATTCCCTAACGTCACGAGACAAAGTAGGCCACCAAAAGGACCGACTCACCAAGTCTCTGGTACCAAAAATCCCGGGATGACCAGCCAACGCGGAACAATGAATCTCAGACATCACACTCTTCTTCCACTGGTCTGGGACAAAAAATTTCCCAATAGGGCAGCGCTCAGGTTTATCCTCCTGACACCCTTCCAGAGCCAGTCTCAAATTGGGCGAGATGGAGGAAAGTACTACACCCTCTTTCAAAATAAACAGCAGGATCAGATAACTCAGGAGAGTCCGCAAAGAAACTCCTCGAGAGGGCATCCGCCTTAACATTCTTAGTGCCAGGAAGAAAAGAAACCACAAAATTAAAACGTGTGAAAAACAAGGCCCACCTGGCCTGTCTAGGATTAAGTCGCTTGGTTGATTCAAGATAAACCAGGTTCTTATGGTCCGTGAGGACCACCACCTGATGTTTGGCTCCTTCCAGCCAATGTCTCCACTCTTCAAAGGCCCACTTCATGGCCAATAACTCCCGATTACCCACGTCATAATTACGTTCAGTTGGAGAAAATTTTCGAGAGAAAAAGGCACAAGGGTTACTCTTAGAGGTCTCTGGATCTCTTTGGGACAAAACGGCACCTGCCCCAATTTCAGAGGCATCAACCTCCACCTGAAACGGTGGAGGAACATCAGGCTGCCGTAGAATAGGAGTAGAAGTGAATCTCTGCTTAAGTTCCTGAAACGCAGAAACTGCCTCAGGAGGCCAATTCACCACATCAGAACCCTTTTGATCAAATCAGTCAATGGTTTAACAATACCGGAGAAATTACCAATAAATTTACGATAAAAATTGGCAAAAACCCAAAAATCTCTGAAGAGCTTTTAATGAAGTAGGTTGGACCCAATCACAGATGGCCTGAACCTTGACCGGGTCCATTTCAATAACAGATGGAGACAAAATGAATCCCAGAAATGAGACCTTCTGTACGCCAAAAAGACACTTTGATCCCTTCACATACAGTGCATTCTCTCTCAAAATCTGGAACACAGTCCGAACATGTTTCACATGAGAGTCCCAGTCATTGGAAAAAATCAAGATATCATCCAAAATAAACAATCAGAAATGTATCCACAAAATCCCTGAAAATATCATTCATGAAGGATTGGAAGATGGAAGGAGCATTAGTGAGCCCAAAGGGCATCACTAGGTACTCAAAATGCCCCTCTGGGGTATTAAACGCCGTCTTCCATTCATCCCCGTGCTTATTGCAAATATAAGGTTATATGCCCCCCCTGAGGTCAAGCTTGGTAAACCAACTAGCACTTTTCACTCTGGAAAAACAGGTCAGAAATCAAGGGTAACGGATATTGATACTTCACAGTGATCTTATTCAAGAGACGATAATCAATACACGGCCTCAATGAACCATCCTTTTTGGCCACAAAGAAAAAAACAGCGCCCAAGGGTGAAGAGGATGGTCTGATATGACCCTTCTCCAATGACTCCTTGATATAAGATCGCATAGCATCGTGTTCAGGTACAGACAAGTTAAAAAGGCGACCTTTAGGAAATTTACCACCAGGCACTAATTCAATAGCGCAATCATAGCTCCTGTGAGGGGGCAAGGATGCAGATTTACTTTCACTAAATACATCCGAAAAATCAGTCAAAAAGTCAGGAACATCCTGAGACTGGGGAGAGGCAGAAAAAACAGGAGTGTCAGTATTAACACATTGGCAGAGAGATGACAATTTGAACCTACTGTGCTGCGCTCCCCGAGGACTTAGGTTTTAAGGCAAAAAACAACTTACAGTTATTTTTGAAATTCAGAGATTTAGCCCGATCCCCCAAAAACAGATCTGGCATGGAATCCTAGGTTCCACAACCGGCAACCCAGCAAGATAGGTAGCAATACTCCGAACCTCAGTGGCAAGCTGATCCACACGGCCAGACAACTGTGCAAACTCCATTGAGAGAAAAGAAAAATCCTCCTCAGCACCCAGAGAAAAAGAGGGAAAAAATGCAACAAACAGAAGAAAAAAAAAAATCTCTGACAACTCTGACAACTTTTTTTTCTTTCCACACTATTTTTCCCTTCTGTGAGTACCATATAATTTTCAGTTTGGGCCGGTGATACTGTTATGTTTAGGTAGCTGAGGAGAAAAAGCAAAAACGGCAATACACCAGAGAGGCTGGAACCTATTGGATTGCAGTAACCTGAACTAACCACACAACTAGAGGTAGCCGTGGAGTGTTCCTACGTTGATCCTAGACGCCTCGTCACAGCCTGAGAGATAACTACACCTAAAGGCAGAAAGATGAAAAGCTATCTGCCCTGGAGCAGATCCCCAAAGAAAATAGGAAGCCCCCAAACATGTAATGGCGGTTAGACAAGAAGAAGCACGGACACAGACAGAAAATAGAATGAGCAAACGCTGGGGCCCAATCTGTCCAGACAGAAAAGTACAGGAAAGAATTCTGACTGCAATCCAACAAAAAAAAAAAAAATACCAACTCTTCTGATTGCAAAAACACCTGAGATCACACGACCTCCACCACCTAAATCAGATCTCTGGTGTAACAAAACTAAGGCTCAGCCACTGAAAAAACAGGAAAACGCAAAATGAACAAATAACAGTGGCTACAGACAAACTGAGAGGAGCACAGGCCCCAGGAGGGGACCCGGCTGACCTCCACAAAAGTGCAGAAAATTATGCAAAGAGCAAGCACAAAAAGAAAAGCTGAAAATATCTTATCTGAAAGCAGCAGATGCATGCAAGACTCCAGCAGACTTCGAAATGAACCAGGAACCACAATTGAGACAAGAACAATTGATCACCGGCAACCATCATGGGAGGGAACCTCCCTTATATCAGTCCAGTCCGTGATCCAGATTGCCATTCCTCGCTGTAAGGTTCAGTACTGTCTGCAACCACCAGAGGGAGCCTCTGCTCAGAAACCATCCCCAGCACATTCATAACACCCGTACAGTCTATATCTACAATAATATATACCTGACAGGAGCCCATACAGTCTATATCTACACTACAATAATATATACCTGACAGGAGCCCGTACAGTCTATATCTACAATAATATATACCTGACAGGAGCCCATACAGTCTATATCTACAATAATATATACCTGACAGGAGCTGTACAGTCTGTATCCACAGTAACATATACCTGACAAGAGCCCGTACAGTCTATATCTACAGTAATATATACCTGACAGGAGCCCATACAGTCTATATCTACAGTAATATATACCTGTCAGGAGCCCATACAGTCTATATCTACAATACATACCTGACAGGAGCCCATACAGTCTATATCTTCAAGAATATATACCTGACAGGAGCCCATACAGTCTATATCTACAATAATATATACCTGTCAGGAGCCCATACAGTCTATATCTACAGTAATATATACCTGACAGGAGCCCGTACAGTCTATCTACAGTAATATATACCTGACAGGAGCCCATACAGTCTGTATCTGCAGTAATATATAACACAGGAGCCCGTACCGTCTGTATCTACAATAATATATACCTGACAGGAGCCCATACAGTCTATATCTACAGTAATATATACCTGTCAGGAGCCCGTACAGTCTATATCTACAATAATATATACCTGACAGGAGCTCATATAGTCTATATCTACAATAATATATACCTGACAGGGGCCCGTACAGTCTATATCTACAATAATATATACCTAATTCAACAATAACCCATATAAAATTCCATACAGGAAAAAATGAAGAGATCCCAAATAATAACCAAAAAGACTTTATTAATCACAATGAAAAACAAACAAAAATAAGTAAAAAAGCAAAATGCCATAAGGGACACCAGAATAGAACATACAAGGGAATGTTCCCAGCCACATATAGTCCAAAAAATACCAATATTTCCTGTAAAACAGTGTTCAATAATAATCAACCAAAAAAGGTACAAATATGCATATATATTCAGCAATGCATTAATGAACTTAATATTGTAATGGCTCTCTGCACCTAAACCAAAAAACACACACACCACCAGGGAATTCCTATAGCTGTTTTTGAAGTATGGTAACGACAAAAAAACAAGTGGTAAGATAGAATTTCTCCTTATAATGCCTTATCATACCACATATTGGTGATTAACTCATCCACATATAATAGAATTGGGTATATTACCTGGCGGTGGTGATATCAGTGGTGTCCCTTCACCCCGACGCGCGTTTCGCCTCCTGCTTCTTCCGGGGGCGTGTCAGGGTGAGGGATCGCTAAGTTTTTATATCCATGGCTGCCCAAAATTGAATTATAGAAACCAGCATCACCTGATGTATAGCGGTGCATAGCGAGTGGCTCCGTCCCTTGATGACCTACTTCCTCATCGACGGTCAATGACACGCAAGCCCGACGGCCTGCGTGTCAGTGTGAGAGCATCGACAGAAGCGACGGGAGTCAGAGCCATAACGCATGCGCACACATCAGGCCGGCCATACGAGACTACAGCTGTTCCAAAATCAAATACCCATCTGCAATTGCCGATATATATACATAGGAATATATAATTGCATAGAGTCACTAGTTAAAGATATATATAAATAATGTGCAATCAGTGTAATAATATTAAAGTGACAATTAATAAAAATGCATATATTGCTATAGATATAGAAACCGAAAGGCCTAAAAATGGCAAGTACTACAGTCATGGCCAAAAGTTTTGAGAATGACACAAATATTATATTTTCACATGATCTGCTGCCCTCTGGTTTTTATGTGTATTTGACAGATGTTTTTATCACAGACAGAAATATAATAATTGCAAACATATGAGTAACAAAAGCTTATATTGACAGTTAGAATGAGTTAATGCAGCAAGTCAATATTTGCAGTGTTGACCCTTCTTCTTCAGGACCTCTGCAATTCTCCCTGGCATGCTCTCAATCAACTTCTGGACCAAATCCTGACTGATAGCAGTCCATTCTTGCACAATCAATGCTTTCATTTTGTCAGAATTTTTAGGTTTTTGTTTGTCCACCCGTCTCTTGATGATTGACCACAAGTTCTCAATGGGATTAAGATCTGGGGAGTTTCCAGGCCATGGACCCAAAATCTCTATGTTTTGTTCCCTGAGCCATTTAGTTATCACCTTTGCTTTATGGCAAGGTGCTCCATCATGCTGGAAAAGGCATTGTTGATCGCCAAACTGCTCTTGGAGGGTTGGGAGAAGTTGCTCTTGGAGGACATTCTGGTACCATTCTTTATTCATGGCTGTGTTTTTAGGCAAGACTGTGAGAGAGCTGATTCTCTTGGCTGAGAAGCAACCCCACACATGAATGGTTTCAGGATGCTTAACAGTTGGCATGAGACAAGACTGGTGGTAGCGCTCACCTTGTCTTCTCCGAATGAGGTGTTTTCCTGATGTCCAAAACAATCGAAAAGGGGATTCATCAGAGAAAATAACTTTACCCCAGTCCTTAGAAGTCCACTGCCTGTACCTTTTGCAGAATATCAGTCTGTCCATGATGTTTTTTCTGGAGAGAAGGGGCTTCTTTGCTGCCCTCCTTGAGATCAGGCCTTGCTCCAAGAGTCTCCGCCTCACAGTGTGTGCAGATGCACTCACACCTGCCTGCTGCCATTCCTGAGCAAGCTCTGCACTGCTGGTAGCCCGATCCCGCAGCTGAAACACTTTTAAGAGACGGTCCTGGCGCTTGCTGGTCTTTCTTGGGCGCCCTGAAGCCTTTTTGGCAACAATGGAACCTCTCTCCTTGAAGTTCTTGATGATGCGATAGATTGTTGACTGAGGTGCAATCTTTCTAGCTGCGATACTCTTCCCTGTTAGGCCATTTTTGTGCATTGCAATGATGACTGCACGTGTTTCTTTAGAGATAACCATGGTTAACAGAAGAGAAACAATGATGCCAAGCACCAGCCTCCTTTTAAAGTGTCCAGTGGTGTCATTCTTACTTAATCATGACAGATTGATCTCCAGTCATGTCCTCATCAACACCCACACCTGTGTTAATGGAGCAATCACTGAAAAGAGGTTAGCTGGTCCTTTTAAGGCAGGGCTGCAATGACGTTGAAATGTGTTTTGGGGGATAAAGTTCATTTTCTAGCCAAATATTGACTTTGCAAGTAATTGCTGTTAAGCTGATCACTCTTTATAACATTCTGGAGTATATGCAAATTGCCATTAGAAAAAGTGAAGCAGTAGACTTTGTAAAAATTAATATTTGTGTCATTCTCAAAACTTTTGGCCATGACTGTACAATCCATTATTGATATCATCAATTAAAGTGACAAGTGACCTCATAAATTCAATACATCAATGTGTTTAAATTATCATATACATAATATAAAGTGACTCGTGCCGTACAATATGATACTAACAAAAGTGACTAGAGCTATATATATTTATAAACCCAATTCATAAAACCAATATACTAAACTATACAATGCGATACTAAAGTGACTAGTGCTATGCATAATAATATAACTGTCATTTTATTAATCTAGACGTTATCAACATATCTCAATCCAAATAATATCCAATATCATATATATCCAAATATACAATCAATACACATAAAAATATCCAACTTAAATAACAATTAATATGAAACAAATATATATATGCATATAAATACATCAGCATCAAATGTATAATATCTTCAAAATTCTTGAGCGACATCCATATCCATCCAGGCTTCTAGATATAGTTCCTAACAGGCATAATATCTTCATCTCACCTCCATGGAAAAAATGTACAAAAATTCAAGAACAGCATAAGCGGGCAATTTACTCTAATACTGTAAAGAAAAAGGAATATGTTAAAATACATAAAAAGGCATAATAATTCCTATATAAACAATAGGAATAAATGTACAAAGATCCCTAACCCCTAAAAAGATAGCAACTATAAGAAAGTAGAGAAACCCATATTTTCATTGAGTCCAGCCGGACTCAATGTTCCTAACCGGTAAATCCAACGGCATTCCAATTGTGCCAAGCCTTTTGCCAGATCCCCACCTCTAACTCCTAAATCCAGTTGATCAATACCTTTGATGCGTAAACCTCGCGGATTACAGTTGTGAAATTTCTTAAAATGACGCGGAAGCGTTTTCAAATTGACATCATCCTCACAACCGGAGGCCTTTTCAATATCCAGGACATGTTCCCTTACTCTGATTTTAAGTTCTCTAGTGGTTAAACCCACATAGATTTTACCACAAGGGCATTCTGCATGGTAAACAACCCCTTTAGAAGAACATGTCAAATGTTTTCGAATATCAAAAATTCGTGACCCATCAAATTTCTTGAAAACTTAGATTTGTCCAGATTTAGGCATTCCTTGCAAAAACCACAAGGAAAAAATCCTAAAGAAGTGGGTTTCCTTCCTGAAGCCTTTTGAGGATCGTAATGGCTATGCACTAAAAGATCTTTGAGGTTTGCTGAACGTCGAGCTACATATTGGGGAGATGAAGGTAAAATTATTTTCAAAACAGGGTCAGAAACGAGGATATTCCAATTCCTGTTTACAATTTCCGTTAGATGGCGCCATTGATTGTTGAACGTGGAAATAAACCTCACTTCTTTATTGGTATTGACCTCTTGAATTTTATTATGATAAAGTAATTCATTTCTACTCTTACCCCTAGCTCTGTTGTATCCTCTCCTAATCATTCTACGGCTATACCCTCTTTCTTCAAATCTTCTTGTCAGTTCTACATATTGTTTTTCAAATCTAATCGAATCGGAGCATATTCTTCTTGCTCTTAGGAACTGACCTATAGGTATGCCACGGATGGTACTTATAGGATGTGCTGAATTAGCTTCAAGGTACGAGTTCGTCACTGTTGGTTTTCTATAGACATCCGTGTTAATGGTACCATCTTCCGAAACTTCAATCCAGATGTCCAAAAATTCCAGGCTTCTACCAGATTTAAAAGTGAGCCTCACATTAATGTCATTGTCATTCAATTTCTTCATGAAATTATTTAATTCCAATTCTCTACCCTCCCAAACAAAAAGCACATCATCAATATATCTCTTCCAGTTTTGGACTTTACTTATCTCTTCCATACCATCTCCCATAAAAATATCTCTCTCCCATGCTCCCAAAAATAAGTTAGCGTACGAGGGGGCACAAGAGGCCCCCATCGCTGTACCTTGTAACTGTAAGTAGATCTGATTGTTGAAGATGAAGGAATTATGTCTTAATACAAAGTCCAAAAGAATTAGAATGAAGTCCGCCATTTGACCATCCACATTACTGGAACGTAAAAATCGATCTGTTGCCGCCAAACCATCCTGGTGTTTAATGGAGGAATAAAGAGCCTCAATATCAGCCGTAACCAAAATTTGATTATCTTCCAATTGTAACTGGTCAATTTGTTGTAGAGCCTGATTAGTATCCCTAATGAAAGAAGGGAGAGTACAAACAATAGGCTTCAAAAAATAATCAACAATGTCAGAAATAATCTCACATAAGCCCCCATTTCCCGCCACAATAGGTCTTCCTGGTGGGTCTAAGGCGTTTTTGTGAATTTTGGGGATCAAATAAAAAGTTGGTAATTTAGGTTGAAAACCCCGAATCCTATCCAACAAAGTCTTTGTAACAAGCCCTTCACTAAATGCCTTTTCCATAATCAAAATCAATTCTTGTTGAAATTAAATAGATGGATTGAAAGACAATTTTTTATAACAATTTCCATCATCAAGTAGTTTGTAGGCCTGTCTTTCATACATTTCTCTTGGCCATACAACCAAATTTCCACCTTTGTCTGCTGCCTTAAATATAACATCCTCCCATCCCATCAAGTCCGTCAAAGCTTCCCTTTCCTCCCTGGATAAATTATCCCTATAATGTAATCTCTGTGCCAGAGATTCAACCTCTCTAGACACTACCCGGGTAAAGACTTCCACAGCCGGGCATAAATTGAGCGGGGGAAATTTTGTGGATTTGGAAAACAAATGTGTAGGGATATTGCTCACCTCATTTGGCTGATTTTCAGCCGCCAATGATTCCAAAATCTGAATAGCCTCTCTTTCCTCAATTGTAGTCTGGGTAGCCAATTCCAAATCAGCTGGTTTAAAATGCAGTTTTTTTAAGACAATTTTCCTAGCAAAAAGATTGAGATCTTTGATCACAGTAAAGGGGTCTAAATGAGAGGAAGGAGAAAAGGTCAAACCTCTCTCTAATAATTTAACTTGAGTTACAGTCAAAACATGTGCCGACAAATTAATCACCTTCAGTTGATCTTTATATCTTTTCTGTCTTTGTGGTTTGTAAAAAATATCCGGATATTTGCGTCGTCCACCACTTCTCAAATGAAAATCTCTTCCAGTTCCTGAATCACTAACGGGTAAACTGCTCTCACTACCCGATATACTTGATGTATCCGATCTTTCCATATGTGACTGTTTATTAGAGGGATTTGTTTTTACATTCTTAAACTGCCAACGAAATATCCACTGTAACTCATAGTCTTTATTATCTCTTGAATATTTCTTGAGTTTCCCTTGACTCACATTCTCCTCCCATTTATCAGCTTCCTTACCTAAATCCTTCAACCAAGCTTCCAAGGCTTCCTTGAGTATCGTAGATTGTAAGGATTTTAAGGCGGATTCTAGATCATTATCAATACAAATCAACGATGACGTATTATGTTCAATGATAATCTTAATAAAATCCAAAGAACAGTTAGAAGACACTTCCATCCAGCGATTAGTCAGAGCTTCATTATGTAATTCAAAGGTGGGATATAATTGTACTCTCAAGCCTCGTGGAATTATTTTTTTTATCCAAATAATTTTCCAATGAAGCACGGTTCCACCAGACCTTAGTTTTTTTTTATGAAGCGCATTTTTATATTTAGTCATGAGCTCTCTGCTAGCTATAGTTGCATCCTGCGAAACTCCACCGGCATTTTGCTTAAAAATATCATTTGCTTTAGACCGCTAAGATAATTCCTTAGCTCTGAAATCCATGATGGACCATCTGTTATAAAAACAGCATTAACATACAATGTCACTAAATGTCCAAGGGGCACTTCAACCACATAATTCAACAATAACCCATATAAAATTCCATACAGGAAAAAATGAAGAGATCCCAAATAATAACCAAAAAGACTTTATTAATCACAATGAAAAACAAACAAAAATAAGTAAAAAAGCAAAATGCCGTAAGGGACACCAGAATAGAACATACAAGGGAATGTTCCTAGCCACATATAGTCCAAAAAATACCAATATTTCCTGTAAAACAGTGTTCAATAATAATCAACCAAAAAAGGTACAAATATGCATGTATATTCAGCAATGCATTAATGGACTTAATATTGTAATGGCTCTCTGCACCTAAACCAAAAAACACACACACCACCAGGGAATTCCTATAGCTGTTTTTGAAGTAAGGTAACGACAAAAAACAAGTGGTAAGATAGAATTTCTCCTTATAATGCCTTATCATACCACATATTGGTGATTAACTCATCCACATATAATAGAATTGGGTATATTACCTGGCGGTGGTGATATCAGTGGTGTCCCTTCACCCCGACGCGCGTTTCGCCTCCTGCTTCTTCCGGGGGCGTGTCAGGGTGAGGGATCGTTAAGTTTTTATATCCACGGCTGCCCAAAATTGAATTATAGAAACCGGCATCACCTGATGTATAGCGGCGCATAGCGAGTGGCTCCGCCCCTTGATGACCTACTTCCTCATCGACGGTCAATGACACGCAAGCCCGACGGCCTGCGTGTCAGTGTGAGAGCATCGACAGAAGCGACGGGAGTCAGAGCCATAACGCATGCGCACACATCAGGCCGGCCATACGAGACTACAGCTGTTCCAAAATCAAATACCCATCTGCAATTGCCGATATATATACATAGGAATATATAATTGCATAGAGTCACTAGTTAAAGATATAATAAATAATGTGAAATCAGTGTAATAATATTAACCCCTCTCTGACATTAGACGTACTATCCCGTCCATAAAACCCGTGCCATTCTGCCCATGGACGGGATAGTACGTCATAGGCGATCAGCTGCGCTCCTGAGGGGAGCGCAGCTAATCGCCGCCGGGTGTCAGCTGATTATCACAGCTGACACCCGTGACTGTGTGTCAGGAGCGGTCACGGACCGCTCCCGGCACATTAACCCCTAGCACACCGCGATCAAACATGATCGCGGTGTACTGGGGGCACAGGGGAGGATCGCGCAGGGTGGGGGCTCCCTGTGCGCCCCCCTGAGACCCTCAGACCAGCGCGATGTGATCGCGCTGTTCTGAGGGCTTCCTCCCTCCCAGGACCCGGATCCAAGATGGCGCCGGGGTCCTGGAGGGAGGCGGCTTCCTCAGTGCCTGCTGAGAGCAGGCACTGAGAAGCCTGCTGCACTGCCTGAGCGATCGCTGGTGTGACAGAGTGCTGTGCACACTGTCACACCAGCGATCTGCTCAAATACAGTGATGTCCCACCCTGGGACAAAGTAAAAAAGTTAAAAAAATAAAAATAAACATGTTATAAAAAAAAATCCAAAATAAATAAAAAAAAAAATATATATTCCCCAATAAATTCATTTCTTCCTGTAAATAAAAAAAACAAAACAATAAAAGTACACATATTTGGTATCGCCGCGTCCGTAACGACCCCCCCTATAAAACTGTCCCACTAGTTAACCCCTTTAGTGAACCCCTTAAAAAAAAAAAACAAAGCAAAAAATCAATGCTTTATCATCATACCGCCGAACAAAAAGTGGAATAACGCGCGATAAAAAATACCGATATAAATAAACATGGTACCGCTGAAAACGTCATCTTGTCCCGCAAAAAACGAGCCGCCATACAGCATCATCAGCGAAAAAATAAAAAAGTTATAGCTCGCAGAATAAAGCGATGCAAAAATAATTATTTTTTATATAAAATTGTTTTTATTCTATAAAAGCGCCAAAACATAAAAAAATGATATAAATGAGGTATCGCCATAATCGTACTGACCCGAAGAATAAAACTGCTTTATCAATTTTACCACACGCGGAACAATAAAAACGCCTCCCCAAAAGAAATTCATGAATTGCTGATTTTTGTTCAT
Organism: Oophaga sylvatica; assembly: GCA_033576555.1. NCBI lineage: Eukaryota > Metazoa > Chordata > Amphibia > Anura > Dendrobatidae > Oophaga > Oophaga sylvatica. The sequence goes on along the minus strand of JARQOD010000003.1, from coordinate 375,076,209 downwards.
TCTAACCTCCCAAAAATCGAAATAAAAAGCGATCAAAAAATGTCACCTGCTCAAAAATGGTACAAATAAAAACGTCAACTCGTACTGCAAAAAATAAGACCTCACATGACTCTGTGGGCCAAAATATGCAAAAATTATAGCTCTCAAAATGTGGCGATGCAAAAAACTATTTTTGCAATAAAAAGCGTCTTTTAGCGTGACAGCTGCCAATCATAAAAACCCGCTATAAATAGTAAATCAAACCCCCCTTTATCACCCCCTTAGTTAGGGAAAAATAATAAAATTAAAAAAATGTATTTATTTCCATTTTCCCATTAGGGTTAGGGTTGCGGCTAAAGTTAGGGTTAGGGTTGGCGCTAAAGTTAGGATTAGGGTTAGGGTTGGGATTAGGGGTGTGTTAGAGTTAGGTTTGTGGTTAGGGTTGGGACTAGGGTTAGGGGTGTGTTGGGGTTAGGGTTGGAGTTAGAATTGGGGGGTTTCCGCTGTTTAGGCACATCAGGGGCTCTCCAAATGTGACATGGCGTCTGATCTCAATTCCAGCCAATTCTGCGTTGAAAAAGTCAAACGGTGCTCCTTCACTTCTGAGCTCTGCCATGCGTCCAAACAGTAGTTTATCCCCACATATGGGGTATCAGCGTACTCTGGACCCCAAGAGTTATTGTGCAATTTGTCCTATTTCTTCTGTTACCCTTGGGAAAATAAAAAACTGGGGGCGAAAATATCATTTTTGTACAAAAAAAATTATTTTTTTGTTTTTTACGGCTGTACATTATAAACTTCTGTGAAGCACTTGGGGCTTCATAGCGCTCACCACACACCTAGATAAGTTCCTTGTGGGGTCTATTTTCCAAAATGGGGTCACTTGTTGGGGATTTCCACTGTTTAGGCGCATCAGGGGCTCTCCAAATGCGACATGACGCCCCCAGACCATTCCATCAAAGTCTGCAATCCAAAACGTCACTACTTCCCTTCCGAGCCCCAACGTGTACCCATACAGTAGTTTTCTCCCACATATTGGGTATCAGCGTACTCAGGACAAATTGGGCAACAACTTTTGGGGTCCAATTTCTCCTGTTACCCTTGTGAAAATAAAATATTGGGGGCGAAAAAATCATTTTTGTAAAAAAAAAAAGATTTTTTATTTTTACGGCTGTGCGTTATAAACTTCTGTGAAGCACTTCGGGGTTCAAAGTGCTCACCACACATCTAGATAAGTTCCTTGTGGGGTCTATTTTCCAAAATGGGGTCACTTGTGGGGGGTTTCCACTGTTTAGGCGCATCAGGGGCTCTCCAAATGCGACATGACGCAACCAGACCATTCCATCAAAGTCTGCAATCCAAAACGTCACTACTTCCCTTCCGAGCCCTGACGTGCGCCCATACAGTAGTTTTCTCCCACATATTGGGTATCAGCGTACTCAGGACAAATTGGACAACAACTTTTGGGGTCCAATTTCTCCTGTTACCCTTGTGAAAATAAAATATTGGGGGCGAAAAAATCATTTTTGTAAAAAAAAAAGGATTTTTTATTTTTACGGCTGTGCGTTATAAACTTCTGTGAAGAACTTTGGGGTTCAAAGTGCTCACCACACATCTAGATAAGTTCCTTGTGGGGTCTATTTGCCAAAATGGGGTCACTTGTGGGGGGTTTCCACTGTTTAGGTGCATCAGGGGCTCTCCAAATGTGACATGACGCCCCCAGACCATTCCATCAAAGTCTGCAATCCAAAACGTCACTACTTCCCTTCCGAGCCCCGACGTGTGCCCATACAGTAGTTTTCGCCCACATATTGGGTATCAGTGTACTCAGGACAAATTGGACAACAACTTTGGGGTTCCAATTTCTTCTGTTACCCTTGTGAAAATAAAATATTGGGGGCGAAAAAATCATTTTTGTAAAAAAAAAAGGATTTTTTATTTTACGGCTGTACGTTATAAACTTTAGTGAAACACCTGGGGGTTCAAAGTTCTCACCACACATCTAGATAAGTTCCTTGAGGGGTCTAGTTTCCAAAATGGTGTCATTTATGGGGGTTTCCACTGTTTAGGCAGATCAGGAGCTCTCCAAACACGACATGGCGTCCAGCCAATTCTGCGTTGAAAAAGTCAGACGGCGCTCCTTCCCTTCCAAACTCTGCCATGCACCCAAACAGTGGTTTACCCCCACATATGGGATATCAGCGCACTCAGGACAAATTGCACAATAACTTTTGGAGTCTTGTTACCCTTGGAAAAATAAAAATTGGGGTGAAAAGATCATTTTTGTGGAAAAAATATGATTTTTAAATTTTACGGCTCTACGTTATAAACTTGTGTGAAGCACTTGGGGGTTCAAATTGCTCATCAAAAATCTAGATAAGTTCCTTAGGGGGTCTAGTTTCCCAAATGGGGTCATTTGTGGGGGGTTTCCACTGTTTAGGCACATCAGGGGCTCTCCAAATGCAACATGGCATCCAAACTCAATTCCAGCCAATTTTGGTTGGAAAAAGTCAAATGGTGCTCCTTCCATTCCGAGCTCTGCCGTGCGCCCAAACAGTGGTTCCCCCCCACATATGGGGTATCAGCGTACTCAGGACAAATTGTACAACAACTTATGTGGTCCAATTTCTCCTGTTACCCTTGGGAAAATAAAAAATTAGTGACTAAAAGATAATTTTTGTGGGAAAAAAATAGGATTTTTTATTTTCATGCCTGGGCATTATAAACTTGTGTGAAGCACTTGGGGGTTCAAAGTGCTCACCAAAGATCTAGATAAGCTCCTTAGGGGGTCTAGTTTCCAAAATGGGGTCACTTGTGGGGGTTTCCACTGTTTAGGCTCATCTGGGGCACTGCAAACGGAACATGACCCCCATTAACGTCTGCATTCCAAAACGTTACTACTTCCTTTCCAAGCCCTGCCGTGCGCCCAAACAGTTTCCCCCCCCCCACATATGGGGTATCAGCGTACTCAGGACAAATTGGACAACAACTTTTGGGGTCCAATTTCCTTGGAAAATTCAAAAATTTGGGACTAAAAAATCATTTTTGTGGAAAATTGATTTTTTTTTTATCACACCCAGGCTTTATAAACTTTTGTGAAACACTTGAGGGTTCAAAGTGCTCACAACAGATCTAGATAAGTACCTTAGGGGGTCTAGTTTCCAAAATGGTGTCACTTGTGGGGGGTTTCCACTGTTTAGGCGCATCAGGGGCTCTCCAAACGCGACATGGCATCCAATCTAAATTCCAGCCAATTTTAGTTTGAAAAAGTCAAACGTCGCTCCTTCCCTTACGAGCTCTGCCGTGTACCCAAACAGTGGTTTTCCCCCACATATGGGGTATTGGCGTACTCAGGAGAAATTGCATAACAACCTTATCTGTCCATTTTCTCCTTTTACCCTTGTGAAAATAAAAAAAAAGTTTGTAAAAGATAATTTTTGTGGCTAAAAAGTAAAATATTCATTTTTTCCTTCCACGTTGCTTTAGTTACTGTGAAGCACCTGAAGGGTTAATAAACTTTTTGAATGTGGTTTTGAGTACCTTGAGGGGTGCAGTTTTTAGAATGGTGTCACTTTTGGGTATTTCTTGCCATATAGACCCCTCAAAGTGACTTCAAATGTGAGGTGGTCCCTAAAAAAAATGGCTTTGTAAATTTTGCTGTAAAAATGAGAAATCGCTGGTCAACTTTTAACCTTTATAACTTCCTAACAAAAAAAAATTTTGGTTCCAAAATTGTGCTGATGTAAAGTAGACATGTGGGAAATGTTATTTCTTAACTATTTTGTGTGATATATTTCTCTGTTTTAAGGGAATAAAAATCCAAAGTTTGAAAATTGCAAAATTTAAAAAATTTTTGCCATATTTGCGTTTTTTTCAAAAATAAACGCAAGTTATATCGAAGAAATTTTACCACTAACATGAAGTACAATATGTCACGAGAAAACAATCTCAGAATCGCGAAGATCCGTTGAAGCGTTCCAGAGTTATAACCTCATAAAGAGAAGGTGGTCAGAATTGTAAAAATTGGCCCGGTCATTAACGTGCAAACCACCCTTGGGGGTGAAGGGGTTAAAGTGACAATTAATAAAAATGCATATATTGCTATAGATATAGAAACCGATAGGCCTAAAAATGCAAAGTACTACAATCCATTATTGATATCATCAATTAAAGTGACAAGTGACCTCATAAATTCAATACATCAATGTGTTTAAATTATCATATACATAATATAAAGTGACTCGTGCCGTACAATATGATACTAACAAAAGTGACTAGAGCTATATATATTTATAGACCCAATTCATAAAACCAATATACTAAACTATACAATGCGATACTAAAGTGACTAGTGCTATGCATAATAATATAACTGTCATTTTATTAATCTAGACGTTATCAACATATCTCAATCCAAATAATATCCAATATCATATATATCCAAATATACAATCAATACACATAAAAATATCCAACTTAAATAACAATTAATATGAAACAAATATATATATGCATATAAATACATCAGCATCAAATGTATAATATCTTCAAAATTCTTGAGCGACATCCATATCCATCCAGGCTTCTAGATATAGTTCCTGACAGGCATAATATCTTCATCTCACCTCCATGGAAAAAATGTACAAAAATTCAAGAACAGCATAAGCGGGCAATTTACTCTAATACTGTAAAGAAAAAGGAATATGTTAAAATACATAAAAAGGCATAATAATTCCTATAAAAACAATAGGAATAAATGTACAAAGATCCCTAACCCCTAAAAATATAGCAACTATAAGAAAACATTTGACATGTTCTTCTAAAGGGGTTGTTTACCATGCAGAATGCCCTTGTGGTAAAATCTATGTGGGTTTAACCACTAGAGAACTTAAAATCAGAGTAAGGGAACATGTCCTGGATATTGAAAAGGCCTCCGGTTGTGAGGATGATGTCAATTTGAAAACGCTTCCGCGTACATTTTAAGAAATTTCACAACTGTAATCCGCGAGGTTTACGCATCAAAGGTATTGATCAACTGGATTTAGGAGTTAGAGGTGGGGATCTGGCAAAAGGCTTGGCACAATTGGAATGCCGTTGGATTTACCGGTTAGGAACATTGAGTCCGGCTGGACTCAATGAAAATATGGGTTTCTCTGCTTTCTTATAGTTGCTATCTTTTTAGGGGTTAGGGATCTTTGTATATTTATTCCTATTGTTTTTATAGGAATTATTATGCCTTTTTATGTATTTTAACATATTCCTTTTTCTTTACAGTATTAGAGTAAATTGCCCGCTTATGCTGTTCTTGAATTTTTGTACATTTTTTCCATGGAGGTGAGATGAAGATATTATGCCTGTTAGGAACTATATCTAGAAGCCTGGATGGATATGGATGTCGCTCAAGAATTTTGAAGATATTATACATTTGATGCTGATGTATTTATATGCATATATATATTTGTTTCATATTAATTGTTATTTAAGTTGGATATTTTTATGTGTATTGATTGTATATTTGGATATATATGATATTGGATATTATTTGGATTGAGATATGTTGATAACGTCTAGATTAATAAAATGACAGTTATATTATTATGCATAGCACTAGTCACTTTAGTATCGCATTGTATAGTTTAGTATATTGGTTTTATGAATTGGGTTTATAAATATATATAGCTCTAGTCACTTTTGTTAGTATTATATTGTACGGCACGAGTCACTTTATATTATGTATATGATAATTTAAACACATTGATGTATTGAATTTATGAGGTCACTTGTCACTTTAATTGATGATATCAATAATGGATTGTACAGTCATGGCCAAAAGTTTTGAGAATGACACAAATATTATATTTTCACATGATCTGCTGCCCTCTGGTTTTTATGTGTGTTTGACAGATGTTTTTATCACAGACAGAAATATAATAATTGCAAACAAGTGAGTAACAAAAGCTTATATTGACAGTTAGAATGAGTTAATGCAGCAAGTCAATATTTGAGCGTCGATGAGGAAGTAGGTCATCAAGGGGCGGAGCCACTAGCTATGCGCCGCTATACATCAGGTGATGCCGGTTTCTATAATTCAATTTTGGGCAGCCGTGGATATAAAAACTTAGCGATCCCTCACCCTGACACGCCCCCGGAAGAAGCAGGAGGCGAAACGCGCGTCGGGGTGAAGGGACACCACTGATATCACCACCGCCAGGTAATATACCCAATACTATTATATGTGGATAAGTTAATCACCAATATGTGGTATGATAAGGCATTATAAGAAGAAATTCTATCTTACCACTTGTTTTTTGTCGTTACCATACTTCAAAAACAGCTATAGGAATTCCCTAGTGGTGTGTGTGTTTTTTGGTTTAGGTGCAGAGAGCCATTACAATATTAAGTCCATTAATGCATTGCTGAATATATATGCATATTTGTACCTTTTTTGGTTGATTATTATTGAACACTGTTTTACAGGAAATATTGGTATTTTTTGGACTATATGTGGCTGGGAACATTCCCTTGTATGTTCTATTCTGGTGTCCCTTATGGCATTTTGCTTTTTTACTTATTTTTGTTTGTTTTTCATTGTGATTAATAAAGTCTTTTTGGTTATTAAATGGGATCTCTTAATTTTTTCCTGTATGGAATTTTATATGGGTTATTGTTGAATTTTATGGTTGAAGTGCCCCTTGGACATTTAGTGACATCAAATAATATATACCTGACAGGAGCCCATACAGTCTATATCTACAATAATATATACCTGACAGGAGCTGTACAGTCTATATCTACAGTAATATATACCTGACAGGAGCCCATACAGTTTATATCTACAATAATATATACCTGTCAGGAGCCCATACAGTCTATATCTACAGTAATATATACCTGACAGGAGCCCGTACAGTCTATATCTACAGTAATATATACCTGTCAGGAGCCCATACAGTCTATATCTACAATAATATATACCTGACAGGAGCCCATACAGTCTATATCTACAGTAATATATACCTGACAGGAGCCCGTACAGTCTATATCTACAATAATATATACCTGACAGGAGCCCATACAATCTATATCTACAATAATATATACCTGACAGGAGCCCATACAGTCCATATCTACAATAATATATACCTGACAGGAGCCCGTACAGTCTATACAGTAATATATACCTGACAGGAGCCCATACAGTCTATATCTACAATAATATATACCTGACAGGAGCCCATACAGTCTATATCTTCAAGAATATATACCTGACAGGAGCCTGTACAGTCTATACAGTAATATATACCTGACAGGAGACCATACAGTCTATATCTACAGTAATATATACCTGACAGGAGCCCATACAGTCTATATCTACAGTAATATATACCTGACAGGAGCCCATACAGTCTATATATACAATAATATATACCTGACAGGAGCCCGTACAGTCTATATCTACAGTAATATATACCTGACAGGAGCCCGTACAGTCTATATCTACAATAATATATACCTGACAGGAGCCCGTACAGTCTATATATACAATAATATATACCTGACAGGAGCCCGTACAGTCTATATATACAATAATATATACCTGACAGGAGCCCATACAGTCTATATCTACAGTAATATATACCTGACAGGAGCCCGTACAGTCTATATCTACAATAATATATACCTGACAGGAGCCCGTACAGTCTATATATACAATAATATATACCTGACAGGAGCCCGTACAGTCTATATATACAATAATATATACCTGACAGGAGCCCATACAGTCTATATCTTCAAGAATATATACCTGACAGGAGCCCGTACAGTCTATATCTACAGTAATATACACCTGACAGGAGCCCGTACAGTCTATATCTACAGTAATATACACCTGACAGGAGCCCGTACAGTCTATATCTACAGTAATATACACCTGACAGGAGCCCATACAGTCTATATCTACAATAATATATACCTGACAGGAGCCCATACAGTCTATATCTACAGTAATATATACCTGACAGGAGCCCGTACAGTCTATATCTACAATATTATATACCTGAAAGGAGCCCGTACAGTCTTTATCTACAGTAATATATACCTGACAGGAGCCCATACAGTCTGTATCTACAGTAATATATACCTGACAGGAGCCCGTACAGTCTATATCTACAGTAATATATACCTGACAGGAGCCCGTACAGTCTTTATCTACAGTAATATATACCTGACAGGAGCCCATACAGTTAATTCAATTCAAAGAAGCTTTATTGGCAGGACTAAATACACATTAGTTTTGCCAAAGCAAGTGTACAAAAGGGGAATAGGGATAGGGATGTTGAGTAGGGGCAGATCTTGGGTATGGGCTATGGAAGTCCATGGCATAGGGAGGGGGATGGGGGCAGATCCGGGGTGCGGGCTATAGAAGTCCATGGCATAGGGAGGGGTGATGGGGCAGATCCGGGGTGGAAGCTATAGAAGTCAATGGCATAGGGAGGGGGGATGGGGGCAGATCCGGGGTGCGGGCTATAGAAGTCCATGGCATAGGGAGGGGGATGGGGTAGATCCGGGGTGGGGGCTATAGAAGTCCATGCATAGGGAAGGTGGATGGGGGGGATGGGGGAGATCCAGGTGGGGGCTATAGAAGTCCATGGCATATCATAGTCCTCTTTCTCGCAGTCTATGACATTCGCTCACATACCGCGCTGCTATCTCTGCTGCTCTCTCTTTTTCCCCCAGCAAGATATATGTTTTCTCTTCCTCCTTCATGGTGATGAAATCCGGGAAGAGATGTGAGAGTCTCCTGAAGTGAGTGTCCCTCACTGTTGAGTATTTGGAGCAGTGTAGCAGGAAGTGGGTTTCGTCCTCTATGGCCTCCTGGTCACAGTGTTGGCATAGTCTTTCCTCCCTGGGCTTGTAGCTCTGCCTGTGTCGGCCGGATTCGATGGCCAGACTGTGGGCACTGAGTCTATACCGGCTCAGGATCTTGCAGTCTCTGGGGTCCGGGAGTTTCTCCAGGTATGGGGCCAGTCTGTAGTCTCTCTGTAGACTCCGGTACATGGTCAGTTTCTGGGAGCTGATGATGTCGTTCTTCCAGTCACTGACATACCTCTCCTGGCCTTCGTCTACCATCTTCCTGATTTCGGCTTTTGTCAGGTTGTTGTGATTGGTGTTCTGGTCAGGTTGGGTTTGGGTGAGCTGTTCCGAGGGTCCAAGTTTTTCTGTTTCACCTACGTGTGTCAGGGCTTTATGGTGATGGGAGCTTGGATTGCTCCTATGTAGGTGAGCCTGGAATGACAGTGCCCTCTTTAGAACCGTTAGGTGTAGAGGGAATCTTCCCAGCTCGGCCCGGCAGGCACTGTTGGAGGTGCTCCGATGGACTTGGAGAAGGTGCTTGCAGAATTTCAGGTGGAATATTTCTGTTGGGCTGGAATCCCATCTTGACCAGTCTGGGTAGGTGTGAGGACCCCAGACTTCACTGCCATACAGAAGGATTGGGGCGATGACCGAGTCGAAGATTTTTAACCAGACCCTCACTGGTGGTTTCAGATGGTAGAGTTTCCTTCGGATGCCATAGAAGGTTTTACATGCCTTGTCTTTCAGGGTCTCTATGGCTTGTTTGAAGCTCCCTGACCGGTGAATCTCTAGGCCCAGGTAGGTATATTTGTCTGTTCCTGTAAGGGCGCAGTTGTTGAGGACAAATGAAGGGTGCTGGTCTAATTTTCTCTTTCTCCTCTGGAACACCATGATGTTGGTTTTCTTTAGGTTGACCAGTAGTGCCCAGGAGGAGCTGAATTTCTCTAAGATTTTCAGGTTGTCTTGGAGGCCTTTCTCGGTTGGTGACAGAAGCAGCAGGTCATCTGCATACAGCAGGAATTTCACCTGGGTGTCGTGGAGGGTGGGACCTGGTGCTGTGGAAGATTCCAGAGCGGTAGCCAGCTCGTTGATGTAAATGTTGAAGAGCGTTGGACTTAGGCTGCAGCCTTGTCTGACTCCACGGCTCTGCTGGAAATAAGCCGTTCTTTTACCGTTCACACTCACACTGCAGAGGTTCTCGGTGTAGGAGCTTTTGATAAAATCGTAGGTCTTTCCTCCTATTCCGCTCTCCAGCAGTTTCAGGAATAAGCCCGGGTGCCACACCGAATCGAAGGCCTTTTTAAAGTCCACGAAACAGGCGTATATCTTCCCGTTCTTTGTATTGTGGACATGTCTCTGAATGAGGCTGTGCAGGGTATAGATGTGGTCAGTGGTCCGGTGGTTTGGCATGAACCCTGCTTGGCTCTTGCTGAGGACGTTATGTTCGGTGAGGAAACTGAGGATCCTCTTGTTCAGGATGCTGTTGAACAGTTTCCCCAGGTTGCTGCTGACACATATGCCTCTGTAGTTGGCTGGGTCATACCTGTCCCCATTCTTGTGGATGGGTGTGATGAGGCCTTGGTTCCAGGTACGAGGGAAGTAGCCGGCACTTAGCACAATATTGAAGAGTTTAACCATTGCAGCCTGTATTTCTGGTGGGCTGTACTTCAGCATTTCTGGTAGGGTTCCATCCAGGCCACCGGCTTTTCTACATCTTATGGAAGAGATTCTCTCTGCTACTTGTAATGTAATAGGTGTATCCACGGGGTTTTGGAAATTTTTTACTTTTTCCTCCATTGCTTTTAGTTTTGCCATTATGTTTTCCTGTTCTTGGTTTAGTTCTTCCTTTGGGATGTCTTTATAGAGGTCTCTGAAGTACTGGAGCCAGATGTTGCCATTTTGGATATGGATGTTGTTTTTCTTGTCTTTTGTGCCCATGTGGTTCCGTAGTTCCCAGAAGGAATTGTCTTGAAGAGCATCTTGGAGTTGGTTAAGCTTGGTAGAGATGTAACTCTGCTTCTTCCTCCTGAGGATGGTTTTGTACTGCCTTTGTATGGTTTCATAGGCTTCTCTCAGACCAGGGTGGTTGGGGTCTCTATGTTTTTGTTTGAGGCTGTTCTCAGGGTCTTCCGTACGGCTTTACATTCTCTGTCAAACCAGCCATTGATCTGTTTTTCTTTTGGTCTCTTGTAGTCGACTTTTTTAAGGTCGGACAGTCTGGCCATTGCATAGAATATATTGTTGAGGTCTTTTGTAGCTTGACTCACTCCCTTTGGGTTAGGCTGGTACTCGTGGTTGTAGAAGTGGTGGAGCATCCGCTGTATTTCAGGTCTGCTGAGAGCCTCTTTATACTTTAATGCCGACGTTTTGGACCATTTATAGGATGGAGGCCGGTTGAAGAGGCCGCTATGCTGTGGCTTTTGAGTGGGTGGTTTCTCTGTAGATTTCAAGTACAGAAGAAGTTGGCTGTGGTCTGACAGGTGCGTTTGTGGGGTGACTATGAAGGCGCTGATATTTGCCAGGTTCATATCTGTAATGGCATAATCTACTACACTCCTCCCTACATGGGAGTTTAGTGTACACCTCCCAAAGAGTCTCCTTTGGTACGTCCATTAAGAATATGAAGTCCTAAACTTCTACATACGTTCAGGAGCTTTTTACCACTTTTGTTGACTGTACTGTCATAGCTGTTTCTCTCTGTGTACTGGGTCTTGGCCGTCATTCTCTGCTCCAAATATGTAGATGTTCCCATCCGTGGTCAGGAAGTCGTTTTCGCTCCCTGTTCTTGCATTGAGGTCCCCAAAGATGAGAACTTTGCCCAGGGCCTGATAGTGGGCTGCTTCTCTTTGTAAGATCTCGAAGCTCTCTGGATTGAAGTAGGGGGACTCTGGCGGTGGTATATAGGTGGCGCAGAGGTGGACATCAGACTGAGAGGTGAGGATGGAGCTGCTGATCCTGATCCATATGTGGCTACCTCCTCTCTTCACCGGTTTGATGCATTGGTGGAGCTCATCTTTATACCAGATCAGTATTCCTCCTGAGCTCCGGCCCTGTTTGATGTTTTTATTTTTCAGGGCAGGGACAGAGATTTCCCTGTATCCGATGGGCACCAGGGATTCGTTTTCAGCTCTGGTCCATGTTTCAAGGAGGATCTGGATGTCTATATTTTTCAGTCTTTGTATAAAGTCAGGGTCATTTGTTTTACATCCAAAGGTCGAGGTGTTGAGACCCTGAATATTCCAGCTGCTGATTGTAAGTGAAGTCATTTTTTCTCTATATCTTGTGTGTATATACCTTGTAATGAGTATGGCTGTGTAGGACAAACTGGATTTCTGACTGTTTTGTAGGTGTGCAGTCTATATCTACAGTAATATATACCTGACAGGAGCCCATACAGTCTATATCTACAATAATATATACCTGTCAGGAGCCCATACAGTCTATATCCACAGTAATATATACCTGACAGGAGCCCATACAGTCTATATCTACAGTAATATATACCTGACAGGAGCCCATACAGTCTATATCTACAGTAATATATACCTGACAGGAGCCCGTACAGTCTATATCTACAATAATATATACCTGACAGGAGCCCGTACAGTCTATATCTACAATAATATATACCTGACAGGAGCCCTTACAGTCTATATCTACAGTAATATATACCTGACAGGAGCCCAGTACAGTCTATATCTACAATAATATATACCTGACAGGAGCCCATACAGTCTATATCTACAATAATATATACCTGACAGGAGCCCTACAGTCTATATCTACAATAATATATACCTGACAGGAGCCGTACAGTCTATATCTACAATAATATATACCTGACAGGAGCCATACAGTCTATATCTACAGTAATATATACCTGACAGGAGCCCGTACAGTCTATATCTACAGTAATATATACCTGACAGGAGCCCGTACAGTCTATATCTACAATAATATATACCTGACAGGAGCCATACAGTCTATATCTACAGTAATATATACCTGACAGGAGCCCGTACAGTCTATATACTATACAGTAATATATACCTGACAGGAGCCATACAGTCTATATCTACAGTAATATATACCTGACAGGAGCCCATACAGTCTATATCTACAGATTATATACCTGACAGGAGCCCGTACAGTCTATATCTACAGTAATATATACCTGACAGGAGCCCATACAGTCTATATCTACAGTAATATATACCTGACAGGAGCCCATACAGTCTATATCTACAATAATATATACCTGACAGGAGCCCATACAGTCTATATCTACATAATATATACCTGACAGGAGCCCGATACAGTCTATTCTACAATAATATATACCTGACAGGAGCCTGTACAGTCTATATCTACAGTAATATATACCTGACAGGAGCCCGTACAGTCTTATCTACAGTAATATATATACCTGACAGGAGCCCGTACAGTCTATATCTACAATAATATATACCTGACAGGAGCCCGTACAGTCTATATCTACAAATAATATTATACCTGACAGGAGCCCATACAGTCTATATCTACAGTAATATATACCTGACAGGAGCCATACAGTCTATATCTACAGTAATATTATCGTCTTATATCTACAGTAATATACCTGACAGAGCCCATCAGTCTATTCTACATAATATATACCTGACAGGAGCCATACAGTCTATATCACAGTAATTACCTGACAGGAGCCATTAAGTCTATATCTACATAATTTATACTGACAGGAGCCATACAGTCTATATCTACAGTAATATATGCTGACAGGAGCCTAGTCATATATCTACAGTAATATATACCTGACAGGAGCCTCAGTCTATATCATAATTGTCGAGCGTACTTATACTACAGTAATATTACCTGAAGGAGCCACTCGTCATTCTACAGTAATTCTGGGGCATACAGTCTATATCTACAGTAATATATACCTGACAGGAGCCCATACAGTCTATATCTACAGTAATATATACCTGACAGGAGCCCATACAGTCTATATCTACAGTAATATATACCTGACAGGAGCCCATACAGTCTATATCTACAGTAATATATACCTGACAGGAGCCCATACAGTCTATATCTACAGTAATATATACCTGACAGAGCCATACAGTCTATATCTACAATAATATATACCTGACAGGAGCCCGTACAGTCTATATCTACAATAATATATACCTGACAGGAGCCCTACAGTCTATATCTACAGTAATATATACCTGACAGGAGCCCATACAGTCTATATCTACAGTAATATATACCTGACAGGAGCCCTACAGTCTATATCTACAGTAATATATACCTGACAGGAGCCCATACAGTCTATATCTACAGTATATATACCTGACAGGAGCCCGTACAGTCTATACAGTAATATATACCTGACAGGAGCCATACAGTCTATATCTACATAATATATACCTGACATGGAGCACCATACAGTCTATATCTACAATAATATATACCTGACAGGAGCCCATACAGTCTATATCTACATAATATATACCTGACAGGAGCCCGTACAGTCTATATCTAAAATAATATATACCTGACAGGAGCCTGTACAGTCTATATCTACAGTATATATATACCTGACAGGAGCCCTACAGTCTATATCTAAGTAATATATACCTGACAGGACCCTGTACAGTCTTATCTACAGTATATATACCTGACAGGAGCCCGTACAGTCTATATCTACAGTAATATATACCTGACAGGAGCCCATACAGTCTATATCTACAATAATATATACCTGACAGGAGCCTATACAGTCTATATCTACAATAATATATACCTGACAGGAGCCCATACAGTCTATATCTACAGTAATATATACCTGACAGGAGCCATACAGTCTTATCTACAGTAATATATACCTGACAGGAGCCCATACAGTCTATATCTACATAATATATACCTGACAGGAGCCCTACAGTCTATATCTACAGTAATATATACCTGACAGGAGCCCGTACAGTCTATTCTACATAATATATAACCTGACAGGAGCCTTAACAGTCTATATCTACAGTAATATATACCTGACAGGAGCCCATACAGTCTATATCTACAGTAATATATACCTGACAGGAGCCCTACAGTCTATATCTACAGTAATATAACCTGACAGGAGCCCTACAGTCTATATCTACAATAATATATACCTGACAGGAGCCATACAGTCTATCTACAATAATATATACCTGACAGAGCCCTTACAGTCTATATCTACATAATATATACCTGACAGGAGCCCATACAGTCTATATCTACATAATATATACCTGACAGGAGCCCTACAGTCTTATCTACAGTAATATATACCTGACAGGAGCCCTACATTCTATCTCAGTAATATATACTGACAGGAGCCGTACAGTCTATATCTACAATAATATATACCTGACAGGAGCTGTACAGTCTATATCTACATAATATATACCTGACAGGAGCCCTTACAGTCTATATCTACAGTAATATATACCTGACAGGAGCCATACAGTCTTATCTACAGTAATATATACCTGACAGGAGCCATACAGTCTATATCTACAATAATATATACCTGACAGGAGCCCATACAGTCTATATCTACAGTAATATATACCTGACAGGAGCCTTACAGTCTATATCTACAGTAATATATACCTGACAGGAGCCCGTACAGTCTATATCTACAATAATATATACCTGACAGGAGCCCTACAGTCTATCTACATAATATATACCTGACAGGAGCCCATACAGTCTATATCTACAGTAATATATACCTGACAGGAGCCCGTACAGTCTATATCTACATAATATATACCTGACAGGAGCCTACAGTCTATATCTACAGTAATATATACCTGACAGGAGCCATACAGTCTATATCTACAGTAATATATACCTGACAGGAGCCCATACAGTCTATATCTACAGTAATATATACCTGACAGGAGCCCATACAGTCTATATCTACAGTAATATATACCTGACAGGAGCCCATACAGTCTATATCTACATAATATATACCTGACAGGAGCCCATACAGTCTATATCTACATAATATATACCTGACAGGAGCCTACAGTCTATATCTACAGTAATATATACCTGACAGGAGCCCATACAGTCTATATCTACAGTAATATATACCTGACAGGAGCCCATACAGTCTATATCTACAATAATATATACCTGACAGGAGCCCATACAGTCTATATCTACATAATATATACCTGACAGGAGCCATACAGTCTATATCTACAGTAATATATACCTGACAGGAGCCCATACAGTCTATATCTACAATAATATATACCTGACAGGAGCCCACACGTCTATATCTACAGTAATATATACCTGACAGGAGCCCATACAGTCTATATCTACAGTAATATTACCTGACAGGAGCCCATACAGTCTATATCTACAGTAATATATACCTGACAGGAGCCCATACAGTCTATATCTACAGTAATATATACCTGACAGGAGCCCATACAGTCTATATCTACAGTAATATATACCTGACAGGAGCCCATACAGTCTATATCTACAGTAATATATACCTGACAGGAGCCCATACAGTCTATATCTACAGTAATATATACCTGACAGGAGCCCATACAGTCTATATCTACAATAATATATACCTGACAGGAGCCCTACAGTCTATATCTACAATAATATATACCTGACAGGAGCCCTACAGTCTATATCTACAGTAATATATACCTGACAGGAGCCTACAGTCTATATCTACAGTAATATATACCTGACAGGAGCCCGTACAGTCTATATCTACAGTAATATATACCTGACAGGAGCCCTACAGTTTTATATCTACATAATATATACCTGACAGGAGCCACCTTCATAGACTACAGTCTATATATACAATAATATATACCTGACAGGAGCCCATACAGTCTATATCTACAGTAATATATACCTGACAGGAGCCCGTACAGTCTATATCTACAATAATATATACCTGACAGGAGCCCGTACAGTCTATATATACAATAATATATACCTGACAGGAGCCCGTACAGTCTATATATACAATAATATATACCTGACAGGAGCCCATACAGTCTATATCTTCAAGAATATATACCTGACAGGAGCCCGTACAGTCTATATCTACAGTAATATACACCTGACAGGAGCCCGTACAGTCTATATCTACAGTAATATACACCTGACAGGAGCCCGTACAGTCTATATCTACAGTAATATACACCTGACAGGAGCCCATACAGTCTATATCTACAATAATATATACCTGACAGGAGCCCATACAGTCTATATCTACAGTAATATATACCTGACAGGAGCCCGTACAGTCTATATCTACAATATTATATACCTGAAAGGAGCCCGTACAGTCTTTATCTACAGTAATATATACCTGACAGGAGCCCATACAGTCTGTATCTACAGTAATATATACCTGACAGGAGCCCGTACAGTCTATATCTACAGTAATATATACCTGACAGGAGCCCGTACAGTCTTTATCTACAGTAATATATACCTGACAGGAGCCCATACAGTTAATTCAATTCAAGAAGCTTTATTGGCAGACTAATACACATTAGTTTGCCAAAGCAAGTGTACAAAAGGGGAATAGGGATAGGGATGTTGAGTAGGGGCAGATCTTGGGTATGGGCTATGGAAGTCCATGGCATAGGGAGGGGGATGGGGCAGATCCGGGGTGCGGGCTATAGAAGTCCATGGCATAGGGAGGGGTTGATGGGGGCAGATCCGGGTTGGAAGCTATAGAAGTCAATGGCATAGGGAGGGGGGATGGGGCAGATCGGGTGCGGGCTATAGAAGTCCATGGCATAGGGAGGGGGATGGGGTAGATCCGGGTGGGGGCTATAGAAGTCCATGCATAGGGAAGGTGGATGGGGGGATGGGGAGATCCAGGTGGGGGCTATAGAAGTCCATGGCATATCATAGTCTCTTTCTCGCAGTCTATGACATTCGCTCACATACCGCGCTGCTATCTCTGCTGCTCTCTCTTTTTCCCCCAGCAAGATATATGTTTTCTCTTCCTCCTTCATGGTGATGAAATCCGGGAAGAGATGTGAGAGTCTCCTGAAGTGAGTGTCCCTCACTGTGAGTATTTGGAGCAGTGTAGCAGGAAGTGGGTTTCGTCCTCTATGGCCTCCTGGTCACAGTGTTGGCATAGTCTTTCCTCCTGGGCTTGTAGCTCTGCCTGTGTCGGCCGGATTCGATGGCCAGACTGTGGGCACTGAGTCTATACCGGCTCAGGATCTTGCAGTCTCTGGGGTCCGGGAGTTTCTCCAGGTATGGGGCCAGTCTGTAGTCTCTCTGTAGACTCCGGTACATGGTCAGTTTCTGGGAGCTGATGATGTCGTTCTTCCAGTCACTGACATACCTCTCCTGGCCTTCGTCTACCATCTTCCTGATTTCGGCTTTTGTCAGGTTGTTGTGATTGGTGTTCTGGTCAGGTTGGGTTTGGGTGAGCTGTTCCGAGGGTCCAAGTTTTTCTGTTTCACCTACGTGTGTCAGGGCTTTATGGTGATGGGAGCTTGGATTGCTCCTATGTAGGTGAGCCTGGAATGACAGTGCCCTCTTTAGAACCGTTAGGTGTAGAGGGAATCTTCCCAGCTCGGCCCGGCAGGCACTGTTGGAGGTGCTCCGATGGACTTGGAGAAGGTGCTTGCAGAATTTCAGGTGGAATATTTCTGTTGGGCTGGAATCCCATCTTGACCAGTCTGGGTAGGTGTGAGGACCCCAGACTTCACTGCCATACAGAAGGATTGGGGCGATGACCGAGTCGAAGATTTTTAACCAGACCCTCACTGGTGGTTTCAGATGGTAGAGTTTCCTTCGGATGCCATAGAAGGTTTTACATGCCTTGTCTTTCAGGGTCTCTATGGCTTGTTTGAAGCTCCCTGACCGGTGAATCTCTAGGCCCAGGTAGGTATATTTGTCTGTTCCTGTAAGGGCGCAGTTGTTGAGGACAAATGAAGGGTGCTGGTCTAATTTTCTCTTTCTCCTCTGGAACACCATGATGTTGGTTTTCTTTAGGTTGACCAGTAGTGCCCAGGAGGAGCTGAATTTCTCTAAGATTTTCAGGTTGTCTTGGAGGCCTTTCTCGGTTGGTGACAGAAGCAGCAGGTCATCTGCATACAGCAGGAATTTCACCTGGGTGTCGTGGAGGGTGGGACCTGGTGCTGTGGAAGATTCCAGAGCGGTAGCCAGCTCGTTGATGTAAATGTTGAAGAGCGTTGGACTTAGGCTGCAGCCTTGTCTGACTCCACGGCTCTGCTGGAAATAAGCCGTTCTTTTACCGTTCACACTCACACTGCAGAGGTTCTCGGTGTAGGAGCTTTTGATAAAATCGTAGGTCTTTCCTCCTATTCCGCTCTCCAGCAGTTTCAGGAATAAGCCCGGGTGCCACACCGAATCGAAGGCCTTTTTAAAGTCCACGAAACAGGCGTATATCTTCCCGTTCTTTGTATTGTGGACATGTCTCTGAATGAGGCTGTGCAGGGTATAGATGTGGTCAGTGGTCCGGTGGTTTGGCATGAACCCTGCTTGGCTCTTGCTGAGGACGTTATGTTCGGTGAGGAAACTGAGGATCCTCTTGTTCAGGATGCTGTTGAACAGTTTCCCCAGGTTGCTGCTGACACATATGCCTCTGTAGTTGGCTGGGTCATACCTGTCCCCATTCTTGTGGATGGGTGTGATGAGGCCTTGGTTCCAGGTACGAGGGAAGTAGCCGGCACTTAGCACAATATTGAAGAGTTTAACCATTGCAGCCTGTATTTCTGGTGGGCTGTACTTCAGCATTTCTGGTAGGGTTCCATCCAGGCCACCGGCTTTTCTACATCTTATGGAAGAGATTCTCTCTGCTACTTGTAATGTAATAGGTGTATCCACGGGGTTTTGGAAATTTTTTACTTTTTCCTCCATTGCTTTTAGTTTTGCCATTATGTTTTCCTGTTCTTGGTTTAGTTCTTCCTTTGGGATGTCTTTATAGAGGTCTCTGAAGTACTGGAGCCAGATGTTGCCATTTTGGATATGGATGTTGTTTTTCTTGTCTTTTGTGCCCATGTGGTTCCGTAGTTCCCAGAAGGAATTGTCTTGAAGAGCATCTTGGAGTTGGTTAAGCTTGGTAGAGATGTAACTCTGCTTCTTCCTCCTGAGGATGGTTTTGTACTGCCTTTGTATGGTTTCATAGGCTTCTCTCAGACCAGGGTGGTTGGGGTCTCTATGTTTCTTGTTTGAGGCTGTTCTCAGGGTCTTCCGTACGGCTTTACATTCTCTGTCAAACCAGCCATTGATCTGTTTTTCTTTTGGTCTCTTGTAGTCGACTTTTTTAAGGTCGGACAGTCTGGCCATTGCATAGAATATATTGTTGAGGTCTTTTGTAGCTTGACTCACTCCCTTTGGGTTAGGCTGGTACTCGTGGTTGTAGAAGTGGTGGAGCATCCGCTGTATTTCAGGTCTGCTGAGAGCCTCTTTATACTTTAATGCCGACGTTTTGGACCATTTATAGGATGGAGGCCGGTTGAAGAGGCCGCTATGCTGTGGCTTTTGAGTGGGTGGTTTCTCTGTAGATTTCAAGTACAGAAGAAGTTGGCTGTGGTCTGACAGGTGCGTTTGTGGGGTGACTATGAAGGCGCTGATATTTGCCAGGTTCATATCTGTAATGGCATAATCTACTACACTCCTCCCTACATGGGAGTTTAGTGTACACCTCCCCAAAGAGTCTCCTTTGGTACGTCCATTAAGAATATGAAGTCCTAAACTTCTACATACGTTCAGGAGCTTTTTACCACTTTTGTTGACTGTACTGTCATAGCTGTTTCTCTCTGTGTACTGGGTCTTGGCCGTCATTCTCTGCTCCAAATATGTAGATGTTCCCATCCGTGGTCAGGAAGTCGTTTTCGCTCCCTGTTCTTGCATTGAGGTCCCCAAAGATGAGAACTTTGCCCAGGGCCTGATAGTGGGCTGCTTCTCTTTGTAAGATCTCGAAGCTCTCTGGATTGAAGTAGGGGGACTCTGGCGGTGGTATATAGGTGGCGCAGAGGTGGACATCAGACTGAGAGGTGAGGATGGAGCTGCTGATCCTGATCCATATGTGGCTACCTCCTCTCTTCACCGGTTTGATGCATTGGTGGAGCTCATCTTTATACCAGATCAGTATTCCTCCTGAGCTCCGGCCCTGTTTGATGTTTTTATTTTTCAGGGCAGGGACAGAGATTTCCCTGTATCCGATGGGCACCAGGGATTCGTTTTCAGCTCTGGTCCATGTTTCAAGGAGGATCTGGATGTCTATATTTTTCAGTCTTTGTATAAAGTCAGGGTCATTTGTTTTACATCCAAAGGTCGAGGTGTTGAGACCCTGAATATTCCAGCTGCTGATTGTAAGTGAAGTCATTTTTTCTCTATATCTTGTGTGTATATACCTTGTAATGAGTATGGCTGTGTAGGACAAACTGGATTTCTGACTGTTTTGTAGGTGTGCAGTCTATATCTACAGTAATATATACCTGACAGGAGCCCATACAGTCTATATCTACAATAATATATACCTGTCAGGAGCCCATACAGTCTATATCTACAGTAATATATACCTGACAGGAGCCCATACAGTCTATATCTACAGTAATATATACCTGACAGGAGCCCATACAGTCTATATCTACAGTAATATATACCTGACAGGAGCCCGTACAATCTATATCTACATTAATATATACCTAACAGGAGCCCGTACAGTCTATATCTACAGTAATATATACCTGACAGGAGCCCATACAGTCTATATCTACAGTAATATATACCTGACAGGAGCCCATACAGTCTATATCTACAATAATATATACCTGTCAGGAGCCCATACAGTCTATGTCTACAATAATATATACCTGACAGGAGCCCGTACAGTCTATATCTACAATAATATATACCTGACAGGAGCCCGTACAGTCTATATCTACAATAATATATACCTGTCAGGAGCCCATACAGTCTATGTCTACAATAATATATACCTGACAGGAGCCCGTACAGTCTATATCTACAATAATATATACCTGACAGGAGCCCGTACAGTCTATATCTACAATAATATATACCTGTCAGGAGCCCATACAGTCTATATCTACAGTAATATATACCTGACAGGAGCCCGTACAGTCTATACAGTAATATATACCTGACAGGAGCCCGTACAGTCTATATC
Organism: Oophaga sylvatica; assembly: GCA_033576555.1. NCBI lineage: Eukaryota > Metazoa > Chordata > Amphibia > Anura > Dendrobatidae > Oophaga > Oophaga sylvatica. The sequence goes on along the minus strand of JARQOD010000003.1, from coordinate 375,054,140 downwards.
TATAGTAATATATACCTGACAGGAGCATGTACAGTCTATATCTACAGTAATATATACCTGACAGGAGCCCGTACAGTCTATATCTACAGTAATATATACCTGACAGGAGCCCATACAGTCTATATCTACAGTAATATATACCTGACAGGAGCCCATACAGTCTATATCTACAATAATATATACCTGACAGGAGCCCATACAATCTATATCTACAGTAATATATACCTGACAGGAGCCCATACAGTCTATATCTACAGTAATATATACCTGACAGGAGCCCGTACAGTCTATATCTACAATAATATATACCTGACAGGAGCCCGTACAGTCTATCTACAATAATATATACCTGACAGGAGCCCGTACAGTCTATCTACAATAATATATACCTGACAGGAGCCTGTACAGTCTATATCTACAGTAATATATACCTGACAGGAGCCCATACAGTCTATATCTACAGTAATATATACCTGACAGGAGCCCATACAGTCTATATCTACAGTAATATATACCTGACAGGAGCCCATACAGTCTATATCTACAATAATATATACCTGACAGGAGCCCGTACAGTCTATCTACAATAATATATACCTGACAGGAGCCTGTACAGTCTATATCTACAGTAATATATACCTGACAGGAGCCCATACAGTCTATATCTACAGTAATATATACCTGACAGGAGCCTGTACAGTCTGTATCTACAGTAATATATACCTGACAGGAGCCCGTACATTCTATATCTGCAGTAATATATACCTGACAGGAGCCTGTACAGTCTATATCTACAATAATATATACCTGACAGGAGCCTGTACAGTCTATATCTACAATATATATACCTGACAGGAGCCCATACAGTCTATATCTACAGTAATATATACCTGACAGGAGCCAGTACAGTCCTTATCTACAGTAATATATACCTGACAGGAGCCCATACAGTCTATATCTACAGTAATATATACCTGACAGGAGCCCATACAGTCTATATCTACAGTAATATATACCTGACAGGAGCCTGTACAGTCTGTATCTACAGTAATATATACCTGACAGGAGCCCGTACAGTCTATATCTACAATAATATATACCTGACAGGAGCCCATACAGTCTATATCTACAGTAATATATACCTGACAGGAGCCCATACAGTCTATATCTACAGTAATATATACCTGACAGGAGCCCATACAGTCTATATCTACAGTAATATATACCTGACAGGAGCCCATACAGTCTATATCTACAGTAATATGTACCTGACAGGAGCCCATACAGTCTATATCTACAGTAATATATACCTGACAGGAGCCCATACAGTCTATATCTACAGTAATATATACCTGACATGAGACCATACAGTCTATATCTACAATAATATATACCTGACAGGAGCCCGTACAGTCTATATCTACAATAATATATACCTGACAGGAGCCTCTACAGTCTATATTCTACAGTAATATATACCTGACAGGAGCCCATACAGTCTATATCTACAGTAATATATACCTGACAGGAGCCCGTACAGTCTATATCTACAGTAATATATACCTGACAGGAGCCCATACAGTCTATATCTACAGTAATATATACCTGACAGGAGCCCGTACAGTCTATACAAGTAATATATACCTGACAGGAGCCCATACAGTCTATATCTACAGTAATATATACCTGACATGAGACCATACAGTCTATATCTACAATAATATATACCTGACAGGAGCCCATTACAGTCTATATCTACAGTAATATATACCTGACAGGAGCCCGTACAGTCTATATCTACAATAATATATACCTGACAGGAGCCTGTACAGTCTATATCTACAGTAATATATACCTGACAGGAGCCCATACAGTCTATATCTACAGTAATATATACCTGACAGGAGCCGTACAGTCTGTATCTACAGTAATATATACCTGACAGGAGCCCGTACATGTCTATATCTGCAGTAATATATACCTGACAGGAGCCGTACAGTCTATATCTACAATAATATATACCTGACAGGAGCCTGTACAGTCTATATCTACAATAATATATACCTGACAGGAGCCCTACAGTCTATATCTACAGTAATATATACCTGACAGGAGCCAGTACAGTCCTTATCTACAGTAATATATACCTGACAGGAGCCCATACAGTTTATATCTACAGTAATATATACCTGACAGGAGCCCATACAGTCTATATCTACAGTAATATATACCTGACAGGAGCCTGTACAGTCTATATCTACAGTAATATATACCTGACAGGAGCCCGTACAGTCTATATCTACAATAATATATACCTGACAGGAGCCCATACAGTCTATATCTACAGTAATATATACCTGACAGGAGTCCATACAGTCTATATCTACAGTAATATATACCTGACAGGAGCCCATACAGTCTATATCTACAAATATATACCTGACAGGAGCCCGTACAGTCTATATCTACAGTAATATATACCTGACAGGAGTCCATACAGTCTATATCTACAGTAATATATACCTGACAGGAGCCCATACAGTCTATATCTACAGTAATATAACCTGACAGGAGCCCATACAGTCTATATCTACAATAATATATACCTGACAGGAGCCCATACAGTCTATATCTACAGTAAAATATACCTGACAGGAGCCCATACAGTCTATATCTACAATAATATATGCCTGACAGGAGCCCGTACAGTCTATATCTACAATAATATATACCTGACAGGAGCCATACAGTCTATATTACAGTAATATATACCTGACAGGAGCCCATACAGTCTATATCTACAGTAATATATACCTGACAGGAGCCCATACAGTCTATATCTACAGTAATATATACCTGACAGGAGCCCATACAGTCTATATCTACAGTAATATGTACCTGACAGGAGCCCATACAGTCTATATCTACAGTAATATATACCTGACAGGAGCCCATACAGTCTATATCTACAGTAATATATACCTGACATGGACCATACAGTCTATATCTACAATAATATATACCTGACAGGAGCCCGTACAGTCTATATCTACAATAATATATACCTGACAGGAGCCCTACAGTCTATATCTACAGTAATATATACCTGACAGGAGCCCATACAGTCTATATCTACAGTAATATATACCTGACAGGAGCCCGTACAGTCTATATCTACAGTAATATATACCTGACAGGAGCCCATACAGTCTATATCTACAGTAATATATACCTGACAGGAGCCCGTACAGTCTATTACAGTAATATATACCTGACAGGAGCCCATACAGTCTATATCTACAGTAATATATACCTGACATGAGACCATACAGTCTATATCTACAATAATATATACCTGACAGGAGCCCATACAGTCTATATCTACAGTAATATATACCTGACAGGAGCCCGTACAGTCTATATCTACAATAATATATACCTGACAGGAGCCCGTACAGATTCAAATTCAAATTCAAAGAAGCTTTATTGGCAGGACTAAATACACATTAGTTTTGCCAAAGCAAGTGTACAAAAGGGGATAGGGATAGGGATGTTGAGTAGGGGCAGATCAGGGTGGGGGCTATGTAGAAGTCCATGGCATAGGGAGGGGTGATGGGGCGCAGGTCCAGGGTGGGGGCTATAAAAGTCCATGGCATATCATAGTTCTCTATCTCGCAGTCTATGACATTCGCTCACAGTACCGCGCTGCTATCTCCGCTGCTCTCTCTTCTTCCCCCAGCAAGATATATGTTTTCTCTTCCTCCTTCATGGTGATGAAATCCGGGAAGAGATGTGAGAGTCTCCTGAAGTGAGTGTCCCTCACGCTGAGTATTTGGAGCAGTGTAGCAGGAAGTGGGTTTCGTCCTCTATGGCCTCCTGGTCACAGTGTTGGCATGTCTTTCCTCCTGGGCTTGTAGCTCTGCCTGTGTCGGCCGGATTCGATGGCCAGACTGTGAGCGCTGAGTCTATACCGGCTCAGGATCTGGCGGTCTCTGGGGTCCGGGAGTTTCTCCAGGTATGGGGCCAGACTGTAGTCTCTCTGTAGACTCCGGTACATGGTCAGTTTCTGGGAGCTGATGATGTCGTTCTTCCAGTCACTGACATACCTCTCCTGGCCTTCGTCTACCATCTTCCTGATTTCGGCTTTTGTCAGGTTGTTGTGATTGGTGTTCTGGTCAGGTTGGGTTTGGGTGAGCTGTTCCGAGGGTCCAAGTTTTTCTGTTTCACCTACGTGTGTCAGGGCTTTATGGTGATGGGAGCTTGGATTGCTCCTATGTAGGTGAGCCCGGAATGACAGTGCCCTCTTTAGAACCGTTAGGTGTAGAGGGAATCTGCCCAGCTCGGCCCGGCAGGCACTGTTGGAGGTGCTCCGATGGACTTGGAGAAGGTGCTTGCAGAATTTCAGGTGGAATATTTCTGTTGGGCTGGAATCCCATCTTGACCAGTCTGGGTAGGTGTGAGGACCCCAGACTTCACTGCCATACAGAAGGATTGGGGCGATGACCGAGTCGAAGATTTTTAACCAGACCCTCACTGGTGGCTTCAGATGGTAAAGTTTCCTTCGGATGCCATAGAAGGTTTTACATGCCTTGTCTTTCAGGGTCTCTATGGCTTGTTTGAAGCTTCCTGACCGGTGAATCTCTAGGCCCAGGTAGGTATATTTGTCTGTTCCTGTAAGGGCGCAGTTGTTGAGGACAAATGAAGGGTACTGGTCTAATTTTCTCTTTCTCCTCTGGAACACCATGATGTTGGTTTTCTTTAGGTTGACCGGTAGTGCCCAGGTGGAGCTGAATTTCTCTAAGATTTTCAGGTTGTCTTGCTAGGCCTTTCTCGGTTGGTGACAGAAGCAGCAGGTCGTCTGCATACAGCAGGAATTTCACCTGGGTGTCGTGGAGGGTGGGACCTGGTGCTGTGGAAGATTCCAGAGCGGTAGCCAGCTCGTTGATGTAAATGTTGAAGAGCGTTGGACTTAGGCTGCAGCCTTGTCTGACTCCACGGCTCTGCTGGAAATAAGCCGTTCTTTTACCGTTCACACTCACACTGCAGAGGTTCTCGGTGTAGGAGCTTTTGATAACATCGTAGGTCTTTCCTCCTATTCCGCTCTCCAGCAGTTTCAGGAATAAGCCCGGGTGCCACACCGAATCAAAGGCCTTTTTACAGTCCACGAAACAGGCGTATATCTTCCCGTTCTTTGTATTGTGGATGTGTCTCTGAATGAGGCTGTGCAGGGTATAGATGTGGTCAGTGGTGCGGTGGTTTGGCATGAACCCTGCTTGGCTCTTGCTGAGGACGTTATGTTCGGTGAGGAAACTGAGGATCCTCTTGTTCAGGATGCTGTTGAACAGTTTCCCCAGGTTGCTGCTGACACATATGCCTCTGTAGTTGGCTGGGTCATACCTGTCCCCATTCTTGTGGATGGGTGTGATGAGGCCTTGGTTCCAGGTACGAGGGAAGTAGCCGGCACTTAGCACAATATTGAAGAGTTTAACCATTGTAGCCTGTATTTCTGGTGGGCTGTACTTCAGCATTTCTGGTAGGATTCCATCCAGGCCACCGGCTTTTCTACATCTTATGGAAGAGATTCTCTCTGCTACTTCCTGTAATGTAATAGGTGTATCTACTGGGTTTTGGAAATTTTTTACTTTTTCCTCCATTGCTTTTAGTTTTGCCATTATGTTTTCCTGTTCTTGGTTTAGTTCTTCCTTTGGGATGTCTTTATAGAGGTCTCTGAAGTACTGGAGCCAGATGTTGCCATTTTGGATATGGATGTTGTTTTTCTTGTCTTTTGTGCCCATGTGGTTCCATAGTTCCCAGAAGGAATTGTCTTGAAGAGCATCTTGGCGTACAGTCTATCTACAGTAATATATACCTGACAGGAGCCCATACAGTCTATATCTACAGTAATATATACCTGACAGGAGCCCGTACAGTCTATCTACAGCAGGGATGTCAAAGTCAAACACACCGAGGGCCAAAAAAAAAAATTTGCTACAAGCCGAGGGCCGGACTGACGCCGGCCCTGCTACCGGTGCATTGTGGGAAATGTAGTGTTGGTGCCAGGGCCGGCTCCAGTTTTTTATGGGCCCCGGGCGAAAGAGCCTCAGTGGGCCCCTTTAACACAGACCACGATTCATGATGCACAGATACAGCAGAGAAATATGGGTACAGTACAATGCCAAATACTTCTCTTCTTCCATTACATGAGTGATATCTATTGTAAATTGTACAATAGCTCAAAAACCGCCAAATCCTCACAGCGCACAGTACAGACTGGACAGTACAGTCCTCCATACAATATTATGGGCACCACAATCTCCCCCTCATCACCCATATAATACCCCATGCAGGATGTCACCCCCCATATAATGCTCCATACAGAATACTGGACCCAATATAATGCTCCATACAGGATACTGGACCCAATATAATGCTCCATACAGGATACTGGTCCCCATATAATGCTCCATACAAAATATGGAGCTCTCCTCTGCGCTGTACTGCGTTCTGCACTGTTACAGCTCAGGAAAGGGCGCTGTGGAAAGACTCCCCATTATCATCATCATTGCCTCCCCATCATCATCATGGCCTCCCCATTATCATCAATGCCTGCCCATCATCATCATCTCCTCCCCATCATCATCAATGCCTGCCCATCATCATCTTTCCCCATCATCAATGCCTGCCCATTATCATCTTCTCCCCATCATCATCATCAATGCCTCCCCATTATCAGCAATGCCTGCCCATTATCATCTCCCCATCATCATCATCAATGCCTCCCCATTATCAGCAATGCCTGCCCATCATCACACACAGACAGCACACAAGCACTCTCTCACATACTTATACACACACACACACACAAAGCACCGCACTACATACACACAGACACACACAGAGACATACACACACACGTCTTACCTGTCCGACGTCCGCGCACTCTGTGCCACAGCCGGCCGCTGAATGATGACGTCATTCAGCGGGCTGCTGTGAGAGGAAGCGCCGGCGCCCCCTGGAGCCCGGAGCTGCGGCAGCGGAGGCACGGGAGAGGTAAGTATTGTGCCAGCTGATGCCGGGGCCCTGAGCAAGCGGGGGGGGGCCCAGTGGCGGCGCTGACACCGCTCTCCTCCGCTAACGGGCGGGGGGGTGCCAGACTGCGAGTGGGCCCCCCCCGCCTGCTCAGGGCCCCTGCACTTGCCCGGGTGTGCCGGGTGCTGACGCCGGCCCTGGTTGGTGCGTGCAAAACACCAGCAGGCGGCTGTGGCCTGCGGGCCGGATCTAATAGTAATTAAATATCATCCAGGGGGCCTTAGATAATCAATTCACGGGCCGGATCTGGCCCGCGGGCCTTGACTTTGACATATGGGATCTACAGTAATACAGTATATACCTGACAGGAGCCCATACAGTCTATATCTACAGTAATATATACCTGACAGGAGCCCGTACAGTCTATATCTACAATAATATATGCCTGACAGGAGCCCATACAGTCTATATCTACAATAATATATACCTGACAGGAGCCCGTACAGTCTATATCTACAGTAATATATACCTGACAGGATTCCATAGAGTCTATATCTACAGTAATATATACCTGACAGGAGCCTGTACAGTCTATATCTACAGTAATATATACCTGACAGGAGCCCATACAATCTATATCTACAATAACATATACCTGACAGGAGCCTGTACAGTCTATATCTACAATAATATATACCTGACAGGAGCCCATACAGTCTATATCTACAATAATATATACCTGACAGGAGCCCATACAGTCTATATCTACAGTAATATATACCTGACAGGATTCCATAGAGTCTGTATCTACAGTAATGTATACCTGACAGGAGCCCATACAATCTATATCTACAATAATATATACCTGACAGGAGCCCATACAGTATATATCTACAGTAATATATACCTGACAGGAGCCTGTACAGTCTATATCTACAATAATATATACCTGACAGGAGCCTGTACAGTCTATATCTACAATAATATATACCTGACAGGAGCCCGTACAGTCTATATCTACAGTAATATATACCTGACAGGAGCCCATACAATCTATATCTACAATAATATATACCTGACAGGAGCCCATACAGTCTATATCTACAGTAATATATACCTGACAGGAGCCCATACAGTCTATATCTACAATAATATATACCTGACAGGAGCCCGTACAGTCTATATCTACAATAATATATACCTGACAGGAGCCCATACAGTCTATATCTACAATAATATATACCTGACAGGAGCCGTACAGTCTATATCTACAGTAATATATACCTGACAGGAGCCCGTACAGTCTATATCTACAGTAATATACACCTGACAGGAGCCCATACAGTCTATATCTACAATAATATATACCTGACAGGAGCCCGTACAGCCTATATCTACAGCAATATATACCTGACAGGAGCCCGTACAGTCTATATCTACAGTAATATATACCTGACAGGAGCCCGTACAGTCCTTATCTACAGTAATATATACCTGACAGGAGCCCGTACAGTCTATATCTACAGTAATACATACCTGACAGGAGCCCGTACAGTCTATATCTACAGTAATATATACCTGACAGGAGCCCATACAGTCTATATCTACAGTAATATATACCTGACAGGAGCCCATACAATCTATATCTACAATAATATATACCTGACAGGAGCCCATACAGTCTATACCTACAATAATATATACCTGACAGGATCCCGTACAGTCTATATCTACAGTAATATATACCTGACAGGAGCCCATACAGTCTATATCTACAGTAATATATACCTGACAGGAGCCCATACAGTCTATATCTACAGTAATATATACCTGACAGGAGCCCGTACAGTCTATATCTACAGTAATATATACCTGACAGGAGCCCGTACAGTCTATATCTACAGTAATATATACCTGACAGGAGCCCATACAGTCTATATCTACAATGATATATACCTGTCAGGAGCCCGTACAGTCTATATCTACAGTAATATATACCTGACAGGAGCCCGTACAGTCTATATCTACAGTAATATATACCTGACAGGAGCCCGTACAGTCTATATCTACAGTAATATATACCTGACAGGAGCCCATACAGTCTATATCTACAGTAATATATACCTGACAGGAGCCCATACAGTCTATATCTACAGTATATATATACCTGACAGGAGCCCATACAGTCTATATCTACAATAATATATACCTGACAGGAGCCCATACAGTCTATATCTACAATAATATATACCTGACAGGAGCCCATACAGTCTATATCTACAGTAATATATACCTGACAGGAGCCCATACAGTCTATATCTACAGTAATATATACCTGACAGGAGCCATGTACAGTCTATATCTACAGTAATATATACCTGACAGGAGCCCATACAATCTATATCTACAATAATATATACCTGACAGGAGCCCATCAGTCTATATACTACAATAATATATACCTGACAGGATGCCAGTCATATCTACAGTAATATTACTACAGGACATACGTCTTATCTACAGTAATATATACCTGACAGGAGCCCATACAGTCTATATCTACATAATATATACCTGACAGGAGCCCGTACAGTCTATATCTACAGTAATATATACCTGACAGGAGCCCGTACAGTCTATATCTACAGTAATATAACCTGACAGGAGCCATACAGTCTATATCTACAATAATATATACCTGACAGGAGCCCATACAGCTATATCTACAGCAATATATACCTGACAGGAGCCCGTACAGTCTATATCTACAGTAATATATACCTGACAGGAGCCCGTACAGTCCTTATCTACAGTAATATATACCTGACAGGAGCCCGTACAGTCTATATCTACAGTAATATATACCTGACAGGAGCCCGTACAGTCTATTACAGTAATATATACCTGACAGGAGCCCATACAGTCTATATCTACAATGATATATACCTGTCAGGAGCCCGTACAGTCTATATCTACAGTAATATATACCTGACAGGAGCCCGTACAGTCTATATCTACAGTAATATATACCTGACAGGAGCCCATACAGTCTATATCTACAGTAATATATACCTGACAGGAGCCCATACAGTCTATATCTACAGTAATATATACCTGACAGGAGCCCATACAGTCTATATCTACAGTAATATATACCTGACAGGAGCCCATACAGTCTATATCTACATAATATATACCTGACAGGAGCCGTACAGTCTATATCTACAGTAATATATACCTGACAGGAGCCCGTACAGTCTATATCTACAGTAATATATACCTGACAGGAGCCCATACAGTCTGTATCTACAATAATATATACCTGACAGTAGCCCGTACAGTCTATATCTACAGTAATATATACCTGACAGGAGCCCGTACAGTCTATATCTACAGTAATATACACCTGACAGGAGCCCATACAGTCTATATCTACAATAATATATACCTGACAGGAGCCCGTACAGCCTATATCTACAGCAATATAACCTGACAGGAGCCCGTACAGTCTATATCTACAGTAATATATACCTGACAGGAGCCCGTACAGTCATTATCTACAGTAATATATACCTGACAGGAGCCCGTACAGTCTATATCTACAGTAATATATACCTGACAGGAGCCCGTACAGTCTATATCTACAGTAATATATACCTGACAGGAGCCCATACAGTCTATATCTACAATGATATATACCTGTCAGGAGCCCGTACAGTCTATATCTACAGTAATATATACCTGACAGGAGCCCTACAGTCTATATCTACAGTAATATATACCTGACAGGAGCCCGTACAGTCTATATCTACAGTAATATATACCTGACAGGAGCCCATACAGTCTGTATCTACATAATATATACCTGACAGTAGCCCGTACAGTATATATCTACAGTAATATATACCTGACAGGAGCCCGTACAGTCTATATCTACAGTAATATACACCTGACAGGAGCCCATACAGTCTATATCTACAATAATATATACCTGACAGGAGCCCGTACAGCTATATCTACAGCAATATATACCTGACAGGAGCCCGTACAGTCTATATCTACAGTAATATATACCTGACAGGAGCCCTACAGTCTTATCTACAGTAATATATACCTGACAGGAGCCCGTACAGTCTATATCTACAGTAATATATACCTGACAGGAGCCGTACAGTCTATATCTACAGTAATATATACCTGACAGGAGCCCATACAGTCTGTATTCTACAATATATATACCTGACAGGAGCCCATACAGTCTATATCTACAGTAATATATACCTGACAGGAGCCCATACAGTCTATATCTACAGTAATATATACCTGACAGGAGCCCTACAGTCTATATCTACAATAATATATACCTGACAGGAGCCCATACAGTCTATATCTACAATAATATATACCTGACAGGAGCCCTACAGTCTATATCTACAGTAATATATACCTGACAGGAGCCCATACAGTCTATATCTACAGTAATATATACCTGACAGGAGCCTGTACAGTCTATATCTACAGTAATATATACCTGACAGGAGCCCATACAATCTATATCTACATAATATATACCTGACAGGAGCCCATACAGTCTATACTACATAATATATACCTGACAGGATCCCGTACAGTCTATATCTACAGTAATATATACCTGACAGGAGCCCATACAGTCTATATCTACAGTAATATATACCTGACAGGAGCCCATACAGTCTATATCTACAATAATATATACCTGACAGGAGCCCGTACAGTCTATATCTACAGTAATATATACCTGACAGGAGCCCGTACAGTCTATATCTACAGTAATATACACCTGACAGGAGCCCATACAGTCTATATCTACAATAATATATACCTGACAGGAGCCCGTACAGCCTATATCTACAGCAATATATACCTGACAGGAGCCCATACAGTCCTTATCTACAGTAATATATACCTGACTGGAGCCCGTACAGTCTATATCTACAGTAATATATACCTGACAGGAGCCCATACAGTCTATATCTACAATGATATATACCTGTCAGGAGCCCGTACAGTCTATATCTACAGTAATATATACCTGACAGGAGCCCGTACAGTCTATATCTACAGTAATATATACCTGACAGGAGCCCATACAGTCTATATCTACAGTAATATATACCTGACAGGAGCCCATACAGTCTATATCTACAGTAATATATACCTGACAGGAGCCCATACAGTCTATATCTACAGTAATATATACCTGACAGGAGCCCATACAGTCTATATCTACAATAATATATACCTGACAGGAGCCTGTACAGTCTATATCTACAGTAATATATACCTGACAGGAGCCCATACAGTTTGTATCTACAATAATATATACCTGACAGTAGCCCGTACAGTATATATCTACAGTAATATATACCTGACAGGAGCCCGTACAGTCTATATCTACAGTAATATACACCTGACAGGAGCCCATACAGTCTATATCTACAATAATATATACCTGACAGGAGCCCGTACAGCCTATATCTACAGCAATATATACCTGACAGGAGCCCGTACAGTCTATATCTATAGTAATATATACCTGACAGGAGCCCGTACAGTCCTTATCTACAGTAATATATACCTGACAGGAGCCCGTACAGTCTATATCTACAGTAATATATACCTGACAGGAGCCCGTACAGTCTATATCTACAGTAATATATACCTGACAGGAGCCCATACAGTCTATATCTACAATGATATATACCTGTCAGGAGCCCGTACAGTCTATATCTACAGTAATATATACCTGACACGAGCCCGTACAGTCTATATCTACAGTAATATATACCTGACAGGAGCCCATACAGTCTATATCTACAGTAATATATACCTGACAGGAGCCCGTACAGTCTATATCTACAGTAATATATACCTGACAGGAGCCCATACAGTCTATATCTACAGTAATATATACCTGACAGGAGCCCATACAGTCTATATCTACAGTAATATATACCTGACAGGAGCCCGTACAGTCTATATCTACAGTAATATATACCTGACAGGAGCCCATACAGTCTATACAGTAATATATACCTGACAGGAGCCCATACAGTCTATATCTACAGTAATATATACCTGACAGGAGCCCATACAGTCTATATCTACAATAATATATACCTGACAGGAGCCTGTACAGTCTATATCTACAGTAATATATACCTGACAGGAGCCCGTACAGTCTATATCTACAGTAATATATACCTGACAGGAGCCCGTACAGTATATATCTACAGTAATATATACCTGACAGGAGCCCGTACAGTCTATATCTACAGTAATATATACCTGACAGGAGCCCGTACAGTCTATATCTACAATAATATATACCTGACAGGAGCCCGTACAGTCTATATCTTCAATAATATTTAACTGTACAGATTGGAGGCTACAAGGAGATCCTCAAAAAATCCACTCCGATCTAGACGGCTCAATGTTGAATCAGCTAGAATGGAGTTGCTAAAATGAGGTCCTCAAAAAATCCACTCCGATCCAATGTTGTAAATTATGAGGACTCTGTTGCTGCGCTCTGTTACGTTTTTCTCCGTGAGGCTCCGCTCACTCTTCCAATGTTGATGCTGCGGCCTGGACTGGTGGAAATACAGTAAAATTCTGGCAAAACTGAACAATCAGCGCTATGTAAAATTATTTATATTACAAAAAGTGATAATAAAATGCAAGTTTGATTAATCATGATAAAAAAAAAATTGCCCTTTGGAAATAAATAATAAATATAACAGTTTGAGCAAGTATCTAAAAACTAAAAACATAAGATCATTACAATTATAAATCTGCTATACATACAGTGTGTGTGTACATTCCAATTCCAGTACATTGCAGTCTATGAGGAGCCTGGAATCAGCTCCATTCTGAACACTGGAGTGGATTTTTTGAGGAACGTCGCTGTAGAAACTGAACTGTCTAGAATGGAGAAGCTGCAGAGAGATCACCAAAATATCCACTCCGATCTAAAAAGATCTACAGCCAAGCCATCAGATACAATCGTATATGTTCCAACCCCATGGATAGAGATGAACACCTTGGTCGTCTCAGAAAGACCTTTTTGAATCAGGGCTACCATCCAAGAACAATTGAAAACCAAATTACAAGAGCCACCAGAATATCAAGGAATCACCTGCTACAATACAAAGCTAAAGAAGAAAATAACCGGGTGCCTCTAGTGGTCACCTACAATCCAAATCTGGAAGTGCTAAGAGGAGTTGCACGGAAACTACAACCTTTACTACATAAAGATGCCCGATTACAATCCATATTTCCAGACCCCCCACTACTGTGTTTTAGGCAGCCCCCAAATCTAAGAAGCATCATTGTCAGAAGCTCCCTGTCCTCCCCAACAGCTGCAGGAACCTTTCCTTGCAACCAGAAAAAATGTAAAACCTGTCCATTTATAATGAACACGGACAAGATAAAGATCCCCAACTCACATCAGGACTACAAGATCACAGGTACTTTTAGCTGCATCACAGCTAATGTGGTGTACCTAATTATTTGTACGAAATGTCCAACTGGGGGTCTGTATGTGTGGGAGACAGGGCAAAAACTGAGAACAAGGATGAATTCTCATCGCCACACAATAAGAGAAAAAAGAATGGATCTACCTGTGGCCAAACACTTTTGTATCCCCGGTTATAGTATGATGGACATGAAATTACTTGTATTAAAAGCTAAATTTAAATCTGAGAGAGACAGAAAAGTTTGGGAATATAAACTTATGATGACCTTTTACACACTCAGTGCAGTAATGAATGTGTCGCATGGATTTATGTCTTTTTACATCAATTAAGGAATTAGCTCTTCAGACTTTCTGGGAGATCACAACAATACCAGACCCCAATCAGAGGGCAATAAAACTTTCACACGCCTTATCTATGAACTGTTCCATTATTTATGTTCATCTCTATCTCCCATAATGATAGTTTTGCTTCACGTCACTTGTCTTAAGGGTATGCCACACTAAACAGCGTCGCTAACGAGATCGCTAAAATACGTCACTATTTAGCGATCTCGTTCGTGACGCTAACGTGTGTGGCATGTAGCAACGACGTGGCCCCTGCTGTGATCTCGCTGATCGTTCACTAGAGTTCTGGACCGTATTTAGATCGTTGGCGTCCCGCTGGTGAGCCTATATCGCTGTGTCTGGCACCTTTTGTGAGCGATGTGCGCTGTTTTTTTACATCGCAATGACCGTTAAAGTCGTTAATGAGATCGCTAACCGCTTTTGAGTCGTTAATGAGATCACTAAGTGTGGCAGCTACTAGAGACATTAAAACGATCACAAAAACGATCTCATTAGCTTGCGTCGTTATTGAGATCGCTAACGAGATCACTAAGTGTGGCAGTACCTTTAGCTATTGCATTGTTTCTGTGCTGTGTTGTGTATAAATCTGTGATTCTTCAGATTTTGTATTAGTCTAGCCTGATGAAGAGACCTGAGTAGTCTCGAAAGCTTGCAATTTGTTACCATCTTTTCAGTTAGCCATTAAAAGGTATCAACCACTGAGGACTCTCAATTCTAAATATTTTTCTATCTACTGACTAACACGGTACGAAAATATACATCTTTCCCACACTCCGATCTAGTCACTTCAGTAGTGAATCGTCTACAGTGGAGCTGCTGGAATGAGGACCACATATTATCCACTCCTGTTGTGAATGGGTTTGAGATGAGTTCTGAGCAGAGGCTCCCTCTGGTGGTTACAAGCGGTACTAGTGAAGATTGTGAGGACTGGGAATCAGGTGTTACTGACTGGTCTTATATAAGGGAGTCATTTTCCCATCAGGGTTGCCGGTGATCAATTGTTCTGGTCTGAATCCTTCATTCCAGTTTCCCTTGTAGCCTGCTGTGTCGTGTCTGCATCTCCTGCTACCAGATAAGAATTTTTCTTCTTTTGTGTTGTTGCTATATTTTTGCATTTTGTCCTGCACTTCTTTGGGGGCCTTCTGGGTCCCCTCCGGGGCTTCTGCCTTCTCAGTTTAGTTCAGCCACTGAGTTTTGTTCTTTTGCTTTTTCCAGTTTTTTCAGTGGCTGCTGTTTTGATTTTGTTACACCAGAGAGCTAATTTAGGTGGTAGAGGTCGTGTGATCTCAGGTGATTTTGAAATTAGTAGAGTTGGTGTTTTTCAGGGTTTTCTGGGATTGCAGTAAGTACCCTTCCTGTCCTTTTCTATTTAGATAGTTTGGGCCCCAGCGTTTGCTCATTCTATTTTCTTTCTGTGTCAGTATTTCCTCTTGTCTAACCGCCATTACATGTTTGGGGGCTTTCTATTATCTTTGGGGTTCTGCTCCGGGGCAGATAGCTTTCCTATTTCTATCTTTAGGTGTAGTTAGTTTCTCAGGCTGTGACGAGGCGTCTAGGACCAACGTAGGAACGCTCCACGGCTGCCTCTAGTTGTGGTGGTTAGTCAGGGTACTGCAATCCCATAGATTCCAACTGCTCTGGTGTATTGCCTTTTTTACCTGCACTCCTCAGCTACCGAAACATAACAGTATCACCGGCCTAAAAATTGAAAATTGTATGGTACTCACAGAAGGGAAAAAATATTGTGATAGAAAAAAGGTTGTCAGAGTTGTCAGAGATATTTTTCTGTTTGTTGCATTTTTTTTTTTTTTTCCCCTCTGTATCTCTGGGTGCTGGGGAGGATCTTTTCTCCCAATGGAGTTTGCACAGTTGTCTGGCCGTGTGGATCAGCTTGCCACTGAGGTTCGGAGTATTGCTATCTATCTTGCTGAGTTGCCTGTTGTGGAACCTAGGATCCCCATGCCAGATTTGTTTTTAGGGGATCGAGCTAAGTTTCAGAATTTCAAAAATAATTGTAAATTGTTTTTTGCCTTAAAATCTAAGTCCTCAGGAAACGCAGCGCAGCAGGTTCAAATTATCATCTCTCTCCTGCGCGGCGATCCTCAGGATTGGGCTTTTTCCCTGATACCCGGGGATCCTGTTTTGAGTGATGTTGATGCGTTTTTTCAGGCTTTGGGGTTATTGTACGATGAGCCTAATGTCACTGATCAAGCTGAAAAAGCCTTGTTGGCATTAAATCAGGGGCTTGATGACGCTGAGTTATACTGTCAGAGATTCCGTAGGTGGGCAGTCCTGACCAAATGGAATGACGACGCTTTGGCGGCCCTTTTCCGGAAGGGTCTGTCAGATAATGTAAAGGATGTTGTGGTGGGATTCCCTGTCCCCTCTGGTCTCAATGATTCTATGTCATTAGCGATTCAAATTGACAGACGTTTGCGTGAGCGGAGAAGTATGCGTGGAATGGTATTGCCTTGTGAACCAGCTCCTGAAACCATGCAGTGTGATAGAGTGGTGTCTGGGGCACAGCGTCATGCGTTTCGAAAGCGCAATGGGTTATGTTTCTACTGTGGTGATGCCTCTCATGCTATTTCAGTCTGCCCTAAGCGGGGAAGACGTTTTGCACGCTCAGTTGTCTTGGGTAGTGTTCAGACTAAGTTTTTATTAACTGTCACTCTGATATGCTCTCTGTCCTCATTTTCTGCTCAGGCTTTCGTTGATTCTGGAGCAGCTATTAACCTGATGGATTATGATTTTGCTAAACGTTGTGGGTTCCCCTTGATACCCCTACAGAAGTCTATTCCCCTACTGGGGATCGATTCTACCCCTTTGGCTGAGAATAAACCCCAGTTTTCTACTCAGGTGATAATGAGGGTTGAACCTGATCACCAGGAGTGCTGCAAATTTTTGGTTCTATATAATCTGCATGACATTATCGTGCTGGGTTTCCCTTGGTTACAGTCTCATAATCCTGTTTTGGATTGGAAGTCTGTGTCTGTGGCCAGTTGGGGCTGCCAATGTGTTAATACCAACACTCCTGTTTTTTCTGCCTCCCCCCAGGCTCAGGATGTTCCTGACTTTTGTTTGATTTTTCTGATGTGTTTAGCGAAAGTAAATCTGCATCCTTGCCTCCCCATAGGAGCTATGACTGCGCTATTGAATTAGTGCCGGGTAGTAAATTCCCTAAAGGTCGCCTTTTTAACTTGTCTGTACCTGAACATGACGCTATGCGGTCTTATATCAAGGAATCATTGGAGAAGGGTCATATCAGACCATCCTCTTCACCCTTAGGTGCCGGTTTTTTCTTTGTGGCCAAAAAAGATGGTTCATTAAGGCCGTGTATTGATTATCGTCTCTTGAACAATATTACTGTGAAATATCAATATCCGTTACCCTTGATTTCTGACCTGTTTTCCAGGGTGAAAAACGCTACTTGGTTTACCAAGCTTGACCTCAGGGGGGCGTATAACCTTATTCGCATTAAGCACGGGGATGAATGGAAGACGGCATTCAATACCCTGAAGGGCATTTTGAGTACCTAGTGATGCCCTTTGGGCTCACTAATGTTCCTTCCGTCTTCCAGTCCTTCATGAATGACATTTTCAGGGATTTTGTGGACAAATTTCTGATTGTTTATTTGGATGATATCTTGATTTTTTCTAATGACTGGGACTCTCATGTGAAACATGTTCGAACTGTGTTCCAGATTTTGAGAGAGAATGCTCTGTATGTGAAGGGATCAAAGTGTCTTTTTGGCGTACAGAGGATCTCATTTCTGGGATTCATTTTGTCCCCATCTGTTATTGAAATGGACCCGGTCAAGGTTCAGGCCATCTGTGATTGGGTCCAACCTACTTCATTAAAGGCTCTTCAGAGATTTTTGGGGTTTGCCAATTTTTATCGTAAATTTATTGGTAATTTCTCGGTTATTGTTAAACCATTAACTGATTTGACCAGAAAGGG
>JARQOD010000003.1:374808222-375035190 GCA_033576555.1 Oophaga sylvatica | reverse complement strand
AACCAAAAATTTGCAGCACTCCTGGTGATCAGGTTCAACCCTCATTATCACCTGAGTAGAAAACTGGGGTTTATTCTCAGCCAAAGGGGTAGAATCGATCCCCAGTAGGGGAATAGACTTCTGTAGGGGTATCAAGGGAAACCCACAACGTTTAGCAAAATCATAATCCATCAGGTTAATAGCTGCTCCAGAATCAACGAAAGCCTGAGCAGAAAATGAGGACAGAGAGCATATCAGAGTGACAGTTAATAAAAACTTAGTCTGAACACTACCCAAGACAACTGAGCGTGCAAAACGTCTTCCCCGCTTAGGGCAGACTGAAATAGCATGAGAGGCATCACCACAGTAGAAACATAACCCATTGCGCTTTCGAAACTCATGACGCTGTGCCCCAGACACCACTCTATCACACTGCATGGGTTCAGAAGCTGGTTCACAAGGCAACACCATTCCACGCATACTTCTCCGCTCACGCAAACGTCTGTCAATTTGAATCGCTAATGACATAGAATCATTGAGACCAGAGGGGACAGGGAATCCCACCATAACATCCTTTACATTATCTGACAGACTCTTCCGGAAAAGGTCTGCCAAAGCGTCGTCATTCCATTTGATCAGGACTGCCCACCTACGGAATCTCTGACAGTATAACTCAGCGTCATAAAGCCCCTGATTTAATGCCAACAAGGCTTTTTCAGCTTGATCAGTGACATTAGGCTCATCGTACAATAACCCCAAAGCCTGAAAAAATGCATCAACATCACTCAAAACAGGATCCCCAGGTGTCAGGGAAAAAGCCCAATCCTAAGGATCGCCGCGCAGGAGAGAGATGATAATTTGAACCTGCTGCGCTGCGTTCCCTGAGGACTTAGATTTTAAGGCAAAAAACAATTTACAATTATTTTTGAAATTCTGAAACTTAGCTCGATCCCCTAAAAACAAATCTGGCATGGGAATCCTAGGTTCCACAACAGGCAACCTAGCAAGATAGGTAGCAATACTCTGAACCTCAGTGGCAAGCTGATCCACACGGCCAGACAACTGTGCAAACTCCATTGAGAGAAAAGATCCTCCCCAGCACCCAGAGATACAGAGGGAAAAAAATGCAACAAACAGAAAAATATCTCTGACAACCTTTTTTTTTTTTTTTTCACAATATTTTTCCCTTCTGTGAGTACCATATAATTTTCAGTTTGAGCCGGTGATACTGTTATGATTTGGTAGCTGAGGAGTGCAGGTAAAAAAGGCAATACACCAGAGCAGTTGGAATCTATGAGATTGCAGTACCCTGACTAACCACCACAACTAGAGGCAGCCGTGGAGCGTTCCTACGTTGGTCCTAGATGCCTCGTCACAGCCTGAGAAACTAACTACACCTAAAGATAGAAATAGGAAAGCTATCTGCCCCGGAGCAGAACCCCAAAGATAATAGAAAGCCCCCAAACATGTAATGGCGGTTAGACAAGATGAAATACTGACACAGAAAGAAAATAGTATGAGCAAACGCTGGGGCCCAAACTAACTAAATAGAAAAGGATAGGAAGGGTACTTACTGCAATCCCAGAAAACCCTGAAAAGCACCAACTCTACTAATTTCAAAAACACCTGAGATCACACGACCTCTACCACCTAAATTAGTTCTCTGGTGTAACAAAATCAAAACAGCAGCCACTGAAAAAACTGGAAAAAGCAAAATTACAAATATCAGTGGCTGAACTAAACTGAGAGGGCAAAAGCCCCCGGAGGGGACCCTGAAGGCCCCCACAGAAGTGCAGGACAAAATGCAAAAATCTAGCACAAAAACAAAAAGAAGAAAATGTCTTATCTGATAGCAGGAGATGCAGACACGACACAGCAGGCTACAAGGGAAACTGGAATCAAGGATTCAGACCAGAACAATTGATCACCGGCAACCCTGATGGGAAGGTGACTCCCTTATATAAGACCAGTCAGTAACACCTGATTCCCAGTCCTCACAATCTTCACTGGACAGACCAGCACTGCTTGTAACCACCAGAGGAAGCCTCTGCTCAGAACTCATCTCAAACCCATTCACAACATACCTGACTCTGAGGCTATGTGCACATGTTGTGGATTTTTCGCATTTTTTTTGCGTTTTTTTCCGCGGCAAAAATGCTTAAAAAACGCATGCATGAAGCATCCTATTATTAGAATGAATTCTGCAATTTTTGTGCACATGGTGCTTTTTTTTCCGCGAAAAAAATGCATCGCGGTAAAAAACGCAGCATGTTCTGTTGTGAATGGGTTTGAGATGAGTTCTGAGCAGAGGCTCCCTCTGGTGGTTACAAGCGGTACTAGTGAGGATTGTGAGGACTGGGAATCAGGTGTTACTGATTGGTCTTTTATAAGGGAGTCATTTTCCCATCAGGGTTGCCGGTGATCAATTGTTCTGGTCTGAATCCTTCTTTCCAGTTTCCCTTGTAGCCTGCTGTGTCGTGTCTGCATCTCCTGCTATCAGATAAGACAATTTCTTATTTTGTGTTTTTGCTATATTTTTGCATTTTGTCCTGCACTTCTGTGGGGGCCTTCAGGGTCCCCTCCGGGGGCTTTTGCCCTCTCAGTTTAGTTCAGCCACTGTGTTTTGTACTTTTGCTTTTTCCAGTTTTTTTTCAGTGGCTGCTGTTTTGTTTTTGTTACACCAGAGAGCTAATTTAGGTGGTAGAGGTCGTGTGATCTCAGGTGATTTTGAAATTAGTAGAGTTGGTGTTTTTTCAGGGTTTTCTGAGATTGCAGTAAGTGCCCTTCCTATCCTTTTCTATTTAGATAGTTTGGGCCCCAGCGTTTGCTCATACTATTTTCTTTCTGTGTCAGTATTTCCTCTTGTCTAACCGCCATTACATGTTTGGGGGCTTTCTATTATCTTTGGGGTTCTGCTCCGGGGCAGATAGCTTTCCTATTTCTATCTTTAGGTGTAGTTAGTTTCTCAGGCTGTGACGAGGCGTCTAGGACCAACGTAGGAACGCTCCACGGCTGCCTCTAGTTGCGGTGGTTAGTCAGGGTACTGCAATCTCATAGATTCCAACTGCTCTGGTGTATTTCCTTTTTTACCTTCACTCCTCAGCTACCGTAACATAACAGTATCACCGGCCATAAAAATTGTATGGTACTCACAGAAGGGAAAAAATATTTTGAAGGAAGAAAAGTTGTCAGAGATATTTTTCTGTTTGTTGCAATTTTTTTTTTTTTTTTTCCCTCTGTATCTCTGGGTGCTGGGGAGGATCTTTTCTCCCAATGGAGTTTGCACAGTTGTCTGGCCGTGTGGATCAGCTTGCCACTGAGGTTCGGAGTATTGCTATCTATCTTGCTAGGTTGCCTGTTGTGGAACCTAGGATTCCCATGCCAGATTTGTTTTTAGGGGATCGAGCTAAGTTTCAGAATTTCAAAAATAATTGTAAATTGTTTCTTGCCTTAAAATCTAAGTCCTCAGGAAACGCAGCGCAGCAGGTTCAAATTATCATCTCTCTCCTGCACGGCGATCCTCAGGATTGGGCTTTTTCCCTGATACCTGGGGATCCTGTTTTGAGTGATGTTGATGCATTTTTTCAGGCTTTGGGGTTATTGTACGATGAGCCTAATGTCACTGATCAAGCTGAAAAAGCCTTGTTGGCATTAAATCAGGGTCTTGATGACGCTGAGTTATACTGTCAGAGATTCCGTAGGTGGGCTGTCCTGACCAAATGGAATGACGACGCTTTGGCGGCCCTTTTCCGGAAGGGTCTGTCGGATAATGTAAAGGATGTTATGGTGGGATTCCCTGTCCCCTCTGGTCTCAATGATTCTATGTCATTAGCGATTCAAATTGACAGACGTTTGCGTGAGCGGAGAAGTATGCGTGGAGTGGTGTTGCCTTGTGAGCCAGCTGCTGAGCCCATGCAGTGTGATGGAGTGGTGTCTGGGGCACAGCGTCATGAGTTTCGAAAGCGCAATGGGTTATGTTTCTACTGTGGTGATGCCTCTCATGCTATTTCAGTCTGCCCTAAGCGGGGAAGACGTTTTGCACGCTCAGTTGTCTTGGGTAGTGTTCAGACTAAGTTTTTATTAACTGTCACTCTGATATGCTCTCTGTCCTCATTTTCTGCTCAGGCTTTCGTTGATTCTGGAGCAGCTATTAACCTGATGGATTATGATTTTGCTAAACGTTGTGGGTTTCCCTTGATACCCCTACAGAAGTCTATTCCTTTACTGGGGATCGATTCTACCCCTTTGGCTGAGAATAAACCCCAGTTTTCTACTCAGATGATAATGAGGGTTGAACCTGATCACCAGGAGTGCTGCAAATTTTTGGTTCTATATAATCTGCATGACATTATAGTGCTGGGTTTCCCTTGGTTGCAGTCTCATAATCCTGTTTTGGATTGGAAATCTGTGTCTGTAACCAGTTGGGGCTGCCAATGTGTTAATACCAACACTCCTGTTTTTTCTGCCTCCCCCCAGGCTGAGGATGTTCCTGACTTTTTGTTTGATTTTTCTGATGTGTTTAGCGAAAGTGAATCTGTGTCCTTGCCTCCCCATAGGAGCTATGACTGCGCTATTGAATTAGTGCCAGGTAGTAAATTCCCTAAAGGTCGCCTTTTTAACTTGTCTGTACCTGAACATGACGCTATGCGGTCTTATATCAAGGAATCATTGGAGAAGGGTCATATCAGACCATCCTCTTCACCCTTGGGTGCCAGTTTTTTCTTTGTGGCCAAAAAAGATGGTTCATTAAGGCCGTGTATTGATTATCGTCTCTTGAACAATATTACTGTGAAATATCAATACCCGTTACCCTTGATTTCTGACCTGTTTTCCAGGGTGAAAAACGCTACTTGGTTTACCAAGCTTGACCTCAGGGGGGCGTATAACCTTATTCGCATTAAGCATGGGGATGAATGGAAGACGGCATTTAACACCCCTGAAGGGCATTTTGAGTACCTTGTGATGCCCTTTGGGCTCACTAATGCTCCTTCCGTCTTCCAGTCCTTCATGAATGACATTTTCAGGGATTTTGTGGACAAGTTTCTGATTGTTTATTTGGATGATATCTTGATTTTTTCTAATGACTGGGACTCTCATGTGAAACATGTTCGAACTGTATTCCAGATTTTGAGAGAAAATGCTCTGTATGTGAAGGGATCAAAGTGTGTTTTTGGCGTACAGAAGATCTCATTTCTGGGATTCATTTTGTCCCCATCTGTTATTGAAATGGACCCGGTCAAGGTTCAGGCCATCTGTGATTGGGTCCAACCTACTTCATTAAAGGCTCTTCAGAGATTTTTGGGTTTTGCCAATTTTTATCGTAAATTTATTGGTAATTTCTCGGTTATTGTTAAACCATTAACTGATTTGACCAGAAAGGGTTCTGATGTGGTGAATTGGCCTCCTGAGGCAGTCTCTGCGTTTCAGGAACTTAAGCAGAGATTCACTTCTGCTCCTGTTCTACGGCAGCCTGATGTTTCTCTGCCATTTCAGGTGGAGGTTGATGCCTCTGAAATTGGGGCAGGTGCCGTTTTGTCCCAAAAAGATCCAGAGACCTCTAAAAGTAACCCTTGTGCCTTTTTCTCTCGAAAATTTTCTCCTACTGAACGTAATTATGACGTGGGTAATCGGGAGTTATTGGCCATGAAGTGGGCTTTTGAAGAGTGGAGACATTGGCTGGAGGGAGCCAAACATCAGGTGGTGGTCCTTACGGACCATAAGAATCTGGTCTATCTGGAATCTGCCAAGCGACTCAATCCTAGACAGGCCAGGTGGGCCTTGTTTTTCACACGTTTTAATTTTGTGGTTTCCTTTCTTCCTGGCACTAAGAATGTTAAGGCGGATGCCCTCTCGAGGAGTTTCCTTGCGGACTCTCCTGAGCTATCTGATCCCTCTGTTATTTTGAAGGAGGGTGTAGTTCTTTCCGCCATCTCGCCCAATTTGAGACTTGCTCTGGAGGGGTGTCAGGAGGATAGGCCCGAGCGCTGCCCTGTTGGAAAATTGTTTGTCCCGGACCAATGGAAAAAGAGTGTGATGTCTGAGATTCATTGTTCCGCATTGGCTGGGCATCCCGGAATTTTTGGTACCAGAGACTTGGTTAGTCGGTCCTTTTGGTGGCCTACCTTGTCTCGCGATGTCAGGGAATTTGTGCAGTCCTGCGGGACTTGCTCTCGCTCCAAGCCTTGCTCTCGCTCTAGTGGTTTGTTGATGCCATTGCCTGTGCCCAAGAGACCATGGACCCATATCTCTATGGATTTCATTTCCGATCTTCCTGTTTCTCAGAGAATGACCACCATCTGGGTAATTTGTGATAGGTTTTCCAAAATGATACATCTTGTGCCATTACCTAAGTTGCCTTCCTCCTCTGAATTGGTGCCATTGTTCCTTCAGCACGTGGTTCGTTTACACGGCATTCCTGAGAACATTGTGTCTGACAGAGGAGTCCAGTTTGTTTCCAGATTTTGGAGGACTTTTTGTTCTAAACTGGGTGTTCAATTGTCTTTCTCCTCGGCATTTCATCCTCAGACCAATGGTCAAACTGAGAGAACAAACCAGACATTGGAGACTTATCTAAGATGCTTTGTGTCTGCTGATCAGGATGACTGGGTCTCTTTTTTGCCTTTGGCTGAGTTTGCTCTTAATAATAGGGCTAGCTCTGCCACTTTGATGTCTCCGTTTTTCTGTAATTCTGGGTTTCACCCTCGATTTTCTTCAGGACAGACGGAGGCTTCTGTCTGTCCAGGTGTTGACTCTGTTGTTGAGCGTATGCAGCAGATTTGGGACCAGGTAGTGGAGAGGTTGTCCCTCTCTCAGGAGAAGGCCCAGCGGTTTGCTAACCGGCATAGGACTGATGGTCCTCGGTTTAAAGTGGGGACTTGGTCTGGTTGTCCTCAAAGAATATTCCTATGAGAGTAGCATCTCCTAAATTTAAACCTAGGTTCATTGGACCTTATAAGATCATGGAGATTATTAATCCTGTTTCTTTTCGTTTGCTTCTTGCAGGGACATTTAAGATCCATAACGTGTTCCACAAGTCCTTGTTGAAGAGGTTTGTTGAGCCAGTGGTTCCTGCTGCTGTGCCTCCTGACCCTGTTTTGGTTGAGGGCAATCTGGAGTATGTGGTTGAGAAAATATTGGATTCTCGTTTTTCTAGACGAAGACTCCAGTATTTGGTTAAATGGAGAGGTTATGGTCAGGAAGACAATTCTTGGGTGTTTGCTTCGGACATCCATGCTAGGAGACTTATCCGTGCGTATCATAGAACTCATCCTGACCGACCTGGTTGCTCAAATGAGGGTTCGGTGACCCCTCCTCAAGGGGGGGGTACTGTTGTGAATGGGTTTGAGATGAGTTCTGAGCAGAGGCTCCCTCTGGTGGTTACAAGCGGTACTAGTGAGGATTGTGAGGACTGGGAATCAGGTGTTACTGATTGGTCTTTTATAAGGGAGTCATTTTCCCATCAGGGTTGCCGGTGATCAATTGTTCTGGTCTGAATCCTTCTTTCCAGTTTCCCTTGTAGCCTGCTGTGTCGTGTCTGCATCTCCTGCTATCAGATAAGACAATTTCTTATTTTGTGTTTTTGCTATATTTTTGCATTTTGTCCTGCACTTCTGTGGGGGCCTTCAGGGTCCCCTCCGGGGGCTTTTGCCCTCTCAGTTTAGTCCAGCCACTGTGTTTTGTACTTTTGCTTTTTCCAGTTTTTTTTCAGTGGCTGCTGTTTTGTTTTTGTTACACCAGAGAGCTAATTTAGGTGGTAGAGGTCGTGTGATCTCAGGTGATTTTGAAATTAGTGGTGTTGGTGTTTTTTCAGGGTTTTCTGGGATTGCAGTAAGTACCCTTCCTATCCTTTTCTATTTAGATAGTTTGGGCCCCAGCGTTTGCTCATACTATTTTCTTTCTGTGTCAGTATTTCCTCTTGTCTAACCGCCATTACATGTTTGGGGGCTTTCTATTATCTTTGGGGTTCTGCTCCGGGGCAGATAGCTTTCCTATTTCTATCTTTAGGTGTAGTTAGTTTCTCAGGCTGTGACGAGGCGTCTAGGACCAACGTAGGAACGCTCCACGGCTGCCTCTAGTTGCGGTGGTTAGTCAGGGTACTGCAATCTCATAGATTCCAACTGCTCTGGTGTATTTCCTTTTTTACCTGCACTCCTCAGCTACCGTAACATAACAATGTTCATTAATTTCGCTGAAAATTTGCGGATTTCCCGCTATATTATTGACCCTAGGATGTTCAGGAAAAAAACGCAAAAAATCCGCAAAAAACGCGCAAAAAAAAAAACGAGATCATAAACGCGATAAAAACACGTCCGGATTTCCTGGGAAAAAGTTCGTTTTTTTCTCAGGAAATTTCTGTTAAGATTCCGCAACGTGTGCACATAGCCTCATACCTGAATCTGATACCTGACTCTGATACCTGAGTCAGTGAGTCTGATACCTGAGTCTGATACCTGACTCTGATACCTGATTCTGATAACTGACTCTCATACCTGACTGATTCATGACTCTGATACCTGACTCTGATATACCTGAGTCAGTGAGTCTGATACCTGAGTCTGATACCTGAGTCAGTGAGTCTGATACCTGACTCTGATACCTGAGTCTGATACCGGATTCTGATTACTGACTCTCATACCTGACTGATACATGACTCTGATACCTGAGTCTGATACCTGAGTCTGATACCTGAGTCTGATACCTGACTCTGATAACTGATTCTGATAACTGACTCTGATAACTGATTCTGATAACTGACTCTGATACCTGAGTCTGATACCTGACTCATAACTGATTCTGATACCTGAGTCTGATATCAGACTCAGGTATCAGAATCGGGTATCAAAGTCTGGCATCAGAGTCAGTTATCAGACTGTAGTATTAGAATTAGGTACACTGTCCAGTTGTGCTTTGTGTGAATGTGCATGTTTCCCTCCAAGCTTTTGATCTCTAGTGATCACTTTGTTATAGGATCTCATTACGCCCTCTACTGGACAAATCTATTATAAATAAAATGCATTGGAAAATTTTCTGCTATTAATTACCAGCTTGGAAAAAACCCTTAGGCTATGTGCACACGTTGATAAGCACACTACCCAAACCCATCTCCCTGAAAGAGGAGTGGGTCACACTTCAATTACCAATATAACACTGTAACGCCGTTATTGTCTGTACCTTGTTTTCCGGCATTACTTTGCATGTCTTTGCTTTAACCCTTTACTCCTTTTCCCCTAACCAGCTGGGATACTGTTGTCTGTGGATGCTGCTCAGTTCCCAGCTCTGCTGCGTAGCCGTACATGCGTGAGTGTCTCCGCTGCGCTGCATGACCACCCGCATGTGCGGTCCCTGGCTACTGCTGTAGAAGCTACCCGTAGGTTGCAAGGTCCTCTACAGTGGTGCATGACTTACTACGTGTGTTTAGGCTGCAGCCATTGCCAGGTGTCCTTGCTGTGCTGATATGTGTCTGGCTCTGCATAGGGTGCGCGGCCCACACCCTCCCTGCTTTTATGAGTAATGGGTGTGCACTAGAATTGCTGCTCCAGCCTATCGCTGTGAGGCAGCTCTTATATAAAGTTCCTTTGCCCTGTGGGGCATTGCCAGAACTTTGCATTGAGTTCCTGAACCTAGCCATGTGTGTTTGTGTGTTCAGCTCCTGCTCTGAGTATGATCAGTTCTGGGAGAGCTGATACCCTTTGTCCTGTCTTGTGTTTCCGCCAGCTCTGGGGGCAGAATACCCAGATCGCCTTTCCTGGAGGCTGCATATCCAGGCCTGTTCCTGTTGTGTCTTTTTTCCTGAATCCTTGATCCTGGATCGGTTCCTGTACCTGTATGTCTGAACTGTGTCCTCTGTGTTATGTTCCTGAAATCCTTCTGTGTCCTGAACCCTGTGCCCAGTGACTGTGATTCTTTGCTATATAGCCTGGGTTCATCTTGGAAGGAGGAGTCCGGGGTGTGTGCTGAGTTTCTGTTACTCTGTGCTCAGCTTGTTATTCGGTGCAATCCCCAGCCGGTTCTAGTTCAATCCGGCGAGGCTTGCACCAGACCACTTGGGTTCCTTTTTAGGTAGCTGCCAGATATCCAGAGTCCGAGGACAGTGGCCTCTTGCCTAGAGCCTGATGACCACGGCCTGATGTCTGATGACCACTTCCAGATGTCCGGATCCTATCCTTTCCTGCCTGATGCTCGGAACCTGCCGATCGTTGCCAGATATCCGGAGTCCGAGGACCGTGTCCTCTTGCCTAGAGCCTGATGACCACGGCCTGATGTCCGATGTCTGATGACCACTTCCAGATGTCCGGATCCTATCCTTTCCTGCCTGATGCCCGGAGCCTGACGATCGTTGCCAGATGTCCGGAGTTTATGTTCCTGAGTCCGTGTTCCTGAGTTCCAGTCCATGTTCCTAATGTCCTGTCCGTGTTTCTGAGTCCGTGTTCCTGAGTTCCAGTCCATGTTCCTGATGTCCTGTCCGTGTTCCTGAATCCGTGTTCCTGAGTTCCAGTCCATGTTCCTGATGTCCTGTCCGTGTTCCTGAGTCCGTGTTCCTGAGTTCCAGTCCATGTTTCTGATGTCCTGTCCGTGTTCCTGAGTCCGTGTTCCTAAGTTCCAGTCCATGTTCCTGAGTTCCAGTCCATGTTCCTGAGTCCGTGCTCCTGAGTTCCAGTCCATGTTCCTGAGTCCGTGTTCCTGAGTTCCAGTCCATGTTCCTGATGTCCTGTCCGTGTTCCTGAGTTCCAGTCCATGTTCCTGATGTCCTGTCCATGTTCCTCAGTCCGTGTTCCTGAGTTCCAGTCCTTGTTCCTGATGTCCCAATGTCCTGCTGGTTTCCCCGTGGTCTACCCTGTGATGACGTCTGTCCTGGGTCAGTGTCTGATGTTCTCTTGCTTAGCCTGTGCTACGCCTGAGGCCTGAGAGAGAGGCCGTCCTAGTATGCCCGTGCCAGATGACCCTGGACTGCATCAACCCGTGATGACCCCGCCATCGTCTGAAGTCTGTCTGAGGTCGGTGTCTGATGTTCTCCTGCTGAGCCTGTGCTACGCCTGAGGTCTGAGAGAGAGGCCGCCCTAGTATGCCCATGCCAGATAACCCTGGACTGCATCAACCCGTGATGTCCTCCTGCATTCGCCTGTAATCCTGAGACGTGTACCCTTCGCTGATGTGTGGAATCGGGAGCCCGGCATTATGTCCTGTCTTTGTACTGTGTGTCTACAAAGTAAGCTCTGTTTCTTCATACCTGAAGTTGTGCTGTGTTGTTTAGTCCTGCAGGTTGCCATCTTGCCCACATGCTCAGCTGCCAGTGGGTCCACATTCCCTTACCATCTGGGATGCATGCCTCGCGTCGTCATGGTCTGGCGGCGTGGGAGCATTGGCTAGTTAGGCAAGCTATGCCATGTCCCGACCCCCCGCAGCCGTGGGAAGCGTTACAAACACACTGATCATATTAGAGTTGTGAGCTCCCTATGAATCAAGAAGTGTGATATAACCATATATTTGAAAAAAAGAATTTTTTGGCATAGCCTGCTCACCGCTTTGAAGAAAACCAGGTATAAGTACAGCCTGTGGTTGCAGTTCGCACAGAAAATGGATTGGGATAAATCCTTGCATGTAAAGGAAATAGTATTGTTTCACCAGTGATCAGTCGGTAGGGTAAAATATAGCTTTTATTTATCCCTTAAAAAAGTTCAACGTTTCTTTAATAACTTTTCATGTAGTCAATCCCTTTTGGACGACATGTTTCGACACTACATGTGTCTTCCTCCAGGTCCAAGTGAGGAATGAATCAAAACCGCATATATAGTATAAATATTATAATACCGTATCCCATACAAATATAGCTCCAGGCACATAAACTGATATATGATAGAACCACAAGAAAAGGACTTAAGTATAGAGTGCCAATAAAATGGTTTCTTTATTATAGTCAGAAAAGACAATCAATATGTAGTACAAAAATCACATAAATACTCATAAAATACATTACAACAGGCTGCTGCCATCTTAATATAGGGACAGGTAACCAACACATATACCAATACTTCCCATGTGAAAAGTGCAGATAAAGTTGCTGAAAATGACCATTATATATGCTACCAGTGCTGCCTCAGCTAACATCAAAAGATCATCAGCATGTGCCAAGTCACAAACTGCACTTACACGAGAGGTGGGTCAAGTGTGGCGTCCCCCAAGCGCCTCAACGCGCGTTTCGTCTCTTCCTCAGGAGGCGAACGCTAGAGGAAGGGGTATTGCACAATAAATAGTCCTAACAGCCAATCAGAATAATCTTATCAGTGTCTGCATAATCAATATAATTACATATGATACGTGCATTTCCGGCATTCCACTGCGCGTGCGCCTTAATCCAATCCATAGCCATGGATACGGTGGAGCACAGCTGCGGAATACTGGCCGGCACGATCATAACCCGAGTGCACTTCCGGTCAATGTATTGCGCATGCGTCGCCGACGTCATCCATAACCATGGACACAGTGGATCGCGGTCGTGGAACGCAAGCTAACATGATCCGTCATAATGACGGCGCATGCGCCCGGTTCCCAGTGTCCGCTCACCTCTGCATCATGGACTCTGTCAGCCCGGCATGCGTCAAAAACCAGAAGTGATACCAACGTAAGTAACTAATACTGCGGATAACAACATACATAGATGTATTACAAAAATATATTCGTGCATACCTAAGTGACAAAACCTGGCATAAATAATTAAGTGGTATTACTACGTGAACTTCATAGATTATAGCTAAACTAATGTAGCCATATCAGAACAATAATAATAAATTATTTATTAATTAAATTACACAGTTATTTTAAACAAAAGTACAAAGATGTAGCAAAGGTATTAACATTGGATATAGATAATATACACCAAGCATTAAGTTATAGCTACATATATCAATAATGTGCAATTGTGCAAAGTGAAAGACTATGGGTAAACTTATATCTCATTACAAATACCCGTATGTACTAATTATGCCTATACTAATAAGTGCATTAAACATATAACCCTCACCCGACGTTATTAACCGACAGTATACAATTAATACCAATTCATTGATCAGTGCATAAAAACTAATAACAATCTCAGATCCTTGATTGCAGAGAACATTTAAACCGAACTGTTCTTGTCAGGCTGCAAGTTCAGAGTCCAACTCAGACCAATGAATGTTCTTTGATGTGCAATTATGTAATAAACACACTGAATTTCGCCAAACAAATAAGAATGGACATCGCCTTAAACAAAAAGACATACAATTAATATCATGTAAAAACAATTACATACAGTAAAATAATAACTTTACATAAATTAATAACCTAAAGAAACTAAACAACAATTACATATACCCAACCCCTAAAACCAAAATGTTATAACTAACTAATCCCTCCATTTTTACAGAAAAGAACTAAAACCAAAGTTCTCATTAAGGCCCAGTGGAGTCACAGTCTGCAGTCTGTAAATCCACCGGCTCTCAACTTGAGAGAGTCTCTTAAATAGATCTCCTCCCCTTTGACCCAGTGATACCTGATCAATTTCTCTCAAAATAAGCAAACTAGAGTCAGAATTATGGTGTTCTCTGAAATGTTTTGGTAGAGTTTTCAGTGGTTCCCCCAATTGCATAGTCTTAGATTTATCAATATCCCGGATATGCTCTCTAACCCTTATCTTGAACTCCCTGGTAGTCATTCCCACATACAATTTCTTGCACGGGCAAGATGCACAATAAATCACACCAGAGGAGGAGCATGTGAGTCTATGTAGAATCTTGTATGTGCGGGTATTGGAAGAGTTGCAAAAATCCTTACATTTAATGAGGTTCCTGCATGCCTTGCATATTCCACAAGGATAAAATCCCTGTATAGAATTTAAATGTGTTCTTCTTTGTTCTTGTAACTCAGGAACGTAATGACTTTTTACTAACAAATCTCGCACATTTTTAGACCTTTTTGAAGTCATAAGGGGTCTATCCGAGATTATGTTCCTTAGAATTGGGTCAGTTTTTAGCACATTCCAATGATTTCGAAAGATATCACCAATTTGATTCCATTGCTCATTAAAAGGAGAAATAAATCTAGGAGAATCAGATGCCTGATCATCCCTACCTGATGTTTTATATAGGAGATCATTACGTGATGCATTCCTAGCCCTATTAAAGCCATTACGGATGGTCCTATGGCTATAGCCTCTGTCTCGAAACCTTCCATACAAATCCCGCGCTTGTTTGTAAAACTTTTCATCAGTTGAACAAATCCTCCTGATCCTTAAATGTTGTCCAATTGGTATACCACGTATTGTTGATCTGGGATGGGACGACTGAGCATGTAAGATTGTGTTGGTTGCCGTCGGCTTCCTATAAATGTCGGTACACAAAGTACCTTCATTATTAGTCTGAACATCAACATCCAAAAAGTTCACCTGACGGCCAGACACATATGTTAGCCGAATATTCAATTCATTTTGATTTAAATCATCCATGAATACCCTGAGGTCCTCTGTCGATCCATCCCAGATAAACCAGAGATCATCGATGTACCTGATCCAATGGTGTACCCTATCGATATTCCTGACAGGGTTACAAGAAAAGATTTCTCTTTCCCATGCCCCCAGAAACAGGTTCGCATACGAGGGGGCACAAGTGGCCCCCATCGCAGTTCCCTGTAACTGGAGGTACACCTGATTCTTGAAGGTAAAACAATTGTGTGTGAGCACAAATGTGAGTAGTTCAATAATGAATTCAATTAGGGATTTGTCAAGATTAGAGGTCTGAAGAAAGTATGTCACTGCATTGATGCCATCTATGTGCCTAATAGAGGTATATAGGCTTTCAACATCAGCCGTGACCATGATCATACTTTCACTCAGTACCAGTCCATCGAAATGTCCCAAGGCTGAAGTTGTATCTTTAATGAACGATGGTAAGGTTAATACCAGTGGCTTCAGATAGAAATCTATCATCTGGCACACCACCTCACAAAGTCCTCCTACTCCCGACACTATGGGACGTCCCGGAGGATCCATTAGATTTTTATGGATCTTTGGGATTAGGTAGAAGGTAGGAAGACAGGGCTTGGTTTTGATGATAGTATCCATCATTTTCTTAGGGATCACATTCATGTCAAAGGCTCTCTTTACAATAATGGATAACTCATCATGAAATCGGTCCAGAGGATTATTGGACAATTTCTGATAACAATTTTTATCAGACAGTAATTTTAATGCTTGCTTTTCATATAGCGGTTTAGGCCAGATAACAAGATTCCCGCCTTTGTCGGCAGGTTTAAAGCAGACATCGGTCCAAGATTGCATCTCTCTGATAGCAGACATGACCCTTTTATCACTCCATTTATTACATGTATGGCTCAATTTTTCAACATCACCCGTTACCAATTTGACAAAAATGTCAACAGCAGGACAGACACCTAGATTAGGAAATGTTTTAGATTTCAGAAACAAGTGTGTTGGAAAATTGCTTACCATTGAAGGAATTTCCTCATCTGTCAGGGAATCCAGTATGGCAAGAGCCTCCTGTTCCTGAGTTGTATCAAAATCTGGCCTGTCACTGTTAGGTTCATCATGATCTTCTCCTGTGTTAGGGTTGATCGATTGTGTATTCAGTTTTTCATGGAATCGCTTCAAAAGTAATTTCCGTGCAAACAAATGCACATCCTTAATTACCGTGAATGGGTCTAAAGAAGTACCGGGAGAAAAGGTTAAACCTTTTTCAAGTACATTTTTCTGTATATCAGTAAGTACATGAGTAGAAAGATTAAGTACCTTAGACTGCTCATTTTTCTTTCTGTTCTGATTGAAAAAGTCCCTCTGACTTGCTTTACCCCCAAATCTTGTTTTAATGGACCCTTGGTTGTTAGTTTCTACCTCAGAGTTGCTTGATATATTACTGGCATGGGAAGAGAGTGATACCGTAGATGCACTGCGATTAAGCTGTCTTTTTTGTGATCCTGTTCTCCATTGCCATCTATAGATCTTCTTATTCTCATAATCATGGATGTCTCTTTGATATTTCTTCCTTTTAAATTCACTAATGTCTTGTTCCCATTTACTTAAATCCCTGTCTAGATCTTTAAAAAAACTTTCAGTCAGGTCAGTCTGGAAGTTCTGACACAAATACGTTTGAGATTGATTAATTTGAGTGTCAATATCATCCAACAATTTACAGTTCTTTTCATTAATAATTTGCATGAATGAGAGAGAGCAAGCCGAGGCTGCCTCCTCCCATTTTTTAATTAATGCGTCATCATCCAGGGAAAAAGTAGGGTACAATTGATTCGGAGACCTCTAGGTATAATCTTCTGTTTTAAATAGTTATCAATAGATGTTTTGGTCCACCACAATCTCGTTTTTTTGTGGACCAGATTTTTATATTTCTTTGCAAATTCCTTAAAATCGGGATTAGTAATATTTGAACTGGATGTAGCACCATGTTTGAATAGATCCGAAGCTTTGTTCTGCCAGGACAATTCTCTGGCCTTCAGATCCATAATAGTAACTAGGGATTTAAATCTGTTGAAAAACAGGAGATAGATCAAAATACCGTATCCCATACAAATATAGCTCCAGGCACATAAACTGATATATGATAGAACCACAAGAAAAGGACTTAAGTATAGAGTGCCAATAAAATGGTTTCTTTATTATAGTCAGAAAAGACAATCAATATGTAGTACAAAAATCACATAAATACTCATAAAATACATTACAACAGGCTGCTGCCATCTTAATATAGGGACAGGTAACCAACACATATACCAATACTTCCCATGTGAAAAGTGCAGATAAAGTTGCTGAAAATGACCATTATATATGCTACCAGTGCTGCCTCAGCTAACATCAAAAGATCATCAGCATGTGCCAAGTCACAAACTGCACTTACACGAGAGGTGGGTCAAGTGTGGCGTCCCCCAAGCGCCTCAACGCGCGTTTCGTCTCTTCCTCAGGAGGCGAACGCTAGAGGAAGGGGTATTGCACAATAAATAGTCCTAACAGCCAATCAGAATAATCTTATCAGTGTCTGCATAATCAATATAATTACATATGATACGTGCATTTCCGGCATTCCACTGCGCGTGCTCCTTAATCCAATCCATAGCCATGGATACGGTGGAGCACAGCTGCGGAATACTGGCCGGCATGATCATAACCCGAGTGCACTTCCGGTCAATGTATTGCGCATGCGTCGCCGACGTCATCCATAACCATGGACACAGTGGATCGCGGTCGTGGAACGCAAGCTAACATGATCCGTCATAATGACGGCGCATGCGCCCGGTTCCCAGTGTCCGCTCACCTCTGCATCATGGACTCCGTCAGCCCGGCATGCGTCAAAAACCAGAAGTGATACCAACGTAAGTAACTAATACTGCGGATAACAACATACATAGATGTATTACAAAAATATATTCGTGCATACCTAAGTGACAAAACCTGGCATAAATAATTAAGTGGTATTACTACGTGAACTTCATAGATTATAGCTAAACTAATGTAGCCATATCAGAACAATAATAATAAATTATTTATTAATTAAATTACACAGTTATTTTAAACAAAAGTACAAAGATGTAGCAAAGGTATTAACATTGGATATAGATAATATACACCAAGCATTAAGTTATAGCTACATATATCAATAATGTGCAATTGTGCAAAGTGAAAGACTATGGGTAAACTTATATCTCATTACAAATACCCGTATGTACTAATTATGCCTATACTAATAAGTGCATTAAACATATAACCCTCACCCGACGTTATTAACCGACAGTATACAATTAATACCAATTCATTGATCAGTGCATAAAAACTAATAACAATCTCAGATCCTTGATTGCAGAGAACATTTAAACCGAACTGTTCTTGTCAGGCTGCAAGTTCAGAGTCCAACTCAGACCAATGAATGTTCTTTGATGTGCAATTATGTAATAAACACACTGAATTTCGCCAAACAAATAAGAATGGACATCGCCTTAAACATCGTTGCCAGATGTCCGGAGTTTATGTTCCTGAGTCCGTGTTCCTGAGTTCCAGTCCATGTTCCTAATGTCCTGTCCGTGTTTCTGAGTCCGTGTTCCTGAGTTCCAGTCCATGTTCCTGATGTCCTGTCCGTGTTCCTGAATCCGTGTTCCTGAGTTCCAGTCCATGTTCCTGATGTCCTGTCCGTGTTCCTGAGTCCGTGTTCCTGAGTTCCAGTCCATGTTTCTGATGTCCTGTCCGTGTTCCTGAGTCCGTGTTCCTAAGTTCCAGTCCATGTTCCTGAGTTCCAGTCCATGTTCCTGAGTCCGTGCTCCTGAGTTCCAGTCCATGTTCCTGAGTCCGTGTTCCTGAGTTCCAGTCCATGTTCCTGATGTCCTGTCCGTGTTCCTGAGTTCCAGTCCATGTTCCTGATGTCCTGTCCATGTTCCTCAGTCCGTGTTCCTGAGTTCCAGTCCTTGTTCCTGATGTCCCAATGTCCTGCTGGTTTCCCCGTGGTCTACCCTGTGATGACGTCTGTCCTGGGTCAGTGTCTGATGTTCTCTTGCTTAGCCTGTGCTACGCCTGAGGCCTGAGAGAGAGGCCGTCCTAGTATGCCCGTGCCAGATGACCCTGGACTGCATCAACCCGTGATGACCCCGCCATCGTCTGAAGTCTGTCTGAGGTCGGTGTCTGATGTTCTCCTGCTGAGCCTGTGCTACGCCTGAGGTCTGAGAGAGAGGCCGCCCTAGTATGCCCATGCCAGATAACCCTGGACTGCATCAACCCGTGATGTCCTCCTGCATTCGCCTGTAATCCTGAGACGTGTACCCTTCGCTGATGTGTGGAATCGGGAGCCCGGCATTATGTCCTGTCTTTGTACTGTGTGTCTACAAAGTAAGCTCTGTTTCTTCATACCTGAAGTTGTGCTGTGTTGTTTAGTCCTGCAGGTTGCCATCTTGCCCACATGCTCAGCTGCCAGTGGGTCCACATTCCCTTACCATCTGGGATGCATGCCTCGCGTCGTCGTGGTCTGGCGGCGTGGGAGCATTGGCTAGTTAGGCAAGCTATGCCATGTCCCGACCCCCCGCAGCCGTGGGAAGCGTTACAAACACACTGATCATATTAGAGTTGTGAGCTCCCTATGAATCAAGAAGTGTGATATAACCATATATTTGAAAAAAAGAATTTTTTGGCATAGCCTGCTCACCGCTTTGAAGAAAACCAGGTATAAGTACAGCCTGTGGTTGCAGTTCGCACAGAAAATGGATTGGGATAAATCCTTGCATGTAAAGGAAATAGTATTGTTTCACCAGTGATCAGTCGGTAGGGTAAAATATAGCTTTTATTTATCCCTTAAAAAAGTTCAACGTTTCTTTAATAACTTTTCATGTAGTCAATCCCTTTTGGACGACATGTTTCGACACTACATGTGTCTTCCTCCAGGTCCAAGTGAGGAATGAATCAAAACCGCATATATAGTATAAAGAAAACACCACTGAATTTCTGGGTGTCACCCTTTCTAGAAACTGGCTGGTGTGTATAGAAGATTCCAAGTGGATTTAATTCAGCCAAGTTAACCCTATAGCCAGCAGTAACCCTTTGCGGTGTTGTTCCATCCTCAAGGACTTTACCAACATGAAAAAAACAAATGATTAAAATCAATATTATATACAAATAAAATCAAACGATACCTATAAGATACATAAATTTATATGAAATATTCAGATATTCCACAGCACAAGAATAGTTAATATTGGAATTATTTGATACTGGATCAATTACTGTTACTATGGAATCACTATTATAGTATCACCATTTATATTTAATATTGCGTTATCAAGTCCATGCAGCTATTCAAACCGCACGGCACTCGAGTTTCCAGTAAAAAAAATCCACTTACTTTCCTTGCCAGGATTTTTTTATGCAAATTGCTATTCCTTTGAAGGAGAAAGATTTTAGATCTCCATTGTGTTTGTTAGCGAAATGCCGTGAAACTGCAGAATAACCTACCAGCGGTAAATTAACCGCATCAGACAAGTGTTTACGGATACGTTTTTTCAGAGGGTTCATAGTACAACCTACATACTGAAGTTGACAAATATTGCATTGAATTAGATAAATGACATTGTCCGTGTTACAATTTATAAAACTGCGTATTGGAAACTCTTTTTTATTTGTAAAGGAGACAAATTTTTTATCTTTTGTGGCATATTGGCAACATTTGCACACGTTAGCTCCACATTTGTGGAAACTAACGGTACTGAGCCAGTTTTTCTTTTGATCTCGTTCAAAGTTCACAAATAAACTAGGAGACAAAAGGTTTTTTAATGTAGTCGCTCTTTTTGGCACAAATCGGACTGTGTGATTGTCCAAGATTTTTCTGAGAATTGGAATTTTGTTGTAAAATAGGTAAATATTTCCGTATGATATTAGTGATCTGATTGTGTCATGGGTGCATCGCCACGAAGATCGTCGCGATTGCACATTCTGACTTCTCACAGCTGAGCTGCTGTTTCTTTGTGTTTGGTAATGAGAGAGTTAATTTTACCTAGCTCTTTGCTAAGACTAGGTTCAGCCTCGCCCGGCTGCTTTGGATTATGTTCTAATTAGTTTCCTTTATATTCCTGCCAGTCTGGGTGTTGGATGCCGGTGAAAGCATTCATATAGTTTAGCAGACTGGATCGGTTCTGGGAATACTTAAGCTAAGAGTTCCTTAGTTGTTTTTACTCTTACAGCTTATAGTTTATCTCTGAGACCTATGGTGTTCCTACTGTGTGTGAGTGTTGTATGTAAGACTTTATTTACTTTATTTCTTATCTTTCTTGTATGTCTTTCTGTTCATTAACCGTTACCTGGTCATTCCCTTTGGTGGTATTCAGGGTCCTTCTTAGGACTAGAATACAGTTGGCAGGGATTGATAGGAGACAGGGTTTACGCTGGTGGCCTGGACCTCTGTACCTTTAACAGTACCTCCAGGTTGAGGGATTAGTTAGGACCCCAGTTAGGATCAGCTTAGACCCCGGTCACCCTCTAGCCGGAGACAGCGTATAACGGATTCCGTTTTGACCCACTGGACTTTCTGTCAGGTAAAATCTATGTTATCATATAGCTATGCGCATGTTATATAGTATGTTGCCCTTTTGATATAGATTATTGTCATCACATATATATATCTGCTATACAGCGTGACATTTTCACCGGCCATACTAAAGATTCTCCCCAGCTATCATGGATCCAGTAGCCCAGCTGGCCCGGCAGTTGCAGGGATTGTCCATGGAGTTGGCAGACATTAAGTCCAAGGTTTTGTCCCCCCCGGAGCAAACCAGATCTGAACCTAAGGTTGCTCTCCCGGACAGGTTCACTGGTGGGCGGGACAAATTTTTTACTTTCCGGGAGGCATGTAAATTGTACTTTCGGCTGCGGCCTCGGTCATCTGGGAGTGAAGAGCAGAGGGTGGGAATTGTTATCTCGCTCTTACAAGGGGATCCTCAATCTTGGGCGTTCTCTATTCCTCCAGGCTCCCCAGATCTCCAGTCAGTGGATCGATTTTTTACTGCCCTGGGTCTGGTATATGATGATCCGGATCGAGTCTCCCTTGCTGAAACAAGGTTACGTAAAATACGGCAAGGAAATCGTCCAGCGGAGGAATATTCTTCTGAGTTCCGTAGATGGGCAACAGATACTCAGTGGAATGACCCTGCTCTTAGGAGCCAGTTTTGTCAAGGGTTGTCTGACAAATTAAAAGATGTGTTGGCTCAGTATGATTCTCCTCCATCACTGGAGGCTGCTATGGCCCTCGCTATTCGCATTGATAGACGTCTTCGGGGAAGACGCGAGGTAACTCCGCCCCCGTGATGACTCCACCTACTACTAAAGTCCCTTATACTGAGGTTCCTCTGGTCTGTTCTGAGGAACCCATGCAGTTGGGAGGGACATCATTTTGTAGGAGGGAATCAGCGGTGCGCCGCAAGACTAGAAGGTGTTTCTTTTGCGGGAGAGAGGGACATTTTGTTGGGGGGTGTCCATCCCGGACCTCTTTGAACCAAGGAGTTAACCTGGGAGTGTGTATTTCGTCCCCAAATCCCTCTCAGTTTCTCGTGCCTGCGGAGGTGGTGATTGGTACTAGAACTGAGAGGATTTCTGTTTTTCTTGATAGTGGGTCCGGGGCTAATCTGGTGGACACTCGGTTTGCCCAGGTGCATGGTATGCAACTGAGTGTATTGGCCAAACCGGTCCCTATACTCTCTATTGATTCTAGACCTCTTGGTCAAGGTAGCTTGGTACAAGCTGTTCATAACATAGATCTTCGAGTAGGGGCAATACATAAAGAGCAATTGTCTTGTTATGTGTTGGAGGGTCTGCCTGCTCCTATTGTGTTGGGACTTCCTTGGTTGGCTAAACATAACCCAGTGATTGATTGGCAATCCAGAAAGATAAGCCAGTGGGGTGAATTTTGCAAGAATAACTGCATGAGCACGGTCATCGGTGCGGTTGTGCCTAGGACTTTGCCTCCTTTTCTGGAGGACTTTGGGGAGATGTTCTCAGAGGAGGGGTGTAAAGAGTTACCTCCTCATCGCGCATATGACTGCTCAATAAAGTTGCTTCCTGATGCCTTATCTCGTACTTTCCCAGGGGCCGGGAGGACGGATGATCCGGTTCCTATTCCTCAGGAGGGAGTTGTAGTGTCAGCTGTATGCTCTGAGCTTGAGGGGGAGGTATTGGGGGCTCAGGGGGACGCCCCTGTGGGACTTCCAGGGAGACTGATAGTTCCAGATCGCTTAAGACTGAAGGTTACGGAGAACCCTTACAAACGGATGGCTGATAGGAGGAGAGTTTCTGGTCTAGATCTGAGGGTGAACGATCTGGTGTGGTTGTCTACCAGGAATATAAAACTTAAAGTTCCCTCCTGGAGGTTGGGTCCCAGATTCATCGGGCCATACAGGATCAGTTCCATAATTAATCCTGTGGCATTTCGTCTGGACCTCCCTCCTACGTTTAAAATTCATAATGTGTTTCACAAGTCATTACTTAAAAAGTATGTGGCACCAGTCTTACCGTCACCTCTACCTCCTCCTTCAGTGGTAATCAATGATAACGTGGAAGTTCATTGGAGGGGGTATGGTCCTGAGGAGAG
Source organism: Oophaga sylvatica (assembly GCA_033576555.1). Lineage (NCBI taxonomy): Eukaryota > Metazoa > Chordata > Amphibia > Anura > Dendrobatidae > Oophaga > Oophaga sylvatica. The sequence continues at coordinate 375,012,103 of JARQOD010000003.1, read as the reverse complement.
GACGTGGGTCTCTGCGTCTGATGATAACGCAGATCGATTGGTTCGGACCTTTCACACAACTTACCCGGACAGACCTGGTCATGAGGGTCCGGAGGCCCCTCGTAGAAGGGGGGGTACTGTCATGGGTGCATCGCCACGAAGATCGTCGCGATTGCACATTCTGACTTCTCACAGCTGAGCTGCTGTTTCTTTGTGTTTGGTAATGAGAGAGTTAATTTTACCTAGCTCTTTGCTAAGACTAGGTTCAGCCTCGCCCGGCTGCTTTGGATTATGTTCTAATTAGTTTCCTTTATATTCCTGCCAGTCTGGGTGTTGGATGCCGGTGAAAGCATTCATATAGTTTAGCAGACTGGATCGGTTCTGGGAATACTTAAGCTAAGAGTTCCTTAGTTGTTTTTACTCTTACAGCTTATAGTTTATCTCTGAGACCTATGGTGTTCCTACTGTGTGTGAGTGTTGTATGTAAGACTTTATTTACTTTATTTCTTATCTTTCTTGTATGTCTTTCTGTTCATTAACCGTTACCTGGTCATTCCCTTTGGTGGTATTCAGGGTCCTTCTTAGGACTAGAATACAGTTGGCAGGGATTGATAGGAGACAGGGTTTACGCTGGTGGCCTGGACCTCTGTACCTTTAACAGTACCTCCAGGTTGAGGGATTAGTTAGGACCCCAGTTAGGATCAGCTTAGACCCCGGTCACCCTCTAGCCGGAGACAGCGTATAACGGATTCCGTTTTGACCCACTGGACTTTCTGTCAGGTAAAATCTATGTTATCATATAGCTATGCGCATGTTATATAGTATGTTGCCCTTTTGATATAGATTATTGTCATCACATATATATATCTGCTATACAGCGTGACAGATTGAATTGTGGACTATACCCCGTGGTGAATGTAATGATATTATTTTTGGTTTTATTTTCCTTACATTTATGTTGAAGTAAAGAATATCTGCTGATGTTACCAACAATGAATTGGGCTCTTATCAAACACCACTTAGGGTAACCACGGTTTTGTAATCTGCTAGAAACCTTTTTAGGCCGGGATCACACATGCGACGAAAACGTCCGATGCTCGCATGTGACATCCCAGCTCTGGCGCCGGCACTCGGGAGTGGAGCGAGCGGCTGCATGTGTTTATATTGCAGCCGCTTGCTCCACTCCCGAGTGCCGACGCCAGAGCTGCGATTTCACATGCGAGCATTCGTCGCATGTGTGATCCCGGCCTTACTCTCATTTATATATGTAGAGTCATCAGAACTATTGCGTTTTATCCTGATGAGCTCACCAACAGGTAAGTTTCTGATGACATGTGAGGGATGACAAGATGTAGCTGCCAGCATACTGTTTGAAGCAGATGATTTTCGGTAGGGAAGTACCAATACCCTATTTTCCTCAATATTAGCAACAAATGTTACATCTAAAAAATCAATATGTGACTTCTCAGAAAAACCAGTAAATTGGAGATTATAAACATTGTTGTTTAAATATTCAAGGAAATGGATGATGCCGTTTTTCCTTGAATGTGCAAATATTCAGTTATTGACAACAGAGAAATTAACTCTCTCCTTGGGAGTTTATACATGTGTACTTATTTAGGCCATTGGGCATGATGCAATATAAAGATTTCCTATAGATATATGTATATGTACTATTTCACTAGAATTGTTCAGACAGTGAGGATGGAGAAAAAAATCACTTTATATGCAATATATAATCCCAATATTTGGACCTGAATATAGGCTATTTTCACTTGTGATGTCACTTGCAATTGTTTTGAATGAATTCTTCCTTGCTAAAACACATTTACTAAGCTCCATGTTGTTGTAGAAGGTTTGAGGTATCTTGCGTAATTATTTTGTCATATATGTTTTGAAATAAAATTACATTTTTAATTTAAATATGTGGTTATATCACACTTCTTGATTCATAGGGATCTACAACTCTAATATGATCAGTGTGTTATATGTGCACACGATGCGGATCTGCAGCAGATTTTCTGCACGAAATCACTGCAGATTCGCAAGTGTTTCACCATACAATGTTAAGAAATGGACAAAAAAAAATTGCTGTGCACATGCTGCGGAAAATTTCGCACGGAATCCACAGCGGTTTATTTTCAGCAGCATGTCAATTCTTTGTGCGGATTCCACTGCGTTTCTACACCCATTTTATTATAGAAAACCACAGGGGTAAAAATGTAGGAAAATCCGCATTAAATCTGCGCAATTTTTACATGCGGATTCTGCCACGAGATGCAAAATCCGCTCAGGAAATTCCTGAGCCCAATCCACAATGTGTGCACATAGCCTTAGGGTATGTGCACACGTTGCGGATTTGCCTGTGGAATTTTCAGCGCAGATTCTAACTCTCTTGGCAGAAAACGCAGGTAAAAATGTGGATTTTCATGCGGATTTGTATGCGTTTTTGTTAGCTAAATAAAGATATGCTATTTAACAAAAAAAAGAATTGTGATGTAATTTCTTTGTTCAACCTCTTCTTTTACATACTCTATTGAACACCATAATATAATCACATAGCATGTTCTAAAGAGAAAATTGCACGAGTTTCGCACCTCAATACCCGGCACTGCCGCTGGCACTCGGAACGGAGCGTTCAGTTGCATAGAAATACATGCAGCTGCACACTCCGGTCCCGAGTGCCGGCGGCAGTGCTGGGTTTTGAGGTGCGAGACTCGTGCGAGTTTCTCGCAAGTGTGACCCCGGCCTTAAATACAATATCTTTTTAATTTAAAAAAAAATGGAATAAAAAATGGTGTGGGCTCCAGCTCAATTTTCTGCGCCAGAGAGGGAAAGCCAGCAACTGGGGGTCGATGTTATAGCCTGGGAAGCGTGTAATACCCATGGATCTTCCCAGTCTATGAATATCAGCCCGTAGCTGTATATTTAGCCTTTACTGTCTATTAAAATAGGGGGACCCCCCAAAAAAATGACGTGGGGTCCCCCAAAATTAATAGCCAGAAAGGCTATGCAGAGATGGAGAGAGCTGCGGGCTGATATTCATAGCCTAGGAAGGGACCATGGATATTGCCCGCCCCGGCTACAAAAACCAGCTCACAGCCGCCCCAGAGATGGCACATCTCTAAGATGCGCCAATTCGGGCACTTAGCCTCTCTCTTCCCACTGCCCTGTAGCGGTGGCATATAGGGTAATAGGGGGTTGATGTCACCTTTGTATTGTAAGGTGACATCAAGCCCGGTTAGTAATGGAGAGGCATCAATAAGACACCAATCCATTACTAATCCTATGGTTGTAAATTGGTAAAATAAACACACAGCCAGAATAAAGTATTTTAATTAAATAAAACAACACAGTTTCCCATCTTTATTGTACGCCTAATTCCTGCGACGCCCTCGATCCCTGTAGAAAAAATAAAATAAAGTCAACCGTATACTCCCTGTTCCGACGTAATCCATGTAATACTGTTAGCAGTATGGTGAGTATGTTTTTGTTTTACTATTCAACACAGTAGCTGGATGATGTGACTACTACTGTCCCATCATGGGCTACTAATGTAACTGTAGCAGACATAGCCGGATGGGACTAGTAGTTGGACCCGCACACACACACACACACACACACACAGTTGCGCACACTATTCAACACAGTAGCCGATGATGGGACTACTGTTGTGAATGTGCTAGAAATGAATTCTGAGCAGAAGCTCCCTCTGGTGGTTACAAACAATACTGAACTATCCAATGAAGATTGTGAAGATTGGCGATCAGGTGTTACTGACTGGTCTTATATAAGGGAGGTTCCCTCCCATCAGGGTTGCCGGTGATCAATTGTTCTGGTCTCATCTTTGATTCCTGTTCACTTTGTAGCTTGCTGTTTCGTGCCTGCATCTTCTGCTAACAGATAAGACATTTTCTTCTTTTAGTTTTTTGTGCTTGCTTTTTGCATTTTGTCCTGCACTTCTGTGGGGGTCTGCCGGGTCCCCTCCGGGGGCTTGTGCTCCTCTCAGTTGAGTTCAGCCACTGTTGTTTGTTCATTTGCCTTTTCCAGTTTTTTCAGTGGCGGCTGTTTAGTTTTGTTACACCAGAGAACTAATTTAGGTGGTAGAGGTCGTGTGATCTCAGGTGTTTTTGTAATTAGTAGAGTTGGTACTTTTCAGGGTTTTTTGGGATTGCAGTAAGTGTCCTTCCTATCCTTTTCTATTTAGGAAGTTTGGGCCCCAACGTTTGCTCATACTATTTTCTCTGTCTGTGTCTGTATTTCCTCTTGTCTAACCGCCATTACATGTTTGGGGGCTTTCTATGTTCTTTGGGGATCTGCTCCGGGGCAGATAGTTTTCCTCTTTCTGTCTTTAGGTGTAATACTATTGTAGGAACTCGAGGATTCTGATAGCGTGGGGCAATGAACAATCAGAGACGGGTTTCTTTGAATGCAAATAATGTATTTGTGAAACAGCAAAACACCCAAAAACAATATTCAAACAACCCGTAGTGACATGCAATGAGTCCATATATATATACACAAGTCCAGTTATATGAATCCGGATATATAAGTCTTTGAACCTCTATAGCGAGGGTGGTAAAGTTCTTACGACGGAGTCCTCACACAAATGTGACCACAAGGTAAGTCTGATGCACAGGTAACGTGGCTGGATTTACACACTGCTGGTGTGTGAAGAGTCAGATCCAGGTATGCAGAAAACACAGGGAGGTCCAGGAACAAGTTAATCTCAGTTGTGGCTTAATTCAGTGAAGTCCAACAACAAGTTCATATGTCAGTAAGGTTCCAGTAACAGTTCCAACAGCTCTCACCAGAGGTAAAGGGTATGCCACACTAAACAATATCGCTAACGAGATCGCTAAAAAACGTCACTATTTAGCGATCCCGTTAGCGATATTGTTCAGTGCGGCAGCTTCCAGCGACGAGCTTCCTGCTGTGATCTCGCTCGTCGCTGGAATCGCTCCGGACCCTATTTCATCGCTGGCGCTCCCGCTGGGTGAGTATCTAATCGCTGTGTGGCACCTTTTCTTAGCGATTTAGCGGTACTTTTGTACCGCTAAAGTCGTTAAGAAGATCGCTAACGGCGATAGCGTCGTTAACTATATCGCTAAATGTGGCCGCATTTAGCGATATAGAAACAATCCCGCTAGCGATCGCATTAGTATGCGTCGTTATCGTGATCGCTAGCGGGATTGTTTAGTGTGGCAGTACCTTTATGCACGAAGGGTTAAACAGCAACAGTTCAGAAACACAGTTCTTATCAGATGGAGTGAACCAAGGGTTAAATTCCCAAGTCAACAGTTTAGTGATAACACAGTATGTGCAACTTACATATGCAGAGAATGTCCAGAGCCATGGGTAGAAACTGCTGTGGCTGAGAAACACCTGAAGATAAGGTTATGCACTTTCCTGGTAAATACACAAAAGATCTGTGAGGAACAAAGCAGCTGGGTTGCAGGGAAACGGAAGCAGAATATTCCAGCAGTGAAGCCAGCACCTGAGCCGGGTTTTAAACAAACGAACAGGAAGTAGGGCACAGAAAACAGCAAACTCCATTTTAACAAAGGGCAAAATCATTGACAAAGTTACCTAGAAAACCCGGAATAGTGACATTACTCCCCCCTAAAGACGGCCTCCGGACGGTCCTGGACCAGGCCTGTCCGGGTATCTCCGATGAAACTGAGCAATCTTCAGAGGCGCATTGATGTTACTTACTGGTTCCCAAGAATCATTTTCAGGAGAGTAACCTTGCCATCTAACTAGATACTGAAGCCGGTTTCTATGAAGTCTCGAATTAACAATATCCTGTACCACGAATTGTTCTTCGCCATCAACCAACACTGGTGGAGGGGGAGGTACGATACGTCCCTGAAACGTGTTAGGAGAGACTGGTTTTAATAAGGAAACATGAAATACTGGGTGTACCTTTAAAGTCCGTGGTAGCTTCAACCGACAGGCAACAGAGCTCACAATCCCAGTGATCTTGAATGGACCGATGAATTTCTGTCCCAGTTTCTGCGAAGGAACACCCAATTTTAGATTCTTGGTGGACAACCAAACTGAGTCTCCTACCTTATACATAGGTGCTGGTTTCCGGAATCTATCGGCCGACTTTTTGTAACGCTCCTGTGCTGTGGTCAGGGAGTCCTTCAAAACTTCAAGATTACGTTGCAACGCCGTCACTCTGTCTTCAACCGCTGGTACCGAAATCGTAACCGGAGACCTAGGCAAAATACTTGGATGATAACCCAGGTTGGCAAAAAAAGGCGTTACCTTCGTGGAACTGCTTTGGGAGTTGTTGTACGAAAATTCCGCTAGAGGAAATAGCTTCAGCCAATCGTCCTGCAAATGACTGACGTAACAGCGTAGATATTGCTCCAAGGTTTGATTTGTCCGTTCGGTCTGCCCGTTGGTCTGAGGATGGTATGCAGAAGACAAGCAAACATTAATGTGGAGCGCAGAACAAAATCCTTTCCAAAATCTAGAGGTAAATTGTATTCCCCGGTCAGAAATGATGTCATCTGGTACCCCATGCAGCCGGAAAATGTTCTGGATAACTAGATCTACTGTCTCTGTAGCTGAGGGAAGACCAGCACACGGAATGAAATGAGCAGCTTTCGTTAAACGATCTACTACCACCAAAATAGTATTTTTACCACCAGAGGTGGGTAACTCCACAATAAAGTCCATCGAAATAGACCCCCAAGGGCGAGACGGTACAGGTAGCGGTTTAAGAAGACCAGTAGGTGAAACGCGAGGAACCTTGTACCGGGCACAAACTTCACAAGAGCGGACATAGTCATTCACATCCTTCAAGCAGGTAGGCCACCAAAAAAAACGAGTTAACAATTCCTGCGTCTTCTGTACCCCCCTATGACCAGCCAATTTAGAGTCGTGGACCAATTTGAGAACTCGAAGTCTTACAGCCTCTGGGACATAAATACATCGATCTCTAAGCCACACACCATTCCGAAGGACAAGATTCACATTGTCAGGTGGAGCTGCAAGAAATACGTCACCGTCATAGGCCAGCTTGATCTCCTGCCACAAGTCCCGGTTCCGGAGCACTCCAACGAAATTGGCCTCCGACAAGATGGTCTTCGACGGGGTCCCAGGCACGGAATCCACGGTATGGATTCGGGATAATGCGTCAGCTTTCCCATTACGTGAACCTGGGCGGTACGAAATAATAAAATTAAACTGGTTCAAGAACAAACTCCACCTAGCTTGTCGAGGAGAAAGACACCTGGCAGACTTAAGAAATTCCAAATTGCGATGATCCGTGAGTACTACTACCTGCTGAGTTGCCCCCTGCAAATGGTGTCTCCATTCCTTAAAGGCAGAAATAATTGCCAAAAGTTCCTTATCTGCCACATCATAGTTCAGTTCTGCAGAAGATAACCTACGAGAGAAGAAGGCACACGGGTGCAGCAAACCTTTGTCTCCGGTACGTTGTGAGAGGATAGCTCCCAATGCACAGTCAGACGCGTCCACCTCCACGATAAAAGGCTGTGCAGGATCCGGATGCATCAATATTGGAGCCGTGGTAAAACAACCCTTCAGGCGATCAAAGGCTTCCTGAGCTTGCGAAGACCATTCAAACTTCTTCCCCTTCTTGGTGAGGAGAGTGATGGGACGGACAATTTCTGAAAAATTTCGGATAAACCGTCTATAAAAGTTAGCAAAGCCAATGAATCGTTGTACCTCCTTAATGTTTCCTGGTACCGGCCAGTCCAAGATTGCCTGGATCTTGCTGGACTCCATATTCAATCCCTGAGGCGAGATAACATAGCCCAAAAATTGAATTTCAGAACAATGGAACTCACACTTTTCGAGTTTGATGTACAAATGATTATCTCTCAAACGTCTAAGTACGGTCTTGACATGTTCCTGATGTTCCTGTAAGGAGTCAGAAAAGATTAAGATGTCATCAAGGTAAATTACCACATATTGGTCCAATAAATCCCTGAAAATGTCGTTGGCTAAATGTTGAAAAGCAGCAGGAGCGTTACAGAGTCCGAATGGCATCACCAAATATTCAAAATGTCCATACCGGCATCTAAAAGCTGTCTTCCATTCGTCTCCGGGCCGTATACGGAGTAAATTATATGCCCCACGAAGATCTAATTTGGTAAATACTTTGGCCTGGCGAACTCTTTCCAACAATTCTGGAATTAGGGCAACGGGTACCTGTTACGAATGGTTACCTTATTTAACTCCCGGTAGTCAATGCAGGGTCTTAGAGTACCATCCTTCTTCTTTACAAAGAATATTGGAGCTCCCGCTGGTGAAGAAGATGGTCGGATAAACCCCTTGGCTAAATTCTCATCTATATACTCTCGTAAAGATTTTAATTCCGGAGCCGCCAACGGGTAAACATGGCCGAAAGTAATCGCTGCTCCAGGAAGCAATTCTATGGGGCAGTCATACGGTCTATGTGGGGGAAGTTGATCTGCCTTCCTTTTATCACAAATGTCTGAGAATTCCTGATAAATCAGAGGGAGAGTAGGTACCTGTATCACCTCTTCCAAGTTCTGGGTAACTGGAGCCGCCACAGTTGGACTGATGGTAGAACTGCACTTCGGAGAAAGGTTATCTCCTTGGTTTCCCAATTGATGATTGGATTTTGTGACCGCAACCAGGGAATTCCTAAAATTACAGGAAAATGAGGAGAAGATATTAACATGAATGAAAGTGTTTCTTGATGGTCTGGTTCCATCTTACACTCCAGAGGCACTGTTTCCCGATCTACTGGTCCAGAAACTAATGGGAACCATCCACCGTTTCCATAGTGATTGGTGAAGCTCTTAGTTGTGTCTTTATACCATGTTCCTCTGCAAAAGAAGAATCCATGAAATTCCCACCTGCTCCAGAGTCTATCATGGCAGAACTTGATATCCACTGTTCCTCCCACTGAATCTGTATAGGAAGAGAACAATGTGAATATTTCTCCCCTTGATCTTTAGGGGAAGTCGGCATCAGTATTGGGGGAAAAACCGCATCTAGATGTAGACTGGTTTCCGAAACTTCAGACTCAGCGTCTGTGTTATCATAATCCCCTACTACCGCCAACACCTTGTTGGGTCGCCTAGGACATTTAGGACAATTGATGAGGAAATGGTCCGATTGACCACAATAGAAACATAAGCGCTCACGGAGACGGTGTTCGCGGCGTTCATTATTCTCACGTCTCTGCAGTGAGTCCACCTGCATAGGCACCTCCTCAGCCTCTCGCGGGTTTTTGCCTGTGGTTTCCCTGGACGGAAGAGAGTAATTAGTAATGCGATTTACAGCGGCCCATTTTTCTTGTCTGCGTTCAGTTAAACGGATATCAATACGTACACAGTGCTGTATAAACAATTCAAACTCCTGTGGAGACTCTGAACGAGCTAGCTCATCCTTGATTGCATTTGACAAACCTTTTCTAAAGATTGGTAATAAAGCATTGTTTTCCCACTGGGTGTCCACCACTAACCTTTTAAATTCAGTAACATATTCTATGACTGACCGTTTCCCCTGGCGTAAGGAAAGCAAGGCAGATTCAGCGGTAGCACGGCGGTTGGGATCGTCGAACATTTGCGCCATGGCTGCCAGAAAATTGTCCAAATTATTTAGACGGGTATCATGACTTTCAACCATAGGATTTGCCCAAGCCAGTGCACGTGATGTCAACAACATAATAATACATAGAACCTTAGATCTATCAGACCGGTAGTAGGAGGCATGTACATCAAAAAATAATATACATTGATTAACAAACCCACGGAATTGACTTCGGTCACCATTAAAACGGAATGGAGGCAATTTGGGCATACTGGTGGATGAGGTAGGCTCAGTAGGTAAGGCCTCCAGGACTCCTAACCTAGAACGTAGATCTTGGAGAGCCTGACCAAACCCCTGTGCATTGTGGTTAACCCGAGACTCCAAGTCTCTAATCTGATTGTGTGCAGCCGCCACCTCCTGCTGCAAGGAGTTAACTATGGTGAACAATTTGTCTGCCCGTGTCTCCGTCATTGCCCCAGCAGAATCCTCTTTTTTTGGCTGGAATATCCTGTAATACTATTGTAGGAACTCGAGAATTCTGATAGCGTGGGGCAATGAACAATCAGAGACGGGTTTCTTTGAATGCAAATAATGTATTTGTGAAACAGCAAAACACCCAAAAACAATATTCAAACAACCCGTAGTGACATGCAATGAGTCCATATATATATACACAAGTCCAGTTATATGAATCCGGATATATAAGTCCTTGAACCTCTATAGCGAGGGTGGTAAAGTTCTTACGACGGAGTCCTCACACAAATGTGACCACAAGGTAAGTCTGATGCACAGGTAACGTGGCTGGATTTACACACTGCTGGTGTGTGAAGAGTCAGATCCAGGTATGCAGAAAACACAGGGAGGTCCAGGAACAAGTTAATCTCAGTTGTGGCTTAATTCAGTGAAGTCCAACAACAAGTTCATATGTCAGTAAGGTTCCAGTAACAGTTCCAACAGCTCTCACCAGAGGTAATGCACGAAGGGTTAAACAGCAACAGTTCAGAAACACAGTTCTTATCAGATGGAGTGAACCAAGGGTTAAATTCCAAGTCAACAGTTTAGTGATAACACAGTATGTGCAACTTACATATGCAGAGAATGTCCAGAGCCATGGGTAGAAACTGCTGTGGCTGAGAAACACCTGAAGATAAGGTTATGCACTTTCCTGGTAAATACACAAAAGATCTGTGAGGAACAAAGCAGCTGGGTTGCAGGGAAACGGAAGCAGAATATTCCAGCAGTGAAGCCAGCACCTGAGCCGGGTTTTAAACAAACGAACAGGAAGTAGGGCACAGAAAACAGCAAACTCCATTTTAACAAAGGGCAAAATCATTGACAAAGTTACCTAGAAAACCCGGAATACTGACATTAGGTGTAGTTAGCACCTCAGGCTGTGACGAGGCGTCTAGGACCAACGTAGGTACGCTCCACGGCTGCCTTTAGTTGTGGTGGTTAGTCAGGGTACTGCAATCCCATAGATTCCAACCTCTCTGGTGTATTTCCTTTTTTGCCTGCTCTCCTCAGCTACCAAATCATAACAGTATCACCGGCCAAAAAACTGATATTTGTATGGTACTCACAGAAGGGAAAAATAGTGTTAAAGAAAGAAGATTGTCAGAGTTGTCAGAGATTTTTTTTTTTTTTCCCCTCTGTTTCTCTGAATGCTGAGGATTTTTTTTTCTCTCAATGGAGTTTGCACAGTTGTCTGGCCGTGTGGATCAGCTTGCCACTGAAGTTCGGAGTATTGCTACCTATCTTGCAGGGTTGCCTGTTGTGGAACCTAGGATTCCCATGCCAGATTTGTTTTTAGGGGATCGAGCTAAATTTCTGAATTTCAAAAATAACTGTAAGTTGTTTTTTGCCTTGAAATCTAAGTCCTCGGGAACGCAGCACAGCAGGTTCAAATTGTCATCTCTCTCCTGCGCGGCGATCCTCAGGATTGGGCTTTTTCCCTGACACCTGGGGATCCTGTTTTGAGTAATGTTGATGCATTTTTTCAGGCTCTGAGGTTATTGTACGATGAGCCTAATGTCACTTATCAAGCTGAAAAAGCCTTGTTGGCATTAAATCAGGGGCATGAGGACACTGAGTTATACTGTCAGAGATTCCGAAGGTGGGCAGTCCTGACCAAATGGAATGACGATGCTTTGGCAGCCCTTTTTCGGAAGGGTCTGTCAGAGAATGTAAAGGATGTTATGGTGGGATTCCCTGTCGCCTCTGGTCTCAATGATTCTATGTCATTAGCGATTCAAATTGACAAACGTTTGCGTGAGCGTAGAGGTATGCGTGGAATAGTGTTGCCTTGTGAACCAGCTTCTGAACCCATGCAGTGTGATAGAGTGGCTTCTGGGGCACAGCGTCATGAGTTTCGAAAACGCAATGGGTTATGTTTCTACTGTGGTGATGCCTCTCATGCTATTTCAGTCTGCCCTAAGCGGGGAAGACGTTTTGCACGCTCAGTTGTCTTGGGTAGTGTTCAGACTAAATTTTTGTTGACTGTTACCCTGATTTGCTCCCTGTCCACATTTTCTGCTCAGGCTTTCGTTGATTCGGGAGCAGCTATTAACCTGATGGATTTTGATTTTGCTAAACGTTGTGGGTGTCCCTTGATACCCCTACGGAAGTCTATTCACCTACTGGGGATTGATTCTACCCCTTTGGCTGAGAATAAACCTCAGTTCTCTACTCAGGTGATAATGAGGGTTGAACCTGATCATCAGGAGAGTTGCAAATTTTTGGTGCTGTATAATCTGCATGACATTATCGTACTGGGTTTCCCTTGGTTACAGTCTCATAATCCTGTTTTGGATTGTAAATCTGTGTCTGTAACCAGTTAGGGCTGCCAATGTGTTAATACCAACACTCCTGTTTTTTCTGCCTCCCCCAGGCTCAGGATGTTCCTGACTTTTTGACTGATTTTTCTGATGTGTTTAGCGAAAGTAAATCTGCATTCTTGCCCCCCATAGGAGCTATGACTGCGCTATTGAATTAGTGCCTGGTAGTAAATTCCCTAAAGGTCGCCTTTTTAACTTGTCTGTACCTGAACATGACGCTATGCGGTCTTATATCAAGGAGTCATTGGAGAAGGGTCATATCAGACCATCCTCTTCACCCTTGGGTGCCGGTTTTTTCTTTGTGGCCAAAAAGGATGGTTCATTAAGGCCGTGTATTGATTATCGTCTCTTGAACAATATCACTGTGAAATATCAATATCCGTTACCCTTGATTTCTGACCTGTTTTCAGGGTGAAAAGTGCTACTTGGTCTACCAAGCTTGACCTCAGGGGGGCATATAACCTTATTCGCATTAAGCACGGGGATGAATGGAAGACGGCATTTAATACCCCAGAGGGGCATTTTGAGTACCTAGTGATGCCCTTTGGGCTCACTAATGCTCCTTCTGTCTTCCAGTCCTTCATGAATGACATTTTCAGGGATTTTGTGGATAAATTTCTGATTGTTTATTTGGATGATATCTTGATTTTTTCCAATGACTGGGACTCTCATGTGAAACATGTTCGGACTGTGTTCCAGATTTTGAGAGAGAATGCTCTGTATGTGAAGGGATCAAAGTGTCTTTTTGGCGTACAGAGGATCTCATTTCTGGGATTCATTTTGTCCCCATTTGTTATTGAAATGGACCCGGTCAAGGTTCAGGCCATCTGTGATTGGGTCCAACCTACTTCATTAAAGACTCTTCAAAGATTCTTGGGTTTTGCCAATTTTTATCGTAAATTTATTGGTAATTTCTCTGTTATTGTTAAACCATTGACTGATTTGACCAAAAAGGGTTCTGATGTGGTGAATTGGCCTCCTGAGGCAGTCTCTGCGTTTCAGGAACTTAAGCAGAGATTCACTTCTGCTCCTGTTCTACGGCAGCCTGATGTTTCTCTGCCATTTCAGGTGGAGGTTGATGCCTCTGAAATTGGGGCAGGTGCCGTTTTGTCCCAAAGAGATCCAGAGACCTCTAAAAGTAACCCTTGTGCCTTTTTCTCTCAAAAATTTTTTCCAACTGAACGTAATTATGACGTGGGTAATCGGGAGTTATTGGCCATGAAGTGGGCTTTTGAAGAGTGGAGACATTGGCTGGAGGGAGCCAAAATCAGGTGGTGGTCCTCACGGACCATAAGAATCTGGTTTATCTGGAATCAGCCATGCGATTTAATCCTAGATAGGCCAGGTGGACCTTGTTTTTCACACATTTTAATTTCATGGTTTCCTTTCTTCCTGGCACTAAGAATGCCCTCTCGAGGAGTTTCCTTGCGGACTCTCCTGAGTTATCTGATCCTGCTGTTATTTTGAAAGAGGGTGAAGTTCTTTCCGCCATCTCGCCCAATTTGAGACTGGCTCTGGAAGGGTGTCAGGAGGATAAACCCGAGCGCTGCCCTATTGGGAAATTGTTTGTCCCAGACCAGTGGAAAAAGAGTGTGATGTCTGAGATTCATTGTTCCGCGTTGGCCGGTCATCCCGGAATTTTTGGTACCAGAGACTTGGTTAGTCGGTCCTTTTGGTGGCCTACTTTGTCTCGTGACGTCAGGGAATTTGTGCAGTCCTGCGGGACTTGCTCTCGCTCCAAGCCTTGCTCTCGCTCTAGTGGTTTGTTGATGCCATTGCCTGTGCCCAAGAGACCATGGACCCATATCTCTATGGATTTCATTTCCGACCTCCCTGTTTCTCAGAGAATGACCGTTATCTGGGTGATTTGTGATAGGTTTTCCAAAATGATACATCTTGTGCCATTACCTAAGTTGCCTTCCTCCTCTGAATTGGTGCCTTTGTTCCTTCAGCACGTGGTTCGGTTACACGGCATTCCTGAGAACATTGTGTCTGACAGAGGAGTCCAGTTTGTTTCCAGATTTTGGAGGACTTTTTGTTCTAAACTTGGTGTTCAATTGTCTTTCTCCTCGGCTTTTCATCCTCAGACCAATGGACAAACTGAGAGAACAAACCAGACATTGGAGACTTATCTGAGATGCTTTGTGTCTGCTGATCAGGATGACTGGGTCTCTTTTTTGCCTTTGGCTGAGTTTGCTCTTAATAATAGGGCTAGCTCTGCCACTTTGATGTCTCCATTTTTCTGCAATTTTGGGTTTCACCCTCGATTTTCTTCAGGACAGACGGAGGCTTCTGTCTGTCAGGATCCCGTCTGGGTTGGAGCCGATGTTACTGCAAACACTAGGGGAAGCAGAGGCAGGTAGCGTAGTCAGGTGGCAGCCGGAGGTCGGTACACAGGAGAGCAGTGTTTGTAGCAGAGGAGCAGGCAGATAACGTAGTCAGGAGGCAGCCGGAGGTCGGTACACAGGAAAGGCAGTTCGGTAGCAGAGGAGCAGGCAGATAACGTAGTCAGGTGGCAGCCGGAGGTCGGTACACAGGAAAGGCAGTTCGGTAGCAGAGGAGCAGGCAGATAACGTAGTCAGGTGGCAGCCGGAGGTCAGTTCACAGGAGAGCAGTGTTTGTAGCAGCAGGAACAGCAGGCGAAAGAGCTTGACTAAAGGCTGGAAGCACAATAATCTCGCAATGACACACCCACAGGGCCAGGTTTATATAGGGCATGTAATTGGCAATCAGAGGCCAAACGAGAGAGCACTGGGTGAAGCCGATCAGGAAGAACAGTCAATGGTATCTGGGTTCAGCAAAGAACTTTGTAGCCAGCAGAATAGCTCAGATGGTAGAGCTGCTGGCCGGTGGACAAGAGACACTGGGTTCGATTCCTGACAGTACTCCCCTCCTTCCAGGATGGCCTCTGGACATCTCAGGAGCTGGCCTATCTGGGTACCTCTGATGAAAGGCTCTTGTAAGTCCAGGAGCATGGACATTGTCCTTTGGTTCCCATGAATTTTCCTCTGGTCCGTAACCTTCCCACTGCACCAGATACTGCAGTTTACCTCTGAATTTTCGGGAGTCCAGAATTTTAATCACAATGTATTCTTCTTCACCACGGATCCTTTCTGGTGGAGGAGGTGGCTGAATTCTTCCTGGAAACGGGTTTTCACAGAAGGGTTTGAGCAAGGATATGTGAAATACTGGATGAATCTTTAGATTGTTGGGAAGTTTTAAACGAAAAGCAACCTGGTTAATTTTTGCAGAAATTTGAAAAGGTCCAATGAATTTCTGACCCAATTTGGAGGATGGCACATGTGTCTTAAGGTTATTAGTGGACAGCCAAACTTTGTCTCCAACCTGAAGAGCAGGGGGCACTCTCCGATGTTTATCTGCTGCTTCCTTATATACTTCCTGGGTCTTGAGTAATATCTCTGATAATTCCTTCTGGGATTCCTGTAATTTTGCAAGCCTGTCATTAACAGCAGGAATGGGAGTGTTCACTGGCAGATTAGGGATAAATACTGGATGTACTGTTGTGAATGGTTTGAGATGAGTTCTGAGCAGAGGCTCCCTCTGGTGGTTACAAGCGGTACTAGTGAGGATTGGGAATCAGGTGTTACTGATTGGTCTTATTTAAGGGAATCATTTTCCCATCAGGGTTGCCGGTGATCAATTGTTCTGGTCTGAATCCTTCTTTCCAGTTTCCCTTGTAGCCTGCTGTGTCGTGTCTGCATCTCCTGCTATCAGATAAGACAATTTCTTATTTTGTGTTTTTGCTATATTTTTGCATTTTGTCCTGCACTTCTGTGGGGGTCTTCTGGGTCCCCTCCGGGGGCTTTTGCCCTCTCAGTTTAGTCCAGCCACTGTGTTTTGTAGTTTTGCTTTTTCCAGTTTTTTCAGTGGCTGCTGTTTTTGTTACACCAGAGAACTAATTTAGGTGGTAGAGGTCGTGTGATCTCAGGTGATTTTGAAATTAGTAGAGTTGGTGTTTTTCAGGGTTTTCTGGGATTGCAGTAAGTACCCTTCCTGTCCTTTTCTATTTAGATAGTTTGGGCCCCAGCGTTTGCTCATACTATTTTCTTTCTGTGTCAGTATTTCCTCTTGTCTAACCGCCATTACATGTTTGGGGGCTTTCTATTATCTTTGGGGTTCTGCTCCGGGGCAGATAGCTTTCCTATTTCTATCTTTAGGTGTAGTTAGTTTCTCAGGCTGTGACGAGGCGTCTAGGACCATCGTAGGAACGCTCCACGGCTGCCTCTAGTTGTGGTGGTTAGTCAGGGTACTGCAATCCCATAGATTCCAACTGCTCTGGTGTATTTCCTTTTTTACCTGCACTCCTCAGCTACCGTAACATAACAGTATCACCGGCAACAAAAAAAATTGTATGGTACTCACAGAAGGGAAAAAATATTTTGAAGGAAGAAAAGTTGTCAGAGATATTTTTCTGTTTGTTGCATTTTTTTTTTTTTTTTTTTTTTTCCCTCTGTATCTCTGGGTGCTGGGGAGGATCTTTTCTCCCAATGGAGTTTGCACAGTTGTCTGGCCGTGTGGATCAGCTTGCCACTGAGGTTCAGAGTATTGCTGCATATCTTGCTAGGTTGCCTGTTGTGGAACCTAGGATCCCCATGCCAGATTTGTTTTTAGGGGATCGAGCTAAGTTTCAGAATTTCAAAAATAATTGTAAATTGTTTCTTGCCTTAAAATCTAAGTCCTCAGGAAACGCAGCGCAGCAGGTTCAAATTGTCATCTCTCTCCTGCGCGGCGATCCTCAGGATTGGGCTTTTTCCCTGACACCTGGGGATCCTGTTTTGAGTGATGTTGATGCATTTTTTCAGGCTTTGGGGTTATTGTACGATGAGCCTAATGTCACTGATCAAGCTGAAAAAGCCTTGTTGGCATTAAATCAGGGGCTTGATGACGCTGAGTTATACTGTCAGAGATTCCGTAGGTGGGCAGTCCTGACCAAATGGAATGACGACGCTTTGGCGGCCCTTTTCCGGAAGGGTCTGTCGGATAATGTAAAGGATGTTATGGTGGGATTCCCTGTCCCCTCTGGTCTCAATGATTCTATGTCATTAGCGATTCAAATTGACAGACGTTTGCGTGAGCGGAGAAGTATGCGTGGAGTGGTGTTGCCTTGTGAGCCAGCTGCTGAGCCCATGCAGTGTGATGGAGTGGTGTCTGGGGCACAGCGTCATGAGTTTCGAAAGCGCAATGGGTTATGTTTCTACTGTGGTGATGCCTCTCATGCTATTTCAGTCTGCCCTAAGCGGGGAAGACGTTTTGCACGCTCAGTTGTCTTGGGTAGTGTTCAGACTAAGTTTTTATTAACTGTCACTCTGATATGCTCTCTGTCCTCATTTTCTGCTCAGGCTTTCGTTGATTCTGGAGCAGCTATTAACCTGATGGATTATGATTTTGCTAAACGTTGTGGATTTCCCTTGATACCCCTACAGAAGTCTATTCCCCTACTGGGGATAGATTCTACCCCTTTGGCTGAGAATAAACCCCAGTTTTCTACTCAGGTGATAATGAGGGTTGAACCTGATCACCAGGAGTGCTGCAAATTTTTGGTTCTATATAATCTGCATGACATTATCGTGCTGGGTTTCCCTTGGTTACAGTCTCATAATCCTGTTTTGGATTGGAAATCTGTGTCTGTAACCAGTTGGGGCTGCCAATGTGTTAATACCAACACTCCTGTTTTTTCTGCCTCCCCCCAGGCTGAGGATGTTCCTGACTTTTTGTTTGATTTTTCTGATGTGTTTAGCGAAAGTAAATCTGCATCCTTACCTCCCCATAGGAGCTATGACTGCGCTATTGAATTAGTGCCAGGTAGTAAATTCCCTAAGGGTCGCCTTTTTAACTTGTCTGTACCTGAACATGACGCTATGCGGTCTTATATCAAGGAATCATTGGAGAAGGGTCATATCAGACCATCCTCTTCACCCTTAGGTGCCGGTTTTTTCTTTGTGGCCAAAAAAGATGGTTCATTAAGGCCGTGTATTGATTATCGTCTCTTGAACAATATTACTGTGAAATATCAATACCCGTTACCCTTGATTTCTGACCTGTTTTCCAGGGTGAAAAACGCTACTTGGTTTACCAAGCTTGACCTCAGGGGGGCGTATAACCTTATTCGCATTAAGCACGGGGATGAATGGAAGACGGCATTTAATACCCCTGAAGGGCATTTTGAGTACCTTGTGATGCCCTTTGGGCTCACTAATGCTCCTTCCGTCTTCCAGTCCTTCATGAATGACATTTTCAGGGATTTTGTGGACAAGTTTCTGATTGTTTATTTGGATGATATCTTGATTTTTTCTAATGACTGGGACTCTCATGTGAAACATGTTCGAACTGTATTCCAGATTTTGAGAGAGAATGCTCTGTATGTGAAGGGATCAAAGTGTCTTTTTGGCGTACAGAAGATCTCATTTCTGGGATTCATTTTGTCCCCATCTGTTATTGAAATGGACCCGGTCAAGGTTCAGGCCATCTGTGATTGGGTCCAACCTACTTCATTAAAGGCTCTTCAGAGATTTTTGGGTTTTGCCAATTTTTATCGTAAATTTATTGGTAATTTCTCTGTTATTGTTAAACCATTAACTGATTTGACCAGAAAGGATTCTGATGTGGTGAATTGGCCTCCTGAGGCAGTCTCTGCGTTTCAGGAACTTAAGCAGAGATTCACTTCTGCTCCTGTTCTACGGCAGCCTGATGTTTCTCTGCCATTTCAGGTGGAGGTTGATGCCTCTGAAATTGGGGCAGGTGCCGTTTTGTCCCAAAAAGATCCAGAGACCTCTAAAAGTAACCCTTGTGCCTTTTTCTCTCGAAAATTTTCTCCTACTGAACGTAATTATGACGTGGGTAATCGGGAGTTATTGGCCATGAAGTGGGCTTCTGAAGAGTGGAGACATTGGCTGGAGGGAGCCAAACATCAGGTGGTGGTCCTTACGGACCATAAGAATCTGGTCTATCTGGAATCTGCCAAGCGACTCAATCCTAGACAGGCCAGGTGGGCCTTGTTTTTCACACGTTTTAATTTTGTGGTTTCCTTTCTTCCTGGCACTAAGAATGTTAAGGCGGATGCCCTCTCGAGGAGTTTCCTTGCGGACTCTCCTGAGCTATCTGATCCCTCTGTTATTTTGAAGGAGGGTGTAGTTCTTTCCGCCATCTCGCCCAATTTGAGACTTGCTCTGGAGGGGTGTCAGGAGGATAGGCCCGAGCGCTGCCCTGTTGGAAAATTGTTTGTCCCGGACCAATGGAAAAAGAGTGTGATGTCTGAGATTCATTGTTCCGCATTGGCTGGGCATCCCGGAATTTTTGGTACCAGAGACTTGGTTAGTCGGTCCTTTTGGTGGCCTACCTTGTCTCGCGATGTCAGGGAATTTGTGCAGTCCTGCGGGACTTGCTCTCGCTCCAAGCCTTGCTCTCGCTCTAGTGGTTTGTTGATGCCATTGCCTGTGCCCAAGAGACCATGGACCCATATCTCTATGGATTTCATTTCCGATCTTCCTGTTTCTCAGAGAATGACCACCATCTGGGTAATTTGTGATAGGTTTTCCAAAATGATACATCTTGTGCCATTACCTAAGTTGCCTTCCTCCTCTGAATTGGTGCCGTTGTTCCTTCAGCACGTGGTTCGTTTACACGGCATTCCTGAGAACATTGTGTCTGACAGAGGAGTCCAGTTTGTTTCCAGATTTTGGAGGACTTTTTGTTCTAAACTGGGTGTTCAATTGTCTTTCTCCTCGGCATTTCATCCTCAGACCAATGGTCAAACTGAGAGAACAAACCAGACATTGGAGACTTATCTAAGATGCTTTGTGTCTGCTGATCAGGATGACTGGGTCTCTTTTTTGCCTTTGGCTGAGTTTGCTCTTAATAATAGGGCTAGCTCTGCCACTTTGATGTCTCCGTTTTTCTGTAATTCTGGGTTTCACCCTCGATTTTCTTCAGGACAGACGGAGGCTTCTGTCTGTCCAGGTGTTGACTCTGTTGTTGAGCGTATGCAGCAGATTTGGGACCAGGTAGTGGAGAGGTTGTCCCTCTCTCAGGAGAAGGCCCAGCGGTTTGCTAACCGGCATAGGACTGATGGTCCTCGGTTTAAAGTGGGGGACTTGGTCTGGTTGTCCTCAAAGAATATTCCTATGAGAGTAGCATCTCCTAAATTTAAGCCTAGGTTCATTGGACCTTATAAGATCATGGAGATTATTAATCCTGTTTCTTTTCGTTTGCTTCTTCCAGGGACATTTAAGATCCATAACGTGTTCCACAAGTCCTTGTTGAAGAGGTTTGTTGAGCCAGTGGTTCCTGCTGCTGTGCCTCCTGACCCTGTTTTGGTTGAGGGCAATCTGGAGTATGTGGTTGAGAAAATATTGGATTCTCGTTTTTCTAGACGAAGACTCCAGTATTTGGTTAAATGGAGAGGTTATGGTCAGGAAGATAATTCTTGGGTGTTTGCTTCGGACATCCATGCTAGGAGACTTATCCGTGCGTATCATAGAACTCATCCTGACCGACCTGGTTGCTCAAATGAGGGTTCGGTGACCCCTCCTCAAGGGGGGGGTACTGTTGTGAATGGGTTTGAGATGAGTTCTGAGCAGAGGCTCCCTCTGGTGGTTACAAGCGGTACTAGTGAGGATTGGGAATCAGGTGTTACTGATTGGTCTTATTTAAGGGAATCATTTTCCCATCAGGGTTGCCGGTGATCAATTGTTCTGGTCTGAATCCTTCTTTCCAGTTTCCCTTGTAGCCTGCTGTGTCGTGTCTGCATCTCCTGCTATCAGATAAGACAATTTCTTATTTTGTGTTTTTGCTATATTTTTGCATTTTGTCCTGCACTTCTGTGGGGGTCTTCTGGGTCCCCTCCGGGGGCTTTTGCCCTCTCAGTTTAGTCAGCCACTGTGTTTTGTAGTTTTGCTTTTTCCAGTTTTTTCAGTGGCTGCTGTTTTTGTTACACCAGAGAACTAATTTAGGTGGTAGAGGTCGTGTGATCTCAGGTGATTTTGAAATTAGTAGAGTTGGTGTTTTTCAGGGTTTTCTGGGATTGCAGTAAGTACCCTTCCTGTCCTTTTCTATTTAGATAGTTTGGGCCCCAGCGTTTGCTCATACTATTTTCTTTCTGTGTCAGTATTTCCTCTTGTCTAACCGCCATTACATGTTTGGGGGCTTTCTATTATCTTTGGGGTTCTGCTCCGGGGCAGATAGCTTTCCTATTTCTATCTTTAGGTGTAGTTAGTTTCTCAGGCTGTGACGAGGCGTCTAGGACCATCGTAGGAACGCTCCACGGCTGCCTCTAGTTGTGGTGGTTAGTCAGGGTACTGCAATCCCATAGATTCCAACTGCTCTGGTGTATTTCCTTTTTTACCTGCACTCCTCAGCTACCGTAACATAACAATGTACTCCATAATTAATGGGGTTTGAGATGTAGCGCTATGTATGGAGTTGTTGTAGGCAAACTCTGCTGTTGGAAAATAGTCCACCCAGTCATCCTGAAGATAGGAAATGAAGCAACGGAGGTATTGCTCCAAAGTCTGGTTCGTTCTCTCCGTCTGGCCATTGGACTGAGGATGGAAAGCGGTAGAAAGATTCACCGTGACTCCCAAGGCTGTACAGAAACTCTTCCAAAATTTTGACGTAAACTGAACGCCTCTGTCAGACACCACGTTGTCAGGAATTCCATGTAACCTGAATACCTCTTTGATCATCAGTTCTGCAGTTTTTTCAGCAGTAGGAATTCCTTCAGTTGGAATAAAGTGGGCCATTTTTGTGAGTCGGTCCACTATGACAAGGATGACGGTCATCTGTTTGGAAGGGGTAGTTCCACAATAAAATCCATGGAAATAGATCCCCAAGGCCTGGATGGAACTGGGAGTGGTTGCAAGAGTCCTAGAGGAGACGATCGTGGGGTCTTGTTTCGT
Source organism: Oophaga sylvatica (assembly GCA_033576555.1). Classification (NCBI taxonomy): domain Eukaryota; kingdom Metazoa; phylum Chordata; class Amphibia; order Anura; family Dendrobatidae; genus Oophaga; species Oophaga sylvatica. Next base: position 374,989,833 of record JARQOD010000003.1, on the reverse strand, counting down.
GCGCATGTTAAACAGGTTGAAACATATTTCCTCACGTCCTTCCTACAATTAGGCCACCAAAAGAAACTAAGTAGTAAGTCTTGTGTTTTTGCAACCCCAGGATGTCCTGCCAGTTTAGAATCATGGACACTTTTGAGGACTTCAAGACGAGAAGATTCAGGTACATATACTTTGTGTTTCTGCATCCAAAACCCCTCTTTGAATGAAAGATCGACGTCTTCCGAAGGATGGTTAAGGAAAGAGTCCTCTTGATATCCATCTTTAATTCTATTACATAGTCCTCTAGAGTGCAATATTCCCAAAAAATTTTTAGGGCCTAGAATTGTATCGTCATTACTAGACCTCTCTTGAGCTTCCGAACACATCCTTGACAGGGCGTCAGCCTTGCCATTTCTTGAACCAGGCCGGTAAGAAATTCTAAAATTGAATCTTGAGAAAAATAAGGCCCATCGTGCTTGTCTTGCAGACAATCTTTTTGCTGTACGGAGGAATTCAAGATTCTTGTGGTCCGTGAGGACAGTCACAGGGTGATTGGCACCTTCCAGAAGATGTCTCCACTCGGAGAAGGCAACTTTAATGGCTAACAGTTCTTTATTACCGATGTCGTAGTTCTTTTCTGCAGATGACATGGTGTGGGAAAGAAACGCCCATGGGTGAAGTTGCATCTTGTCCCCAACTTGCTGAGACAGAATGGCTCCCACTGCAGAGTCCGAGGCGTCCACTTCGACAGTAAATGGCAATTCAGGATTTGGGTGTACTAACAATGGAGCAGACGTAAAAAGAGTTTTCAACTTGTCAAAAGCCTCCTGTGCCTCCGGAGACCAGAAAAATGCTTTGGTCTTTTTGTTAGTGTAGTAATTGGTACTATGATCCGTGAAAAGTTCTTTATAAATTTTCGGTAAAAATTTGCAAATCCTATGAAACGCTGGACGTCTTTTAAATTTCTTGGAACAGGCCAGTCCACTACAGCATTGATTTTGCCGGGATCCATGCTCAGACCTTCTGGGGAGATGATAAATCCCAGAAATTGGATACTGGTCTGTTCAAACTCACATTTTTCAAGTTTAATGTAAAGATGGTTCTCCTGTAGTCGTTCCAAGACTAACTGGACGTGCCTGCGATGCTCTTCCAAGGTGTCTGAAAATATAAGAATGTCATCGAGATAAGCCACAACGAATTGGTCCAAGAAATCTCGAAATACATCATTAATAAAATGTTGAAAGGTGGCTGGGCATTGCTAAGGCCAAAGGTCATAACCAGAGATTCAAAATGTCCATATCTCGTTCTGAAGGCGGTCTTCCACTCATCTCCTGGGCGAATCCGTATGAGGTTGTAAGCCCCTCTAAGATCCAGCTTCGTAAAGATTTTCGCAGAACGGAGTCTCTCAAATAGTTCAGGAATCAAGGGTAGCGGGTAGCGATTCTTGACAGTGATATTATTCATCTCTCTGTAGTCAATACATGGCCGCAGAGAGGAGTCTTTCTTTTCAACAAAGAACAGGGGTGCCCCAGCTGGAGATGTGGAAGGTCGAATAAAGCCTTTCTCTAAATTTTCATCCAGGAACTTTCTTAATACCTTCAATTCAGGTTCGGAAAGATTGTAAATCCGTCCAAATGGAATGGTTGCTCCTGGCAGCATTTCAATGGGACAGTCGTAAGGACGGTGAGGAGGTAATTGATCTGCTTTCTTCTTACTGCAGACATCAGAGAACTGCTGATATTGAGGTGGTAGTTTCTCTTCCTTCTCATGCGAAATCTCAGAGATTTGGACTTGTTGGAGAACAGGGGGTTCCTTATGACAATTATTCTTACAGTAGTCAGATGGAACGGTGATAGTCCTTGATGCCCAGTTGATAGAAGGGTTATGGACTGAAAACCAGGGGATCCCTAGAATAACCGGAAATTTCAGAGATGAAATAAGGTGGAAACTGACAGCTTCATGATGATCCGGTTCGATACAAATCTCCAGTTCGATTGTCTCATGCGTGACAGGTCCAGAAGACAAAGGTGATCCATCCACAGTTTCCATTTCAATTGGTGTGGATTTGGTCCTACTGGAAATATTATTATCACGTGTAAATTTTAAGTCCAAAAAATTTCCTCCTGCTCCCGAATCCAACAGGGCAGAGCATTGTATTTTTTGGGTGCCCATTACAACCTGAATGGGGATTACAAAATGAGATGATGTAGTATGTATTTTGTCTATTTCTGGCGTTACTGATGAAATAGTCTGCAAGATGGAATCCGACTGCTGAGAAAGGTCCATATTGCTGGCAGACCTGTTGTTGGTAAAGGCTATAGTCCTTTTGTTAGGACAGTTAATGGCATAGTGTCCAGGGTTCCCACAATAGAGGCAGAGATGTTCTGCACGTCGCCTCTCCTTCTCCTGTGCAGAGAGTGGTCTTCGGATGACGTCGATCTGCATCGGTTCAGACACGCCTTGCGTCTTTTCTTGGTGGTCTGATGCTGGAAATGAGAAGCCAGGGCTATTCCCAAGTGCTCGCAGTCTCTCCTTTCTCCTTTCAGTAAGTCTTTGGTCAATCCGGATACATAGTTGAATAAAGTCCTCCAACTGATCAGGGGTCTCAACTCTGGCAAGCTCGTCTTCCACTGGTTCTGATAACCCTCGTCGAAATTGACTTCTCTGGGCCGCTGGATTCCAGGTAGTGTCGGCCACCCAGCGACGGAACTCCGATGTATATTCCGCAACAGAGCGACGTCCTTGGCGCAAATTATGTAATTTGGTTTCTGCTGTGGCACAGCGGTTTGGGTCATCAAAAACTTGATTCATAGCTGCGATGAAAGCTTCCAGGTCATTAAGGAGGGCATAGTCTTTTTCTACATAAGGTGAAGCCCAAGCAAGAGCTTCATCCGTCAGGAGATTTATCATGAAAAAAATGTTCTTCCTCTCACTGGTAAAGGGAGCAGGTTGCATCTGGAAGTATATGCGGCATTGATTGAGGAATCCTCGGTACTGCTGGCGATCCCCACTGAACTTTGCAGGCAGCGGCAGCCGTGCGTTTGACTCGGACCCTGAATTGCGCACGTCCAGAAGTTGTTTTTGTAGCTCATTTACTTCCTGTTGTATCACCGTGAAATCAGTTTGTAACTTGGAATATTTTCCTTGAGAATCAGTACAAAAACTTTGAAGTTCCGTAACTTGCCGCCTCAGGGTGTTCACAGCGGACTCCATTTTGGTGCGAGATTATTCTGTCAGGATCCCGTCTGGGTTGGAGCCGATGTTACTGCAAACACTAGGGGAAGCAGAGGCAGGTAGCGTAGTCAGGTGGCAGCCGGAGGTCGGTACACAGGAGAGCAGTGTTTGTAGCAGAGGAGCAGGCAGATAACGTAGTCAGGAGGCAGCCGGAGGTCGGTACACAGGAAAGGCAGTTCGGTAGCAGAGGAGCAGGCAGATAACGTAGTCAGGTGGCAGCCGGAGGTCGGTACACAGGAAAGGCAGTTCGGTAGCAGAGGAGCAGGCAGATAACGTAGTCAGGTGGCAGCCGGAGGTCAGTTCACAGGAGAGCAGTGTTTGTAGCAGCAGGAACAGCAGGAGAAAGCGCTTGACTAAAGGCTGGAAGCACAATAATCTCGCAATGACACACCCACAGGGCCAGGTTTATATAGGGCGTGTAATTGGCAATCAGAGGCCAAACGAGAGAGCACTGGGTGAAGCCGATCAGGAAGAACAGTCAATGGTATCTGGGTTCAGCAAGGAACTTTGTAGCCAGCAGAATAGCTCAGATGGTAGAGCTGCTGGCCGGTGGACAAGAGACACTGGGTTCGATTCCTGACACTGTCTGTCCAGGTGTTGACTCTGTTGTGGAGCGTATGCAGCAGATTTGGGACCAGGTAGTGGAGAGGTTGTCCCTCTCTCAGGAGAGGGCCCAGCGGTTTGCCAACCGGCATAGGACTGATGGTCCTCGGTTTGAAATGGGGGACTTGGTCTGGTTGTCCTCAAGAAATATCCCTATGAGAGTTGCATCTCCTAAGTTTAAGCCTAGGTTCATTGGACCTTATAAGATCATGGAGATTCCTAATCCTGTTTCCTTTCGTTTACTTCTTCCAGGGACATTTAAGATCCATAACGTGTTCCACAAGTCCTTATTGAAGAGGTTTGTCGAGCCAGTGGTTCCTATGGCTGTGCCTCCTGACCCTGTTTGGTTGAGGGCAATCTGGAGTATGTGGTTGAGAAAATATTGAATTCTCGTTTTTCTAGACGGAAACTCCAGTATTTGGTTAAGTGGAGAGGTTATGGTCAGGAGGACAATTCTTGGGTGTTTGCTTCGGACATCCATGCTAGGAGACTCATCCGTGCGTATCACAGAGCTCATCCTGACCGACCTGGTTGCTCAAATGAGGATTCGGTGACCCCTCCTCAAGGGGGGGGTACTGTTGTGAATGTGCTAGAAATGAATTCTGAGCAGAAGCTCCCTCTGGTGGTTACAAACAGTACTGAACTATCCAATGAAGATTGTGAAGATTGGCGATCAGGTGTTACTGACTGGTCTTATATAAGGAGGTTCCCTCCCATCAGGGTTGCCGGTGATCAATTGTTCTGGTCTCATCTTTGATTCCGGTTCACTTTGTAGCTTGCTGTTTCGTGCCTGCATCTTCTGCTAACAGATAAGACATTTTCTTCTTTTAGTTTTTTGTGCTTGCTTTTTGCATTTTGTCCTGCACTTCTGTGGGGGTCTGCCGGGTCCCCTCCGGGGGCTTCTGCTCCTCTCAGTTTAGTTCAGCCACTGTTGTTTGTTCATTTGCCTTTTCCAGTTTTTTCAGTGGCTGCTGTTTAGTTTTGTTACACCAGAGAACTAATTTAGGTGGTAGAGGTTGTGTGATCTCAGGTGTTTTTGTAATTAGTAGAGTTGGTACTTTTCAGGGTTTTTTGGGATTGCAGTAAGTGTCCTTCCTATCCTTTTCTATTTAGGAAGTTTGGGCCCCAACGTTTGCTCATACTATTTTCTGTCTGTGTCTGTATTTCCTCTTGTCTAACCGCCATTACATGTTTGGGGGCTTTCTATGTTCTTTGGGGATCTGCTCCGGGGCAGATAGTTTTCCTCTTTCTGTCTTTAGGTGTAGTTAGCTTCTCAGGCTGTGACGAGGCGTCTAGAACCAACGTAGGTATGCTCCACGGCTGCCTTTAGTTGTGGTGGTTAGTCAGGGTACTGCAATCCCATAGATTCCAACCTCTCTGGTGTATTTCCTTTTTTGCCTGCTCTCCTCAGCTACCAAATCATAACAGACTACTACTGTCCCATCATGGGCTACTGATGTAACTGTAGCAGACATAGCCGGATGGGACTAGTAGTCAGACCCGCACACACACACAGACACCCGCACACATATTCACTGCACACATGTAGTCTCTGCCCACACACATAGTCTCCGCCCACACTCCCTCTCCACCCGATCTGCATTTCTGGCACGCACATCCGCAGATCTTTTTAAACCTGCGGATTTAACTGACTCAATGCAAGTCAATGGGTGCAGAAACGCTGCAGATCCGCAAACAGAATTGACATGCTGCGGAAAAAAAACGCTGCAAATCTGCGTGTATTTTTCCGCAGCATGTGAACACCAAACCTCAAATTCCCACAGACTATCATTGGCTCTGCACTACACTGTGGATTTGATGCAAATCCGCACGTCCAAAAATGCTGCGGATCCGCATCTAGATCCACAGCGTGTGCACATAGCCTAAGGTTATGTTCACACGTTGCGTTTTTGCTGCAGGTAAAACCTGCTCTCTCGGCAGGAAAGAAGCTGAATATAAAGAGGGTTTTGCTGAGTTTACATTGTCTTATGCATGCTGAAAAAGTTCAGTGATCCCCGCAAAAATTCAAGGTTTTTGCAACAAAAATGCAGCAAAACCTGATACCTGCATTTTTGAACTTAGTGCTTTCTATGGGTGAAAAAATGCTGCAAAAACTCTGAAAGAAGCGACATGCTGCAGTTTGCAAAAACGCAGCAGTTTCCCAATTCAGTCATGAAAAAAAAAACAAGGTGTCTGCATGAGATTTCTGAAGTCCACAGGTTTTGCTGGTACTGTAAAACACTGCTTAAAATCTGCATAAAAAAGCAGCCAAAACGCAACGTGTAAACATAGCCTTAAAATGACGTTAGATTTGGTCCATGCAGTAAAATAAAAGGCGCAAAGAACACGTAATAACAATAATCTTTATATACACTCATGGCCAAAAGTTTTGAGAATGACACAAATATTATATTTTCACATGATCTGCTGCCCTCTGGTTTTTATGTGTGTTTGACAGATGTTTTTATCACAGACAGAAATATAATAATTGCAAACATATGAGTAACAAAAGCTTATATTGACAGTTAGAATGAGTTAATGCAGCAAGTCAATATTTGCAGTGTTGACCCTTCTTCTTCAGGACCTCTGCAATTCTCCCTGGCATGCTCTCAATCAACTTCTGGACCAAATCCTGACTGATAGCAGTCCATTCTTGCACAATCAATGCTTTCATTTTGTCAGAATTTTTAGGTTTTTGTTTGTCCACCCGTCTCTTGATGATTGACCACAAGTTCTCAATGGGATTAAGATCTGGAGAGTTTCCAGGCCATGGACCCAAAATCTCTATGTTTTGTTCCTTGAGCCATTTAGTTATCACCTTTGCTTTATGGCAAGGTGCTCCATAATGCTGGAAAAGGCATTGTTGATCGCCAAACTGCTCTTGGAGGGTTGGGAGAAGTTGCTCTTGGAGGACATTCTGGTACCATTCTTTATTCATGGCTGTGTTTTTAGACAAGACTGTGAGAGAGCCAATTCCCTTGGCTGAGAAGCAACCCCACACATGAATGGTTTCAGGATGCTTAACAGTTGGCATGAGACAAGACTGGTGGTAGCGCTCACATTGTCTTCTCCGAATGAGGCGTTTTCCTGATGTCCCAAACAATCGAAAAGGGGATTCATCAGAGAAAATAACTTTACCCAGTCCTCAGCAGTCCACTGCCTGTACCTTTTGCAGAATATCAGTCTGTCCATGATGTTTTTTCTGGAGAGAAGTGGCTTCTTTGCTGCCCTCCTTGAGACCAGACCTTGCTCCAAGAGTTTCCGCCTCACAGTGCGTGCAGATGCACTCACACCTGCCTGCTGCCATTCCTGAGCAAGCTCTGCACTGCTGGTAGCCCGATACCGCAGCTGAAACACTTTTAAGAGACGGTCCTGGCGCTTGCTGGTCTTTCTTGGGCGCTCTGAAGCCTTTTTGGCAACAATGGAACCTCTCTCCTTGAAGTTCTTGATGATGCGATATATTGTTGACTGAGGTGCAATCTTTCTAGCTGCGATACTCTTCCCTGTTAGGCCATTTTTGTGCATTGCAATGATGACTGCACGTGTTTCTTTAGAGATAACCATGGTTAACAGAAGAGAAACAATGATGCCAAGCACCAGCCTCCTTTTAAAGTGTTCAGTGGTGTCATTCTTACTTAATCATGACAGATTGATCTCAAGCCATGTCCTCATCAACACCCACACCTGTGTTAATGGAGCAATCACTGAAAAGAGGTTAGCTGGTCCTTTTAAGGCAGGGCTGCAATGATGTTGAAATGTGTTTTGGGGGATAAAGTTCATTTTCTAGCCAAATATTGACTTTGCAAGTAATTGCTGTTAAGCTGATCACTCTTTATAACATTCTGGAGTATATGCAAATTGCCATTAGAAAAAGTGAACCAGTAGACTTTGAAAAAATTAATATTTGTGTCATTCTCAAAACTTTTGGCCATGACTGTAGATAGAGCCAACATATTCCGTAGCGCTCTAAAAATCAACAGTTCATACACAACAGTCATAAAGTTAACGATAATACAATAATCACACTTGACCACTTGTACTGTCTAGCCGCCTTAAAGGGGTTGTCCACCTTTTGGTGAGACTATATATATATTTTTTTTTACGATAAACAATTTCCACAATTGCGTTTCATTAAAACAAAAACTGTTGCACCATTTTGCAGTGTAAGGCCTCTTTCACACATCCGTTGTGCGCCTGACGGCGCCCCCGGCATTTTGCCGCAGCGCCGCATCCGGCATCCAGTATGAAAACCGGATGCGCCGCATCCGGTTTTTTGCAGGATCCGACCTGAACTTTTGAACCCACAAAAAGAGGGTTTCTGATGCCCGGAGACACTGGAAAATGTAGTAGTAGTAGTAGATTTCCAGAATCCGGATCAGACTTTTGCCGGATTGCACAAAAGTCTGATCCGGTTCCATTGAATTCTATTGTTTCCGGCCGCCTGATGCGCCGCTTCAGGCAGCTCCGGCAAAAAATAAAAACGTTACATGCTGCATTGTGTCCGGCCGCCGAAATGTGCATTTCCGCCGGATCCGGACAAAAACGGATACAACGCACTGACATCAGGCGCCATCCAGCGCTAATGAAAGTCAATGCAAAATAAACGCATCCGGCATCACATTTCGCCGGATGCGGTTGGACAAAAAAATGCCAGAGGGCGTCGTCAGGCGCACAACGGATGTGTGAAAGAGGCCTAAAGCCTCCGTGCTGCAGTCTAGTGCTGGCAAGATGAGTTAACAGAGAATCCTTCAGGAAGCTCTCCGGACTGGAGAGTTTGTAGCGTTTATCTGAGCTCCTCTCTGCTGATTTATCACCACTGACCACATCAAAGTTGAACAAAACAAAAATCCTGGAAAATTATTCTTGAAACCCAATTGTGAAAATGATTTTTTAGCCACAAATAGAAGCATCAGAGTAAAAAAAAATCCACGAACAGGTAGACTAGCCCATTTTATGGGGCACCGTTTGGTTTAAAATCATCACTTAGTGTCGACTCTAGACAGTGATTTCTGGTCGCCATCCCGCCCCATCACTAGTCACAGCTGTCACTAGCAGTAGCCGCCATACTGTAGCCCCAGAACCATAGGTCCTGCCCCAGCCAATGAGAAGCTACGACTGTAGTCATGTGACGAGGCGGCGCTCTATCTCTCTGCTTTGCCAATCTCGTCTGCTCTGGGCGGGTGACATTGTGAGACGCTCTATCCCCAGCCTGCACTCTCTGCTCCCCGGCGCTGGAGGTCACTTTCCGCTCCTGACGCGCTCACACTCGGGCTTCACACAGACTCCGGCAAGCAGCAACATGGCGCAGGCGGCACAGAAACTGATCAAGACCCTGTCGGTGAAGACCCCTCAACTCGTGAGCGGTGAGAGGGGGGATGGGCTCTGTGGAGGACGCAGGCTGCTCGGGGGACAGATGTGGCCTTCATCCTTATAGCAGTTGTATAGATATCGTTCGCAGTCTTGCAGTGCGGTAATTGTCAGTGCGGTTTCTGTAGCATTCACTTGTCCAGGGCAAATCGCACTTTTAAAAGCAAAATCAAAATCCTGCAGTTTTTGGTCAATTTTCCTAAAAATTAATTCATATTTTCCTGTTTGAAAGCAAAATAGCTCACCCCCCACCACACACAAAAACCCCAACAAACTGAAGTGTGACCCCCAACATACAGCTCAATGGGAGTGTGCCCCCCAACAAACAGCTCAATGGGAGTGTGCCCCCCAACAAACGGCTCAATGGGAGTGTGCCCCCCAACAAACGGCTCAATGGGAGTGTGCCCCCCAGCAAACGGCTCAATGGGAGTGTGCCCCCCAACAAACAGCTCAATGGGAGTGTGCCCCCCAACAACAGGCTCAATGGGAGTGTGCCCCCAGCAAACGGCTCAATGGGAGTGTGCCCCCAACAAACGGCTCAATGGGAGTGTGCCCCCCAACAAACGGCTCAATGGGAGTGTGCCCCCCAACAAACGGCTCAATGGGAGTGTGCCCCCAACAAACGGCTCAATGGGAGTGTGCCCCCCAGCAAACGGCTCAATGGAAGTGTGCCCCCAGCAAACGGCTCAATGGGAGTGTGCCCCCCAGCAAACGGCTCAATGGGAGTGTGCCCCCCAGCAAACGGCTCAATGGGAGTGTGCCCCCCAGCAAACGGCTCAATGGGAGTGTGCCCCCCAGCAAACGGCTCAATGGGAGTGTGCCCCCCAGCAAACGGCTCAATGGGAGTGTGCCCCCCAGCAAACGGCTCAATGGGAGTGTGCCCCCCAGCAAACGGCTCAATGGGAGTGTGCCCCCCAGCAAACGGCTCAATGGGAGTGTGCCCCCCAGCAAACGGCTCAATGGGAGTGTGCCCCCAGCAAACGGCTCAATGGGAGTGTGCCCCCCAGCAAACGGCTCAATGGGAGTGTGCCCCCCAGCAAACGGCTCAATGGGAGTGTGCCCCCCAGCAAACGGCTCAATGGGAGTGTGCCCCCAGCAAACGGCTCAATGGGAGTGTGCCCCCAGCAAACGGCTCAATGGGAGTGTGCCCCCCAGCAAACGGCTCAATGGGAGTGTGCCCCCAGCAAACGGCTCAATGGGAGTGTGCCCCCAGCAAACGGCTCAATGGGAGTGTGCCCCCAGCAAACGGCTCAATGGGAGTGTGCCCCCCAGCAAACGGCTCAATGGGAGTGTGCCCCCCAGCAAACGGCTCAATGGGAGTGTGCCCCCACAGCACAACGGCTCAATGGGAGTGTGCCCCCCAGCAAACGGCTCAATGGGAGTGTGCCCCCCAGCAAACGGCTCAATGGGAGTGTGCCCCCAGCAAACGGCTCAATGGGAGTGTGCCCCCCAGCAAACGGCTCAATGGGAGTGTGCCCCCCAGCAAACGGCTCAATGGGAGTGTGCCCCCCAGCAAACGGCTCAATGGGAGTGTGCCCCCCAGCAAACGGCTCAATGGGAGTGTGCCCCCCAGCAAACGGCTCAATGGGAGTGTGCCCCCAGCAAACGCTCATGGGAGTGTGCCCCAGCAAACGGCTCAATGGGAGTGTGCCCCCCAGCAAACGGCTCAATGGGAGTGTGCCCCCCAGCAAACGGCTCAATGGGAGTGTGCCCCCCAGCAAACGGCTCAATGGGAGTGTGCCCCCAGCAAACGGCTCAATGGGAGTGTGCCCCAGCAAGCTAAACGGCTCAATGGGAGTGTGCCCCCCAGCAAACGGCTCAATGGGAGTGTGCCCCCCAGCAAACGGCTCAATGGGAGTGTGCCCCCCAGCAAACGGCTCAATGGGAGTGTGCCCCCCAGCAAACGGCTCATGGGAGTGTGCCCCGAAACGCTCAATGGGTGTGCCCCCAGCAAACGGCTCAATGGGAGTGTGCCCCCCAGCAAACGGCTCAATGGGAGTGTGCCCCCAGCAAACGGCTCAATGGGAGTGTGCCCCCAGCAAACGGCTCAATGGGAGTGTGCCCCCCAGCAAACGGCTCAATGGGAGTGTGCCCCCCAGCAAACGGCTCAATGGGAGTGTGCCCCCCAGCAAACGGCTCAATGGGAGTGTGCCCCCAGCAAACGGCTCAATGGGAGTGTGCCCCCAGCAAACGGCTCAATGGGAGTGTGCCCCCCAGCAAACGGCTCAATGGGAGTGTGCCCCCAGCAAACGGCTCAATGGGAGTGTGCCCCCCAGCAAACGGCTCAATGGGAGTGTGCCCCCAGCAAACGGCTCAATGGGAGTGTGCCCCCCAGCAAACGGCTCAATGGGAGTGTGCCCCCCAGCAAACGGCTCAATGGGAGTGTGCCCCCCAGCAAACGGCTCAATGGGAGTGTGCCCCCAGCAAACGGCTCAATGGGAGTGTGCCCCCCAGCAAACGGCTCAATGGGAGTGTGCCCCCCAGCAAACGGCTCAATGGGAGTGTGCCCCCCAGCAAACGGCTCAATGGGAGTGTGCCCCCCAGCAAACGGCTCAATGGGAGTGTGCCCCCCAGCAAACGGCTCAATGGGAGTGTGCCCCCCAGCAAAGGCTCACCAAATGGGAGTGGTGCCCCCCAGCAAACGGCTCAATGGGAGGTGGCCCCCCAGCAAACGGCTCAATGGGAGGGTCCCCCCAGCAAACGGCTCAATGGGAGGGTGCCCCCCAGAAAGGTCATGAGGTGCCCCACAAACGGCTCAATGGGAGTGTGCCCACACGGCTCATGGGTGCCCCAGCAAACGGCTCAATGGGAGTTGTGCCCCCCAGCAAACGGCTCAATGGGAGGTGCCCCCCAGCAAACGGCTCAATGGGAGTTGTGCCCCCAGCAACGGCTCATGGGAGTGTGCCCCCAGCAAACGGCTCAATGGGAGTTGTGCCCCCCAGCAAACGGCTCAATGGGAGTTGTGCCCCCCAGCAAACGGCTCAATGGGAGTTGTGCCCCCAGCAAACGGCTCAATGGGAGTTGTGCCCCCCAGCAAACGGCTCAATGGGAGTTGTGCCCCCCAGCAAACGGCTCAATGGGAGTTGTGCCCCCCAGCAAACGGCTCAATGGGAGTTGTGCCCCCCCAGCAAACGGCTCAATGGGAGTTGTGCCCCCCAGCAAACGGCTCAATGGGAGTTGTGCCCCCCAGCAAACGGCTCAATGGGAGTTGTGCCCCCCCAGCAAACGGCTCAATGGGAGTTGTGCCCCCCCAGCAAACGGCTCAATGGGAGTTGTGCCCCCCCAGCAAACGGCTCAATGGGAGTTGTGCCCCCCCAGCAAACGGCTCAATGGGAGTTGTGCCCCCCCAGCAAACGGCTCAATGGGAGTTGTGCCCCCCAGCAAACGGCTCAATGGGAGTTGTGCCCCCCCAGCAAACGGCTCAATGGGAGTTGTGCCCCCCAGCAAACGGCTCAATGGGAGTTGTGCCCCCCAGCAAACGGCTCAATGGGAGTTGTGCCCCCCAGCAAACGGCTCAATGGGAGTTGTGCCCCCCAGCAAACGGCTCAATGGGAGTTGTGCCCCCCCAGCAAACGGCTCAATGGGAGTTGTGCCCCCCCAGCAAACGGCTCAATGGGAGTTGTGCCCCCCCAGCAAACGCTCAATGGAGTTGTGCCCCCACAACGGCTCAATGGGAGTTGTGCCCCCCCAGCAAACGGCTCAATGGGAGTTGTGCCCCCCCAGCAAACGGCTCAATGGGAGTGTGCCCCCCCAGCAAACGGCTCAATGGGAGTGTGCCCCCCAGCAAACGGCTCAATGGGAGTGTGCCCCCCAGCAAACGGCTCAATGGGAGTGTGCCCCCCAGCAAACGGCTCAATGGGAGTGTGCCCCCCAGCAAACGGCTCAATGGGAGTGTGCCCCCCAGCAAACGGCTCAATGGGAGTGTGCCCCCCAGCAAACGGCTCAATGGGAGTGTGCCCCCCAGCAAACGGCTCAATGGGAGTGTGCCCCCCAGCAAACGGCTCAATGGGAGTGTGCCCCCCAGCAAACGGCTCAATGGGAGTGTGCCCCCAACGCTCAGGTGTGCCCCAGCAAACGGCTCAATGGGAGTGTGCCCCCCAGCAAACGGCTCAATGGGAGTGTGCCCCCCAGCAAACGGCTCAATGGGAGTGTGCCCCCAGCAAACGGCTCAATGGGAGTTGTGCCCCCAGCAAACGGCTCAATGGGAGTTGTGCCCCCCAGCAAACGGCTCAATGGGAGTTGTGCCCCCCAGCAAACGGCTCAATGGGAGTTGTGCCCCCCAGCAAACGGCTCAATGGGAGTTGTGCCCCCCAGCAAACGGCTCAATGGGAGTTGTGCCCCCCAGCAAACGGCTCAATGGGAGTTGTGCCCCCCCAGCAAACGGCTCAATGGGAGTTGTGCCCCCCCAGCAAACGGCTCAATGGGAGTTGTGCCCCCCCAGCAAACGGCTCAATGGGAGTTGTGCCCCCCAGCAAACGGCTCAATGGGAGTTGTGCCCCCCAGCAAACGGCTCAATGGGAGTTGTGCCCCCCCAGCAAACGGCTCAATGGGAGTTGTGCCCCCCCACAACCTCATGGAGTGTCCCCCAGCAAACGGCTCAATGGGAGTTGTGCCCCCCCAGCAAACGGCTCAATGGGAGTTGTGCCCCCCCAGCAAACGGCTCAATGGGAGTTGTGCCCCCCCAGCAAACGGCTCAATGGGAGTTGTGCCCCCCAGCAAACGGCTCAATGGGAGTTGTGCCCCCCAGCAAACGGCTCAATGGGAGTGTGCCCCCAGGGCTGTGGAGTCGATAAGCCAAACCTCCCAACTCCAAATTTCCATGACTCCAACTCTGACTCAACCAAAATGGGCTCCAACTATACAGCCCAGGTGCCACCACTAACAAAAATGTCTCAAAGGGAGTGTCCCCCCCCCCCCCCCAACAGAGAATAGTTAAATGGGAGTATGCCCCTCACCAACAAAAAAACACATAGGTGTGTGCTCTCCACACCAACAAAACTGAAAGGTACTGTGCCCCCCCCCCCCCAAGAAAAAATAAAGGGAGTGTCCACACACACACCCATAGCACAAAGGGAATGCCCCCCCCCTGAAAAAAAAACAAAACCGCTTTATTGCCTATGTAAATTGAGGGGTCCATGGTGGGCTCGTATTGTGGCCAAGGTCTCAGTGCACAGTTCTGCCCCCTGAGTTGCTATCCTCGGAACCTCCCCTCATGTTGACTTGACAGCTCTCACTTTGGAGCGCTGCCTGAATCCTCAGCCCTGTGCGCACTGACATTGCTGGAGCCGAGAGGACACAGTGTCAGTGTGTGTGCGGGTGCGCTGTCCTCCGTCTCTGGTCTGTCTGCAGCCACTCTCAACAGACAGGAACACGCAGTATTGAGCTGGTGACAGGAGATGGGATTAAGAGCACACTGACACTGCAAACGCACTCAATCAGCTCCAGTAGTGTCAGTGTGCGTGAGCGCATGCACTTCCTCTTCCCTGACAGTATGTGTGATGGTGTGAGCCACCGCAGCAGAAAGAAGAGGGCTGAGAACTCATCTGCATGCACTGACGCTGTTTGTGCCCACATTCCCTGCAGGGCTGCGGCTTCAAAGCCAGTGCTGTCAATCAACCCAAGCGGAGGATTGTAATTTAGGGGCTAGAATGTTTCACAGAGGACCCCTCCAATAAAGCAGTTCTTATATAAAACTAAAGTAGTGAATTCTACACTGCAAGTGATTCTTTCTGGGGCTAAGTCCCCTATATAAATAGAGAAATGGTTTAATTTGAGTTCTGGGGGTGACAGACATTCTTTAAGTGCCATGGTCCAGAAGGCATGCTTATCGCCTTTGCATTATGCCGGTTAGTTGCGATGGCACAACAGATGGCACCATCTTTGTGCTCCTATAAAGCTCAGCTTGTGGCGTCATGGGGGAATTTCTTAAATTCACAATATACTGCAATATTGAAGTTCTAGGTTAAAATAAAAGAAAAAAAAAAGTCGAATAAATGAAAATCTAAAACTATTTCTCATGAGTTTAACACCATAATGCAAACAAAAATCAAAATGTGAGAATTTATTTTTCTGCCCAGAAATGTAATAAAAAATCAATGGAAAAAATCTAATAAGTTCCAGGTCTCATGGACGATTGCTGCAATGTTTACACAGGATAGAGGCTGGAAACAGTTTTATTGACGGTTATTGGCCCATGAGTAAGAACTTTTACACTTCGGATCCTTAGCTTTGTGATTGGACTGTCCCCGTTTCATACATTGAAATCCCCTATGACTCTTGTGTTGTCGGGGGTCTGATTCATACTGAAGAACTTAGTGCAGAATTTTATCCCCTGTGGAAGCTTATACCCTGTCCATTTTCTATGTCTGTCCATGGATCATTTTGGATTTTGCTTTAAAGTCTGAAAGGGCAGACCTGCTGCATCTGTGTTATGTCAATTGTTGTTTTTCTCTCGCAGCCGCCGTCAGCTACTCTAAGCCACGACTTGCCACTTTCTGGTACTATGCCCGCGTAGAGCTGACGCCACCCAGCCCTGCAGAGATTCCAAAAGCCATTGAGGGCATCAAGGGATTGGCACAGTCCTTCCAGAAGGGCCGGTTGTCTGAACTGACCGTCAGGGTAAGGTGGAAGATTGAGCCTTTATGATCAGATTTTATTGCCTTATTCATATGACTGTGTTGTTTGTTTTTTTGCAGGTGTTTGTTTTGTTAAAGGGCATTTGTCAGCAGGGCTGTGGAGTCTGTATAAAATGGACTGACTCCTGAAATGTATAATAACTTGGGTACAGTATAGTTCAGTGCAGGATGTGATGAATATTTTTTCATAAGAATTTGGAAGTTAAGAAATGTTCTATAAATGTCTGTTCTGTTCCTGATCTCGGCTTGAGATGAATCCGTGCTGCACTTTATGTACATGCTCAGTAGTGAGGCAGTGCTGTGGAGTCAGTCGGGAGTCAGCGAAACTGAGGAGTCAGAGGTTTGGGTTACCGAATCCACAGCCCTGTTTTTCAGGTCCCATAATGTTATTCCGGTGACCCTATTATGTTTAGCAATTTATCCTGATATTTCAGTAATGTGTACAGCGTTATATTCATTATAAATCCTTGATCGCCTTATGCAAATGAAGCCGGACTACTCTGAGGAGGTCATCATTCCTGGACGTGTTTGACAGCCCCTGCACTAGAGGGTCTTCTCAGCCCACCTCTGATCCTCACTATTACGGAGGCAGACTACTTTACTCCCAACATCGCTTGTTCCGTCGTGAGTCTGTTTGCCCTCCTCCTGTGATATCTTGTCCCTTGTCACGGTTGTGTTCGCTCTCATCCTGTAATCTTTGGTTTCCTGTCGCTGTTCTTTTTGCACTCTTCCTGTATTCTTTTTAATCTCCTGTCATGGTTCTGTTCAGGCTCCTCCTGACATCTCTGGTCTCTTGTCACGGTTCTGTTCACCCTCCTCTGCATCTTTGGTTCCCTTCCTGTAATTTATTGATATTTACAGCAGTTTACCACCTCGCTCCCCAACCTATTTCCAGAGAAGTTACAACAGGACCCTCCCATTAGTGATTAAGTTGGAGTTGTATCCATTTCTGTGTAAAGGAATTAAGGCACTGCCACACTTAGCGATCGCACTAGCGATCACGACAACGACTTAAGCTGGCGAGATCGCCAGTGCGATCGCTATGTGATCGCTAGTTAGATTCCAAACACATCTCATCAGCGATCTGTGATTCCAAACACATCTCATCAGCGATCAGTATAACGACCTCTGCGGTCGTTGGGAAAACCTAGTCCCACCTGCGATGCTGGTGAAGTCGTTCATAAAGGGTGTCACATCCAGCGATTCAGGCTCATCAGAGGGACACCAACGACCAAAAAACGGCTCAGAACGTTCATAAGCGATCAGCGACATCGCAGCAGGGGCCACATCACTGCTACATGTCACACACAGCGACGTCGCTAACGAGATCGCTGCTGCGTCATAAATGGTGACGCAGTAGCGATCTCGTTAGCGATCTCGCTTAGTGTGGCATACCCTTTACCCACTATGTAATATCAATATCTAATCAGTGTTCTGATACCTGGAACCTC
This sequence comes from Oophaga sylvatica, assembly GCA_033576555.1. NCBI lineage: Eukaryota > Metazoa > Chordata > Amphibia > Anura > Dendrobatidae > Oophaga > Oophaga sylvatica. The sequence continues at coordinate 374,972,564 of JARQOD010000003.1, read as the reverse complement.
CACCGATCTGCTGATATCGGCTCAGATGGTGGCCATGAACTGAGCTGAACAGCACAGCTCCATACAGTGGCCACTATACCAGGTACTGCAGCTCAGCTCTTAATCCAGGGAATGTACTCTAAGCTGCTGGACTGAGAGCGGCCGCTGCCCAGTGTACCGAGCCATCCAGTTGATCTGTGGGAGTACCAGGTGCTGGACCTCCACTGATCTGTGATTGTTGATCTAAGGATATATAATGTATTAATTGTCTTGATGTTTTTGTGTTTGTACAGGAAGCCTTAAGGAATGGCCTGGTAGCCACCGAGGTCCTCTTCTGGTTTTACATTGGAGAATGCATCGGGAAAGGCGGCCTGATCGGATACAACGTCTGACATGTTTATCGGTTCTAGTTTCATTGTCGCGTGCTGACCTGTGTCTGTAAAAGCTATGAACTCAATAAATGAACCTCCAAGAGGCATTCCCACTGCTCAGCTTATACATTGCATCTTTATATGTCTGGGGGTTTTCTGTTCTAGTAAATTGACTGTGCGCCTGATGGACTGAACTCAGACAGCAGATAATTGTAACAGCACAATTCAGGGAATATGCACAATTCATGTGAAATAAAAACAATTGCAGTATGCACTAGTCCAATAATTTGCTGTAAGAAATCTCAGGGTGTGCGAAAAAAGAAAAAGTGGACACCATGTCGTGAGAGTATCTGTTAAGCATCCGTTCTTCAGATTTTTTCTTTTTTTTTTTTTTTCTTTTGTTAGAGCTAATTACAACTTCCAGTTAGACCTCTTTTTGTTTAGGGTACGGTCCTTGCTCGGCTTCGTGCAAGTGAAAGCGGAAGCCCACCTGCTGGGGCAAACTTCAGCACACAAGTTTCCAGAAACACTGAGTCATTGCCTGCAAACTTGTACGCCCAGTATGGCTTTTAACACCATACATCATTGCACTGTGGGATCTGTACTGTTGCAAATCATAATCCAAGATAACGTGAAGATTTTAATCCCTGCTGTTGCGGTGCATTCACACGTGTCAGATTAGCATCTCAAATTACTCAGTTCAGATGACTCAAAATGATTTTAGTTTCAGAAATATCTGCAACAAAACTTCACGGTGCAAATTCACTTTTCAAGAGAATCTGTCGGCAGGTTTTTTCCTACTTCACATGAGAGCAGCCTGATGTAGGCAGAGAAGCTAAATCCAGCTATGTATCACTTAGATTACTGGGTGCAGCCATTGTGACCCAATCAGAGTTCTTAGATTGCGAAATGAAGCAGAGCTGAGAAAGCTAAGCCTGCCCATATCGGGCTCTGTATGTACCATGTCCATGGACAGTGATCTGCCTGTCACAGCAGGGGGTGTTGCTGGACCAGAAGGCAAGCGCTGCTGTATCCCAGCAATGATAAGCTGCTGGTGCTAAAACAGTCATTGCAAGTAAGCAAAACCACTGAGCTTGATAAGAGGCATGGCTGAAATCTGTGTTTTACCACTTACACCCGGGATCACACATGCGAGAAACCCCGCATCAAACTCGCTAGTGTGACGCCGGCCTAAGCCATGTTTCCCTTTGTGCAGAAAGTTCCCCCCCCCCCCTCAAAGCTTCTTTTATGGAATCCTATGGGGGAAAAGCATGTGTTCTGTGTGCAGGAGTTTTCATGACATTACATCCACTTTGCTTGGGCTGTTCTAAATAGTGGAAATACTGCATCGTTTACGCTACATGAAAACATATCCTCTGGCTGGAAATGTGCAAAATGCAATTTTTTTTTAAGCCAAAGTCTGAAGTAGATAGACAGGAATCAAATCCTGTCTTTTATATTTTCCAATTCCTTTACATCCACTCAAGGCTTCAGGTCAAAAAATGGCAACAAAATTGAATATGATTTCCCCCTAATAGGTCAGTATGCGTTAGTCACGGTGTCTAATATCACATGCACAGTGGCATTCCCAATCAGCGCTGGTATTACTGTCTGCCTTTGTACAAATTGAACATGAAGACGAAGACAGAGCAGCCATAGCTTGGACTTCCTCTTCATCTTCAATTTGGATGAAGGCGGGACAGTGACACCAGCTCTGATTGGGTGCTGGGCTCACATGTCATCACAACCACGCGAGTGCTGACACGGGAGGTGAGTGTTTTTTTTTTAAATATATATATATATATATATATATATATATATATATATATATATATTTATTGGGACCAAGTGTGGGGAATGAGAAGGGGTTGACCTAGTAGTGGACAACACTATTAAGATCTCTCCACAGGTGTTCAATGGGATTAGATCCAGACTGATTGCTGGCCTTTTCAGAACGTTTCAGTACTTTGTTTCCATCCATTTCTGGGTGCTCCTTGAAGTACATTTGGGGTCATTGTTCATCTGGAAGACCCATGATCTAGGACACAAACCCAGCTTTCTGATTCTGGGCACTACATTGCCACCCAAAATCCTTTGGTAATCTTCAGATCTCATGATGCCTTGCCCACAGTCTGGGTGCCAGAGGTCTTTGAACCTCCACCGTTTTGGACTGTAGGCAGTGTAGGTTTTTTGTTTTGTTTTTTAGGCCTCATTCCATTTTCGATAAACAGTAGAACGATGTGCTTTACCAAAAACTTCTATCTTAGTCTCCTCTTACCACAAATGCTTTTCCAGAAGGATTTTGGCTTACGTACACTTTGCCAAACTGCAGTCTAGCTTTGTCTGTGTGTCCTGGGTCTCCTGCCATAGCGTTTAATTTCACTACAATGTCGACGGATAGTTCACCCTGACACTGATGCACTCTGAGCCTGCAGGATAGCTTGAATTTCTTAAGCACTTAATTGTGGCTTATCCACCATCCGGACTAGACTGTGTTTCAACATTTCATCTATTTTTCTTTGCCATCCAGGGAGATTAGCTACAGTGCCATGGGTTGTAAACGTTTTGATTATGATGCGCACCGTGGAAAAGGGAACCTCAAGATCTCTGGAGATGGACATGTAACCTTGAGATTGTTGATCTTTTCCAACAATTTTTGTTCTCAAGTCCTCAAACAGTTCTCTTATCTTTCTGTTCTCCATGCTTAGGATGGCGCAAATATTGAGTCAACTACTTCCTTTTTATCTGGTTTCAGGTGTGATTTTCATACAGTGCACACCTGTTACTTGCCACAGGTGAGTTTGAAAGAGCATCACATGCTAGAAACAAAGTTGTTTATGCATAATTTGGATAGGTGCCAACCATTTTGTCCGGCCCATTTTGGGGGGTTTGTGTGAAATTATGTCCATTTTGTATTTTTTGTGTTGTTCCAATACACGCAAAGGAAATAAATGTGTTTTACAAAACGTGTAATTGCAAAAATTTTCGGGATGAAGTACTTCTTTTCTGGAACAATTGCAACGGTGCCGATACTATGAATTTTGGGAAAAAAAATAAAGGGGACAAGTTGAAAGTGAGTAAAAGTTAGCGATGTGAAAGCATAAACGATTTTTACATCAAGTAATGGAGCTCAAGCAACAGTGCAGGTAAAATATAAGAGGGATTGCTTATGTGCTTGATGCTACTAGATGAGCAGCTATCAATCCGGCACCATGCAAATAATGCACTGTCATTAAATAGTAATGTTTCAAGAGTTGGGAATATGATTGCTCCAATATTCACCAGCCAATGTCTCTGATTTATGTCTTATGGGTGTAATAAATATGTGACCTGGAAAAAAAAAAGTTACTTGCTTGTGGTTTTTCTGCGACTTTGCTTTGGTCTGTAAAGGTCATTGAGTCATTTTCAATAAAAGTGAAACTGTCAGCAAAGATATTTACATGCTGATATAGTGATAATCTGCAGGTAAATGCCATTTCTTCCTGCAGCCACTTGCTTCAGTTGTGGGGGCTGACGCACGTGGCCGTGTCACTCGCCCTGCACCTTGACTGCCGACTTGCTGCAATGTTACATCTCACCTGGTGAGGTGGAACCTCCAAGCCTTCGGTCCGGACCAGCAGTTATGCAGCACGGACAATGACGTTTGTGCAGCGGGGGGGATCCAGATGGAATAACTGAAGCTGTTGTGGAAGAACAAATGAGAATCTCAGGCTCCGATGAATCAGAGTTGAGATTACGGCATCAAGAGGGATGGTTGTAATCCACAAGAAAGCAGATGGGACTCGGCGATGAGGAACTGGTGAAGCAGAGCTGAGTTGCGCAGAAGGTTCTGCTCATAGCTCTGCGTAGAGTAACTGACAAACCAGAGCTAAGTTGCACAATGATATAGCGGTTTAGCAGAGCTGAGTTTGTCACAGAGTCCAATGAAGAGCTGGCAGTGATATGTCAGAGCTAGGTTTGGCATAGAGTCTAAGGTAAAACACGCCAGTGGTATAGCAAAATTACCTTGCAATGTAGCAGTATTGGATTTGTCATATATTCCAAGGATGAATTGTCCAGTGTTAAAGCCGTATTAATGTATCAGAAGTAGCAGAGCTGGGTTTGTCACAGAGTCCAAGACAGAAGGTAAAGCAGAGTTAATCAACAATGTAGTAAAGGTGGGTTACTTTCAAAGTCTCAAGACAGAACATGAAGGCAATGCAGGTAGTGATGTGGACACCAAGTACCTGGACACTATCGGAGTCGAGAGGTTGGAATTAAAGGTGGCCGTGGGGTTGCCACAGCATGCTGAGGAACAGAGATCCGGCAAAAAGAGGAGGAAGTGGGTCCTGACGTTGGATCTAGGAGAGGTGAGTGACAGTTTTTCACTCTCTGTTTACTTGCCTGTTACCTGTATGAGAACTATTTAGTTATTTTCTTGATGTAATTAATTTTTTCTAAATATTTCATCTTTATGGTCTAATTTGGCATCTTGGATTGGATATAGAGGTCTCATTCCACTGATTGAGAATGTTAAGCTACAATGCCTTCAAAACAATGGACAAACGGAGCAAACCAACTAGATAATGAAGAATTTCTGATGTTTGTGGCCACACGTCAGTGCAGCAGCCTTGTGCAGACTTATCTTTTTCCATCTATAATGATGGACTCCAGTAGATAACTAGCTCTTCCTCTTTCTTGGGAAATGTGTACAGTCATCGCAGTGTATTGTGACTTTATGGCAGAGAATATTTTTCTCTTAGCTCATCTCGATGTCATGGTAGCTATCTTCATCTGTCCATCTCCTAGAACCCTCCTATAACTTGGCAGATAGTTTTTTAAGTTCACATTCCGCTTTCTACAAGCTCTGTATACAGTGGTCTTATTATTTCATGTTCCTCCAGCTAAAACATAATGTAGCTTGGGCCTCGTCATTTGTCAGTCATACCTGCTAGCTCTCCCAGAATGTCCGGCTATATATCTGGGTAACTTCTATACCACTGACCAGTTCTGCATTGGACTCTGTGACAAATGTAGCTCTGCCATTTTGCCGAGTCACTTCTGCTGTACTCCTGTGCTAGCTGGGTATTGATCTCCTTGTAAAATTAAGTTCTGCCACATCAATGTGTTAGCTCTGTGTTGAATGTGTACAAACTCCTCTCTGCTACTTCACTGAGAAAACTCTGCTATACCGATTTTTCAGTCCTGCCTTAGAACCTCTCATTTATCTCAGTTCTGCTACAGCGGTTCCTCACGGCTAAGTCTAAGTCTACCGAGCTCCCTACAACACCACTACACCAGTTGTATGCCATGTTTCCAGTCCAACTCCTCTTGTTCTTTTCCAGCCACTACAGCCTCCATTGTTCCAACTAGACCACCCTGCTGTACTGTTGTCATGTGTTAGTGCTGCTTTATGTTGGGGGGAAGGGGGCACATGGACTTCAAACTTCTAGACATAAGTATGTTTTTCAATGCCATGTGGCTGCTTGCATATACAGTGATTTCTAAGGCTGCTTTCACATTTGCGTTTGAGCGACCTGCGCCTGTCTGCGCACGGCCACCACTAAGCTCCGCCCCCGGCCGCGCCTCCTCCCGGCGGCTCCGCCTATGGGCGCATGACGCCGCATGCGACCTGCGTACCCTATCTTTATCATTAGGTACGCAGGCCGTGCGCAGGTATGCGTTTGGCGGCGCATGCGTCCTTTTGACGGTGCGCCGAGCGCACCCAAATGTTGCGTGCTGCGTTTTGGTGCCCTCGGCGCACCGTCAAAAGGACGCATGCGCTGCCAAACGCATACCTGCGCACGGCCTGCGTACCTAATGATAAAGATAGGGTACGCAGGTCGCATGCGGCGTCATGCGCCAATAGGCGGAGCCGCTGGGAGGAGGCGCAGCCGGGGGCAGAGCTTAGCGGCTTCCGTGCGCAGACAGGCGCAGGTCTCTCAAACGCAAATGTGAAAGCAGCCTAAGTCCGAGAAAATAGGGGGACATGCAACATGAGAGCCGGGTTATACAACTACCAAGGCTAGTTTCACACTAGCGTTGCACTGACCTGCGTCGGTCAGCGCACGGCCGCCGTTAAGCTCCGCCCCTGGCCGTGCCTCCTCCCGATCGCTCTGCCTATGGGCACATGACGCTGCATGCGACCTGCGTACCCTATCTTTAGCATTGAGTACGCAGGCCATGCGCACGTATGCGTTTGCTGGCGCATGCGTCCTCTTGACAGTGCGCCGAGTGCACCAAAATGCAACACGGTGTGTTGGGCGCAGGTCGGCGCACCATCAAAAGGACGCATGCGCCGGCAAATGCATACCTGCGCACGACCTGCATACGGCCTGCGAACCCAATGCTAAAGATAGGGTGCGCAGGTCGCATGCAGCGTCATGCGCCCATAGGCGGAGCGACCGGGAGGAGGCGTGGCCGGGGGCGGAGCTTAGTGGCGGCCGTGCGCTGACCGACGCAGGTCAGTGCAACGCTAATGTGAAACCAGCCTAACTCTCCTGAACTGTTCATTCACTTGGAAAAAGCAAGTATAATTCATCTTGCCCAACAAGACGGATTGCCAGCTAACTGAGGAATTAGACTACAGCTGCATATTGGAGTCTATTAAGAGGAGAGGAGGTTGAGACAAATGTTTGACAGAAAGCAGAGAAAACACACACAGGTGATGCTTTCTAGTAAGTGTATGTATCCAGTGCTGTATGCACAGCTGCACCGCTCAGTACTGCTGTATAATGACATCCATGCTGCTGCAGCTTCTGACAATGTGAAACATAGAGATGGTAGATCAGGAATCCCTCATGTATGCTTGTGCTGTGTATGGGAGACATCATAGCAGCTAGTCTTTGCCCACTAGCTCAGAGACAACTGAAGAGGAAGCTGGTGAAAAATGCTGGATTCATATTATATAATTGTCAGAAAAAGTGTGGCTCCTCATGTCCACACCAAACTTATTCTGAACAGTCTCCTGAAACTAAAGGTACTGCCACACTAAACAATCCCGCTAGCGATCACGATAACGACGCATACTAATGCGATCGCTAGCGGGATTGTTTCTATATCGCTAAGTGCGGCCACATTTAAGGGTATGCCACACTGAACAATATCGCTAACGGGATCGCTAAAAAACGTCACTATTTAGCGATCCCGTTAGCGATATTGTTCAGTGCGGCAGCTTCCAGCGACGAGCTTCCTGCTGTGATCTCGCTCGTCGCTGGAATCGTTCCGGACCCTATTTTCTCGTCGCCGCTCCCGCTGGGTAAGTATATATCGCTAGTGTGGCACCTTTTCTTAGCGATTTAGCGGTACTTTTGTACCGCTAAAGTCGTTAAGAAGATCACTAACGGCGATAGCGTCGTTAACTATATCGCTAAATGTGGCCGCACTTAGCGATATAGAAACAATCCCGCTAGCGATCACATTAGTATGCAACGCTAACGAGATCGCTAGCGGGATTGTTTAGTGTGGCAGTACCTTTAGCGATATAGTTAACGACGCTATCGCCGTTAGCTATCTTCTTAACGACTTTAGCGGTACAAAAGTACCGCTAAATCGCTAAGAAAAGGTGCCACACTAGCGATATATACTTACCCAGCGGGAGCGCCGACGAGAAAATAGGGTCCGGAACGATTCCAGCGACGAGCGAGATCACAGCAGGAAGCTCGTCGCTGGCAGCTGCCGCACTGAACAACATCGCTAACGGGATCGCTAAATAGTGACGTTTTTTAGCGATCCCGTTAGCGATATTGTTCAGTGTGGCATACCCTTAAAGGCATGCTTTACGTTTTATTTCTACCCCTTGGAGATATTTGGTCTGATAATCTGGTCTGTATTAGAACACTTCACTTGTGACTAATCAGCATCCTGTGGAGATTATTCTATAACCTCATTTTCTGTTTAGTATCCTGGAAACTTAGGATTTCTTTCTGCAGCCAAGAAAAAAAAGGCACTGCAAGCTGATACTGGCAGAGACCAGTACAGTTTCCCAGCTACAGAGTGGCCACAAGATCAAAGTGGAACAGATCTTCATCTTCAGCCAATCCTGTAACCCCAGGATTTTCTCCCACCCTATTGTGGATAGTGGATCCAGTGTTATCAGCTTTGTATAGAGGAGTCATCAGTCAATGTACTGAAGGAGGAGGTGAGCTGTGACATCACCTATTGTGAATGGTGGGTCCTGTGTTATCTACTGTATATAGTGTTATCAATCAATGTACAGGAGGAGGAATAGGTGAGCTGTGACATCACCTATAGTGAATCGTGGATCCTGTGTTATCTACAGTATATAGAGGTGTTATCAGTCATTGTACAGGAGGAGGAGGTGAGCTGTGACATTACCTATTGTGAATGGTGGGTCCTGTGTTATATACAGTATATAGAGGTGTTATCAGTCATTGTACAGGAGGAGGAGGTGAGCTGTGACATCACCTATTGTGAATGGTGAATCCTGTGTTATCTCTATGTAGATGTTATCAGTCATTGCACAGGAGGAGGTGAGCTCTGACATCACCTATTGTGAATGGTGGATCCTGTGCTATCTCCTGTATATAGAGGTGTTATCAGTCATTGTACAGGAGGAGGAGGTGAGCTGTGATATCACCTATTGTGAATGGTGGATCCTGTGTTATCTACTGTATATAGAGGCGTTATCAGTCATTGTACAGGAGGAGGAGGTGAGCTGTGACATCACGTATTGTGAATGGTGGATCCTGTGTTATCTACTGTATATAGAGGTGTTATCAGTCATTGTACAGAAGGAGGAGGAGGTGAGCTGTGACATCAGCTATTATGAATGTTGGATCCTGCATTATCTATCGTGTCGGGGCAGAGTGACGCCTGTAGATTCTCACATTGCCAACCACAGGTAATACATGCATATTACATGTTTCATTACTGGTCATATCTGTTCAGTCATTGCACACAAAGGGCAGTATAGGATTGAGGCCATAGCAGGACAATCCTATATTATCAGCAACCTAGGAATGGTATTATATTTTGGATACACACAATTAGATTGTAGTGGATTGTAAAGTGACCATTTGTCACAATAACATTGTGCATGTCTTATTCGCAAATCTTGCATTCCAACTGATGCTCACATGTCCTGTGCTTTACTTATTAACAGACATTGTCTCACCATGATAATAATTACATATAAAATTACCTTATGCATGGCTTTTTGTTTGTGACTCCCCACGGCATGATCTCTTTTATTTGGATTCAGCATCTTTTTCTTTTTCACACTATTTTAAATTTGTCTTATCAATAAAATTCATATTTTATTTGAAGTACCATCAGTTTGTGATCATTATTTGGTCGCTAATTTAGTGAGTGAATGCTCATATAATGGTACATTAACCCCTCTATATATAAGGGTTTTACTATTTGGGGCACCCTCGTTGTGATGAAAATAATATTCATTATGTAAACTAGGGGGCAGGTCAGTGAGGGATCAGTGACCTATAAGAAGCCATACACATGAATACCTAATCAGATCACCACATGAACCCCCCCCCCCCCCACAGGCCGGCCCGAAGCACGAGCATATCATTAACTCAAAACTGAAAATTAAGATTAAAGATCAACCACAAGACGGATTTCATCACCAGGTATCATTGTAATCAGTATAATAGTGCCGACCTGACACTGTATGTAGGTTACTGAGCACAATCCTGCTGACAGGTTCCCTTTAAGAACAAATACAGAATGCACACAGAAAACGAGTCAATTTTTTAAATCTTTTTGAGTATTTTTGCCACATATATATATATGTTGATTTAGTTAATTATTTTTATTTTATTTAAGTATTTTCTGTGGGTGCTTGTTTAGAGTAATATAGAGAACTGAGCTAATTGATCATATACGGTATATCTCTTTACACAGTGACACTACGTATGCTATCAATATAAGGACAACCTTTTTTTAATTTATTATTTGCTACACTGTAATAGGGCAATATTTTACTAATAGATATTGGCATCTCCTACAATCACAACTGTCTACAGTTTTTGGTTAATTCCCCCACAGGTCTTGTACATTCATAAGGCCAAAAAGCAACTGTCACCAGATTTCACAATATACCCTGCATATATTATTAAATAGACCTCTTGGACCTGATGAAGCTGGTGTACTTTATTGGAAAATACATTTAAAAATTGGTGCATCATCTTTTTAAATGCATTGCCTAATAGTTGCTCATGTCAAAGTTGCTCTATATTAGCCACTCTGACATGGATTTTTTCAGTAACTGCACTGGCCTCATCAAGTCCTACCAAGTCCCAAGAGATATACAGGTGCTTCTCACAAAATTAGAATATCATCAAAAAGTTAATTTATTTCAGTTCTTCAATACAAAAAGTGAAACTCATATATTATATAGAGTCATTACAAACAGAGTGATTTATTTCAGGTGTTTATTTCTGTTAATGTTGATGATTATGGCTTACAGCCAATGAAAACCCAAAAGTCATTATCTCAGTAAATTAGAATACTTTATAACACCAGCTTGAAAAATGATTTTAAAATCCAAAATGTTGGCCAACTAAAATGTATGTTCAGTAAATGCACTCAAGACTTGGCCGGGGCACCTTCTGCATCAATTACTGCATCAATGCTGCGTGGCATGGCGGCAATCAGCCTGTAGCACTGCTGAGGTGTCATGGAAGCCCAGGTTGCTTTGATAGCAGCCTTCAGCCTTAGGTCTGGTGTCTCTCATCTTCCTCTTGACAATAAGGTCAGGCAAGTTTGCTACCAATCAAGCACAGTGATACTGTTGTTTGTAAACCAGGTATTGGTACTTTTGGCAGTGTGGACAGGTGTTAAGTCCTGTTGGAGAATGGAGAATGAAATTTCCATCTCCAAAAAGCTTGTCGGCAGAGGGAAGCATGAAGTGCTCTAAAATTTCCTGGTAGACGGCTGCGCTGACTTTGGTCTTGATAAAACATAGTGGACCTACACCAGCAGATGACATAGCTCCCCATAAAAACAGTCTTGAATTTTAATTTTCAGGCAGGCACAATAGATAAAAAAAGCTTAGGGATTTCCTCACAACCACCCGGAAGACCAATAGTGTCTCTGACAGACTCCATTCTAGCACCTTTATCTATAGTACTGAAAAAGATTATCACACCACTGGTGAAAAAGACAAAATCTTTTTTGCTTGACACAAATGAGTTTATTGGACGCTTAAAATTATTAGGCCCTATCTGCTCTTCCATATTGGTCACCTGGGATGTACAGAGTCTATATACTTCCATTACACATGAAAAAGGGATGTGGGCCACAGATAACTCCTACAGGAAGCAGGGACACATATCAACATTAGACACTTTTGTGCTGATCTGTTGGAATTGGTCCTTAAGGACAACTACTTTCTGTTTGAGGATACCTTTTACATACAGCAACAGGGCACCGCAATGGGGTCTAATGTAGCGCCACCCTACGCTGTAGCATATATAGCGGTATTCGAGGATGATTTAGTCTTTACCAATCCCCTCTTTCAACAACATGCAATAACTTGGAGAAGATATATAGACGACATCTTTTGTGCTTGGGATGGACCAATGGAGTCATTGTTACAATTCGATCAACATATTAACAGTATCTGGCCTGAGCTGAAATTTACTTTACAATACAGTCCTGAACAAATTATCTTTCAATGATCTGTAAAGGTACTGCCACACTTAGTGATCTCGTTAGCGATCTCAATAACGACGCAAGCTAATGAGATCGTTTTTGTGATCGTTTTAATCTCTAGTAGCTGCCACACTTAGTGATCTCGTTAACGACTCAAAAGCGGTTAGCGATCTCATTAACGACTTTAACGGTCTTTGCGATGTAAAAAACAGCGCACATCGCTCACAAAAGGTGCCAGACACAGCGATATAGGCTCACCAGCGGGACGCCAACGATCTAAATACGGTCCAGAACTCTAGTGAACGATCAGCGAGATCACAGCAGGGGCCACGTCGTTGCTACATGCCACACACGTTAGCGTCACGAACGAGATCGCTAAATAGTGACGTATTTTAGCGATCTCGTTAGCGACGCTGTTTAGTGTGGCATACCCTTAAGGATAAACATGGCTCTTTATCCATTGACCTTTTTACTAAATCCACAGCTAGAAATAGCCTTTTGCATTCCAACAGTTGTCACCCCCCAGCCATCAAGAATTCGATCGCAAAGTCCCAATTCAATAGGGTTGACAGAATTGTGTCTGATGATACTGTAAGATCCTTAAGGCGACAGAAATGGAGGACAAATTTCTCAAAAGAGGTTACCCAAAAGGGGTCATAACAAGAGCCAGACAGAATGCAACATACACAACGGTCACTAAGAGTACAAAACGCATCTCATTTGTCAGTACATACCACCCTTTTTCTAATCTTATACAGTCTTCCATCAGGAGGCATTGGAATATATTAACTAAAAGTTACCCTGATATTCAGGAATTTCAACTACCATTTCTTCCATGCTTCCGTCGAGCCAGGAACTTAAAGGACAAGCTTGTCAAAGCAGACGTAGGATCTAGAATCAATTTACCAAGACAGACCTTTCTCCAGACACCATGAGAGGGCACTTTCCTCTGCCTCAGATGTCTGCAATGTAACAATGTTCAAAAGGGCCCCAATGTATTTCACCCCCACACTGGTGTGGGGATCCCCATTAGGGGCTTTCACACATGCGATTCATCATATGTTGTGTATGTGATCAAATGCCCTTATGGCTTAGTTTACGTAGGTGAGACTACCCAGGCTATCAGGAATAGAATCTCTCAACATAAGTCCAACATGCGATGTAAAAAAGTCCACCTCCCCCTGCCTTATTTCCAGACCAAAAATCATAACATTTCACAGCTTAGGTTCCAAGTCCTTGAACAAATTGATATCAGCAGGAGAGGGCAAAACAGGGTGAAAATGCTGTAAAAGAGGGAAGCACTAGCGATCACGACAACGACACAACCTGGCGAGATCGCTAGTGCGATCGCTATGTGGTCGCTAGTTACCTTCCAAACACAACTCATCAGCGATCTGTATAACAACCTCTGCGGTCGTTGGGAAAACCTAGTCCAGCCTGTGCCGCTGGTAAAGTCGTTCATAAAGGGTGTCACACTCAGCGATTCAGGCTCACCAGCGGGACACCAACGACCAAAAAACGGCTCAGAACGTTCATAAGCGATCAGCGACATCTCAACAGGGGCCACATCGCCGCTATATCACACACAGCTAAGTCACTAACGAGATTGCTACTGCATCATAAATCGGTGACGCAGTATTGATCTCGTTAGCGATCTCGCTTAGTGTGAAAGTACCTTTAATCAGGAATATGAAGTAGCTGCTTTTTTATGACATTTGCCTGCTTGATATCATCTGCATTGTCCGTTCCTGTTAATAATCTTGCCTGCATATAATCTTGCCTGCATTTTACCACCCACATTTGTCCTCAATTCTACTGCATTAACTCTGCATTTTTGGTTGCTAATTCCTGTCTCTTTTTCCTTAGAACCGTTATTGCCTCTACACTATGCACTGGGCACCACTATCTCTGTTTATGGTATAGTATGCACTGCTCACCTTTACTTGAATTAATTCCATCCATTTAGGACCCGTCTTTGATGCTCATTAGTGAATTTCCTACCATATAATCTTTATTATTTTATATTTTCATTTTATTCCCCTTTTTCCTATTTTTTCTAACTTATTCTCCTTATAAATAATTAGTATGCCCCTTATTCATATTAGACTATAGGATTGCCAATCCACAGGACCTTTTATTCATTTCAGTCAATCGCAACCGTCTGGTTTATCCAGTTATCAGCATATGAGTCACATCAGCGCGTGCGCACTATCTCTGCATTAGGGCGCTCGTTTCCTCACTCCGTCCCTAGCTGATTCCTCCTATTACCATAGCGCATGCGCGCCTCTTCCTTTACCCCTCGGTCAGGTGACCGCATGTGACGTGACAGTGATGCGCCCCTCAGCTTACTTAAACCCGGAAGTAATGCACCAACACACGGCGTCCCTCCCTGACGGCGGCACACTTCGTTCCTGGACCCAGACACTCAGGTACACACTGGAGACGAGGCATGTTTGCCGTACTCCTGATTCTCTTTATGCTAACTAGCATTCCCCCTCTCTTTGCCATGTTTTCTTTTCAGCGCCATGCATCAGCAAGGTTTTGCTCAATACTATAGTGCTATCTGCTCTGCCCTTAGTCCCAGGGTACCATACACGGGCCAGATTTTATTTGCCACGCTGTCCTCAGGTATCTCTTTTTTGTCTATATATGACTTAGCATCATATGGATATATCAAGTCAGCTAGCGGCAATTTTGTGTCACGTTCAACTCTAACTGTGGCTGTCAGGATCCCGTCTGGGTTGGAGCCGATGTTACTGCAAACACTAGGGAAAGCAGAGGCAGGTAGCGTAGTCAGGTGGCAGCCGGAGGTCGGTACACAGGAAAGGCAGTTCGGTAGCAGAGGAGCAGGCAGATAACGTAGTCAGGTGGCAGCCGGAGGTCGGTACACAGGAAAGTCAGTTCGGTAGCAGAGGAGCAGGCAGATAACGTAGTCAGGTGGCAGGCCGAGGTCAGTTCACAGGAGAGCAGTGTTTGTAGCAGCAGGAACAGCAGGAGAAAGAGCTTGACTAAAGGCTGGAAGCACAATAATCTCGCAATGACACACCCACAGGGCCAGGTTTATATAGGGCGTGTAATTGGCAATCAAAGGCCAAACGAGAGAGCACTGGGTGAAGCCGATCAGGAAGAACAGTCAATGGTATCCGGGTTCAGCAAGGAACTTTGTAGCCAGCAGAATAGCTCAGATGGTAGAGCTGCTGGCTGGTGGACAAGAGACACTGGGTTTGATTCCTGACAGTACTCCCCTCCTTCCAGGATGGCCCCTGGACATCTTAGGAGCTGGCTTATCTGGGTACCTCTGATGGAAGGCTCTTGTAAGTCCAGGAGCATGGACGTTGTCCTTTGGTTCCCATGAATTTTCCTCTGGTCCGTAACCTTCCCACTGCACCAGATACTGCAGTTTACCTCTGAATTTTCGGGAGTCCAGAATCTTATTCACAATGTATTCTTCTTCACCACGGATCCTTTCTGGTGGAGGAGGTGGCTGAATTCTTCCTGGAAACGGGTTTTCACAGAAGGGTTTGAGCAAGGATATGTGAAACACTGGATGAATCCTCAGATTGTTGGGAAGTTTTAAACGAAAAGCAACCTGGTTAATTTTTGCAGAAATTTGAAAAGGTCCAATGAATTTCTTTTTTTTTTTTTTTTTTTGTTGAATATGTATTTATTAACACACATGTATAACACATATCAAGGGTATGAACAGTAACAAAACATGTCACATAATATAAGCCAAGCGTCATCATATCAGGTCATGTCCAATAAATCAGAGCACAATATATATGAATGAAACAGCGTGATCGAGGATCACTACTAGTATTGAGGTCCAATGAATTTCTGACCCAATTTGGAGGATGGCACCTGTGTCTTAAGGTTTTTAGTGGACAGCCAAACTTTGTCTCCAACCTGAAGAGCAGGGGGCACTCTCCGATGTTTATCTGCTGCTTCCTTATATTCTTCCTGGGTCTTGAGTAATATCTCTGATAATTCCTTCTGGGATTCCTGTAATTTTGCAAGCCTGTCATTAACAGCAGGAATGGGAGTGTTCACTGGCAGATTAGGAATAAATACTGGATGTACTCCATAATTAGCAAAAAATGGGGTTTGAGATGTAGCGCTATGTATGGAGTTGTTGTAGGCAAACTCTGCTGTTGGTAAATAGTCCACCCAGTCATCCTGAAGATAGGAAATGAAGCAACGGAGGTATTGCTCCAAAGTCTGATTCGTTCTCTCCGTCTGGCCATTGGACTGAGGATGGAAAGCGGTAGAAAGATTCACCGTGACTCCCAAGGCTGTACAGAAACTCTTCCAAAATTTTGACGTAAATTGAACGCCTCTGTCAGACACCACGTTGTCAGGAATTCCATGTAACCTGAATACCTCTTTGATCATCAGTTCTGCAGTTTTTTCAGCAGTAGGAATTCCTTCAGTTGGAATAAAGTGGGCCATTTTTGTGAGTCGGTCCACTATGACAAGGATGACGGTCATCTGTTTGGAAGGGGGTAGTTCCACAATAAAATCCATGGAAATAGATCCCCAAGGCCTGGATGGAACTGGGAGTGGTTGCAAGAGTCCTAGAGGAGACGATCGTGGGGTCTTGTTTCGTGCGCATGTTAAACAGGTTGAAACATATTTCCTCACGTCCTTCCTACAATTAGGCCACCAAAAGAAACAAAGTAGTAAGTCTTGTGTTTTTGCAACCCCAGGATGTCCTGCCAGTTTAGAATCATGGACACTTTTGAGGACTTCAAGGCGAGAAGATTCAGGTACATATATTTTGTGTTTCTGCATCCAAAACCCCTCTTTGAATGAAAGATCGACGTCTTCCGAAGGATGGTTAACCCCTTCCCGACCCATGACGCCACGTAGGCGTCATGAAAACCTGTGCCAATCCGACCCATGACGCCTATGTGGCGTCATGAAAGGATCTCGTCCCTGCGGGCCGGGAGACCGGGGTCACTCAAAGGTCACCCGACCCGCAGTTACAGGACCCTTTGTGCTTCACCACAGGGGGGTTGGCTTAACCCCCCCGTGGCCACGATCGCTCTGATTGGCTGTTAAAAGTGAAACAGCCAATCAGAGCAATGTGTAATATTTCACCAATTTAATTGGTGAAATATTACAATCCAGCCATGGCCGATGCTGCAATAGCATCTGCCATGGCTGGAGACCGAGCCCTGACCCCCCCCACACCGAGTCACGGCGGTGATCGGCCGCCGCCACCGAAAGATGGCAGCGATCGGTCACCGCCGTCACTTACAGCTCCCCTCCTCTTTTGGTCCACTGCCCCCACTTCCTATCCCCCCCCAGCCTTCCGACCCCCCTACTCACCTCTCCCGATCCACCGATGTCCCACGATCGGGCCCGGCGTTCGCCCGGGCCTCTTCATGGGCGCCGCCATATTGGAAAATGGCGGGCGCATGCGCAGTGCGCCCGCCGGCCGGCGCATGCGCAGTGCGCCCCCCAGTGTTCAAAAATTTATTTTGATCACTGTGATAAACTGTCACAGTGATCAAAATAAAAAAAAGTAAATGAACCCCCCTTTATCATAGGTAGGGACAAATAAAAAAAGTAAAGAATTTTTTTTTTTTCCTAGCGGATTTTGCTGCTGATCCGCAGCTGATTTTGCTGCTGATCCGCGGCTGATTTTGCTGCGGATCCGCAGCTGATTTCGCTGCTGATCCGCGGCGGATTTCGCTGCGGATCCGCGGCGGATATCGCTGCTTATCCGCGGCAGATTTCGCTGCTGATCCGCGGCGGATTTCGCTGCTGATCCGCGGCGGATTTCGCTGCTGATCCGCGGCGGACTTCGCTGCTGATCCGCGGCGGACATCGCTGCTGATCCACGGCGGATTTAGCTGCGGAACCGCTGCGGATTTCGCTGCTGATCGGCGGCGGATTTCGCTGCTGATCCGCGGCGGATTTCGCTGCTGATCGGCGGCGGATTTCGCTGCTGATCCGCTGCGGATTTCGCTGCTGATCGGCGGCGGATTTCGCTGCTGATCCGCGGCGGATTTCGCTGCTGATCGGCGGCGGATTTCGCTGCTGATCCGCGGCGGATTTCGCTGCTGATCGGCGGCGGATTTCGCTGCTGATCGGCGGCGGACTTCGCTGCTGATCCGCGGCGGACATCGCTGCTGATCCGCGGCGGACTTCGCTGCGGATCCGCGGCGGATTTCGCTGCTGATCCGCGGCGGATTTCGCTGCTGATCGGCGGCGGATTTCGCTGCTGATCCGCGGCGGATTTCGCTGCGGATCGGCGGCGGATTTCGCTGCTGATCGGCTGCGGATTTCGCTGCTGATCGGCAGCGGATTTCGCTGCTGATCGGCAGCGGATTTCGCTGCTGATCCGCGGCGGATTTCGCTGCTGATCGGCGGCGGATTTCGCTGCTGATCCGCAGCGGATTTCGCTGCTGATCGGCAGCGGATTTCGCTGCTGATCCGCAGCGGATTTCGCTGCTGATCGGCGGCGGATTTCGCTGCTGATCCGCGGCGGATTTCGCTGCGGATCCGCGACTGATTTCGCTGCGGATCCGCGACTGATTTCGCTGCGGATCCGCGGCGGATTTTGCTGCTGATCCGCGGCGGATTTCGCTGCTGATCAGCGGCGGATTTTGCTGCTGATCCGCGGCGGATTTCGCTGCTGATCAGCGGCGGATTTCGCTGCTGATCCGCGGCGGATTTCGCTGCTGATCCGCGGCGGATTTCGCTGCTGATCCGCGACTGATTTTGCTGCTGATTCATCTGCGCTAGCGGGTATAGCATAACGCGATTGCGTTATGCTATACCGTTACCAGCCGGTCAACGCTACGTGTTGAACGGGCTGGTAAAACGCAATATGAACCCAGCCTTAGGGTTAGAACTAGGGTTAGGGTTAGCATTAGGGCTAAGGTTAGAATTACGGTTAGGGTTGGAATTTGGGTTAGGGTTGGAATTAGGGTTAGGTTTGGAATTAGGGTTAGGCTTGTAGTTAGGTTTATGGTTAGAGTTGGGATTAGGGTTAGGGGTGTGTTGGGGTTAGGGTTATGATTAGGGTTTGTATTAGGGTTAGGTGTGTGTAGGCGTTAGGGGTGTGTTGGGGTTAGGGTTGGAGTTAGAATTGAGGGGTTTCCACTATTTAGGCACATCAGGGGGTCTCCATACGCGACATGGCGCCACCATTGATTCCTGCAAATTTTGCGTTCAAAAAGTCAAACAGTGCTCCCTTTATTCCAAGCCCCGACGTATGCCCAAACAGTGGTTTATCCCCACATATGAGGTATCAGCGTACTCGGGAAAAATTGCACAACAACTTTGGGGTTCTAATTTCTCCTGTTAACATTGGGAAAAAAAATTGGGGACTAAAAATTATTTTTGTGGAAAAAAAATGATTTTATATTTTCACGGCTCTGCGTTATAAACTTCTGTGAAGGACTTGGAGATTCAAAGTGCTCACCACACATCTAGAGGAGTTCCTTGGGGGATCTAGTTTCCAAAATGGGGTCACTTGTGGGGAGTTTCTACTGTTTAGGCACATCAGGGACTCTGCAAACGTAACATGACGCCCGAAGACCATTCCATCAAGTGGGCATTTCAAAAGGTCACTACTTCCCATCCGAGCCCCGACGTGTGCCCATACAGTAGTTTTCTCCCACATATGGGATATCAGCATACTCAGGACAAATTGGACAACAACTTTTGGGGTCTAATTTCTCATGTTACCCTTGCGAAAATAAAAAAATTGGGGACTAAAAGATCCTGATTGTGGAAAAAATATGATTTTTTTATTTTCATGCCCGGGCGTTATAAACTTCTGTGTAGCCCCTGGGGGTTCAAAGTGTTCACCACACATCTGGATAAGTTCTTTGCGGTGTCTAGTTTCCAAAATGGGGTCACTTGTGGGGAGTTTCTACTGTTTAGGCGCATCAGGGGCTCTGCAAACGTCAAATGCCCGCAGACCATTCCATCAAGTTGACATTTCAAAGCGTCACTACATCCCTTCCGAGCCCTGACGTGTGCCCAAACAGTGGTTCCCCCCCACATATGGGGTACTAGCGTACTCAGGACAAACTGGACAACAACTTTCGGGGTCCAATTTCTCCTGTAACCATTGTGAAAATAAAAAATAGTGGGCTAAAAAATCATTTTTTGAGAAAAAAAAATGATATTTTATTTTCACGGCTCTGCGTTATAAACTTCTGTAAAGCACCTGGGGGGTTCAAAGTGCTCACTATGCATCTAGATAAGTTCCTTAGGGCGTCTAGTTTCCAAAATGGGGTCACTTGTGGGGGAGCTCCAATGTTTAGGCACACAGGAACTCTCCAAATGCGACATGGCAACCGCTAAATATTCCAGCATATTTTCTATTCAAAAAGTCAAATGGCGCTCCTTCCCTTCTGAGCCCTGCCGTGCGCCCAAACAGTGGTTTATGATCACAAATGAGGTATCTGTGTACTCAGGAGAAATTGCCCAACAAATTTTAGAATCCAATTTATACTGTTGCCCATGTGAAAATGAAAAAAACTGAGGCTAAAAGAAAATTTTTGTGAAAAAAAAGTACTTTCTTTTTTTTACGGATCAATTTGTGAAGCACCTGGGGGTTCAAAGTGCTCACTATGCATCTAGATAAGTTCCTTGGGGGGTCTAGTTTCCAAAATGGGGTCACTTGTGGGGAGCTCCAATGTTTAGGCACACAGGGACTCTCCAAATGCGACATGGCAACCGCTAAATATTCCAGCATATTTTCCATTCAAAAAGTCAAATGGCGCTCCTTCCCTTCTGAGCCCTGCCGTGCGCCCAAACAGTGGTTTATGACCACATATGAGGTACCTGTGTACTCAGGAGAAATTGCCCAACAAATTTTAGGATCCAATTTATACTGTTGCCCATGTGAAAATGAAAAAAACTGAGGCTAAAAGAAAATTTTTGTGAAAAAAAAGTACTTTCTTTTTTTTACAGATCAATTTGTGAAGCACCTGGGGGTTCAAAATGATCACTATGCATCTAGATAAGTTCCTTAGGGGGTCTAGTTTCCAAAATGGGGTCACTTGTGGGGGAGCTCCAATGTTTAGGCACACAGGGACTCTCCAAATGCGACATGGCAACCGCTAAATATTCCAGCATATTTTCCATTCAAAAAGTCAAATGGCGCTGCTTCCCTTCTGAGCCCTGCCATGCGCCCAAACAGTGGTTTATGACCACATATGAGGTATCTGTGTACTCAGGAGAAATTGCCCAACAAATTTTAGGATCCAATTTATACTGTTGCCCATGTGAAAATGAAAAAACTGAGGCTAAAAGAAAATTTTTGTGAAAAAAAAGTACTTTCTTTTTTTTACAGATCAATTTGTGAAGCACCTGGGGGTTCAAAATGATCACTATGCATCTAGATAAGTTCCTTAGGGGGTCTAGTTTCCAAAATGGGGTCACTTGTGGGGGAGCTCCAATGTTTAGGCACACAGGGACTCTCCAAATGTGACATGGCAACCGCTAAATATTCCAGCATATTTTCCATTCAAAAAGTCAAATGGCGCTCCTTCCCTTCTGAGCCCTGCCGTGCGCCCATACAGTGGTTTATGACCACATATGAGGTATCTGTGTACTCAAGAGAAATTGCCCAACAAATTTTAGGATCCATTTTATCCTGATGCCCATGTAAAAATGAAAAAATTGATGCTAAAAGAAAATTTTTGTTGGAAAAATTAAAATGTCCATTTTTTCCTTACACGTTGCTTTAGTTCCTGTGAAGCACCTGAAGGGTTAATAATCTTCTTGAATGTAGTTTTGAGTAGCTTGAGGGGTGCAGTTTTTATAAAGGTGTCACTTTTGGGTATTTTCTGCCATATAGACCCTCAAAGTGACTTCAAATTTGAGGTGGTCCCTAAAAAAAATGGTTTTGTAAATTTTGCTGTAAAAATGAGAAATCGCTGGTCAACTTTTAACCCTTATAACTTCCTAACAAAAAAAATGTTGTTCCCAAAATTGTGCTGATGTAAAGTAGACATGTGGGAAATGTTATTTATTAACTATTTTGTGTCACATAACTCTCTAGTTTAACAGAATAAAAATTAAAAATTTGAAAATTACAAAATTTTCAAAATTTTCGCCAAATTTCCATTTTTTTCACAAATAAACGCAAAAATTATCAACTTAAATTTACCACTAACATGAAGCCCAATATGTCACGAAAAAACAATCTCAGAATCGCTAGGATCCGTTGAAGCGTTCCTGAGTTATTACCTCATAAAGGACACTGGTCAGAATTGCAAAAAATGGCAAGGTCTTTAAGGTCAAAATAGGCTGGGTCATGAAGGGGTTAAGGAAAGAGTCCTCTTGATATCCATCTTTAATTCTATTACATAGTCCTCTAGAGTGCAATATTCCCAAAAATTTTTAGGGCCTAGAATTGTATCGTCATTACTAGACCTCTCCTGAGGTTCCGAACACATCCTGGACAGAGCGTCAGCCTTGCCATTTCTTGAACCAGGCCGGTAAGAGATTATAAAATTGAATCTTGAGAAAAATAAGGCCCATCGTGCTTGTCTTGCAGACAATCTTTTTGCTGTACGGAGGAATTCAAGATTCTTGTGGTCCGTGAGGACAGTCACAGGGTGATTGGCACCTTCCAGAAGATGTCTCCACTCGGAGAAGGCAACTTTAATGGCTAACAGTTCTTTATTACCGATGTCGTAGTTCTTTTCTGCAGATGACATGGTGTGGGAAAGAAACGCACATGGGTGAAGTTGCATCTTGTCCCCAACTCGCTGAGACAGAATGGCTCCCACTGCAGAGTCCGAGGCATCCACTTCGACAGTAAATGGCAATTCAGGATTTGGGTGTACTAACAATGGAGCAGACGTAAAAAGAGTTTTCAACTTGTCAAAAGCCTCCTGTGCCTCCGGAGACCAGAAAAATGCTTTGGTCTTTTTTGTTAGTGTAGTAATTGATAGTATGATCCGTGAAAAGTTCTTTATAAATTTTCGGTAAAAATTTGCAAATCCTATGAAACGCTGGACGTCTTTTAAATTTCTTGGAACAGGCCAGTCCACTACAGCATTGATTTTGCCGGGATCCATGCTCAGACCTTCTGGGGAGATGATATATCCCAGAAATTGGATACTGGTCTGTTCAAACTCACATTTTTCAAGTTTAATGTAAAGATGGTTCTCCTGTAGTCGTTCCAAGACTAACTGGACGTGCCTGCGATGCTCTTCCAAGGTGTCTGAAAATATAAGAATGTCATCGAGATAAGCCACAACGAATTGGTCCAAGAAATCTCGAAATACATCATTAATAAAATGTTGAAAGGTGGCTGGGGCATTGCTAAGGCCAAAGGTCATAACCAGAGATTCAAAATGTCCATATCTCGTTCTGAAGGCGGTCTTCCACTCATCTCCTGGGCGAATCCGTATGAAGTTGTAAGCCCCTCTAAGATCCAGCTTCGTAAAGATTTTCGCAGAACGGAGTCTCTCAAATAGTTCAGGAATCAAGGGTAGCGGGTAGCGATTCTTGACAGTGATATTATTCATCTCTCTGTAGTCAATACATGGCCGCAGAGTGGAGTCTTTTTTTTCAACAAAGAACAGAGGTGCCCCAGCTGGAGATGTGGAAGGTCGAATAAAGCATTTCTCTAAATTTTCATCCAGGAACTTTCTTAATACCTTCAATTCAGGTTCGGAAAGATTGTAAATCCGTCCAAATGGAATGGTTGCTCCTGGCAGTAATTCAATGGGACAGTCGTAATGACGGTGAGGAGGTAATTCATCTGCTTTCTTCTTACTGCAGACATCAGAGAACTGCTGATATTGAGGTGGTAGTTTCTCTTCCTTCTCATGCGAAATCTCAGAGATTTGGACTTGTTGGAGAACAGGGGGTTCCTTATGACAATTATTCTTACAGTAGTCAGATGGAAAGGTGATGGTCCTTGATGCCCAGTTGATAGAAGGGTTATGGACTGAAAACCAGGGGATCCCTAGAATAATCGGAAATTTCGGAGATGAAATAAGGTGGAAACTGACAGCTTCATGATGATCCGGGTCGATACAAATCTCCAGTTCGATTGTCTCATGCGTGACAGGTCCAGAAGACAAAGGTGATCCATCCACAGTTTCCATTTCAATTGGTGTGGATTTGGTCTTACTGGAAATATTATTATCACGTGTAAATTTTAAGTCCATAAAATTTCCTCCTGCTCCCGAATCCAACAGGGCAGAGCATTGTATTTTTTGGGTGCCCATTACAACCTGAATGGGGATTACAAAATGAGATGATGTAGTATGTATTTTGTCTATTTCTGGCGTTACTGATGAGATAGTCTGCAAGATGGAATCCGACTGCTGAGAAAGGTCCATATTGCTGGCAGACCTGTTGTTGGTAAAGGCTATAGTCTTTTTGTTAGGACAGTTGATGGCATAGTGTCCAGGGTCCCCACAATAGAGGCAGAGATGTTCTGCACGTCGCCTCTCCTTCTCCTGTGCAGAGAGTGGTCTTCGGATGACGTCGATCTGCATCGGTTCAGACACGCCTTGCGTCTTTTCTTGGTGGTCTGATGCTGAAAATGAGAAGCCAGGGCTATTCCCAAGTGCTCGCAATCTCTCCTTTCTCCTTTCAGTAAGTCTCTGGTCAATCCGGATACACAGTTGAATAAAGTCCTCCAACTGGTCAGGGGTCTCAACCCTGGCAAACTCGTCTTTCACTGGTTCTGATAACCCTCGTCGGAATTGACTTCTCTGGGCCGCTGGATTCCAGGTGGTGTTGGCCACCCAGCGACGGAACTCCGATGTATATTCCGCAACAGAGCGACGTCCTTGGCGCAAATTATGTAATTTGGTTTCTGCTGTGGCACAGCGGTTTGGGTCATCAAAAACTTGATTCATAGCTGCGATGAAAGCTTCCAGGTCATTAAGGAGGGCATAGTCCTTTTCTACATAAGGTGAAGCCCAAGCAAGAGCTTCATCCGTCAGGAGATTTATCATGAGGAAGGATGGGACATCTTGAAAAATGAGATTCTCAAAGCACAATCATTAACAATTCCGAAAAGAGGGAAAAATGGGAAGCATTTAAGGAAACCAGGATGGATGAACACAGAACTTAAACACATGCTAAAAAGAAAGAAAGAAATGTTTATCAAATGGAAAGAAGGAGGCATATCTAAAGAAGAATATAATGCCATCTGCAGAACCTGCAGGGCAAAAATCAGATTATCTAAAGCTGACAATGAATTAAGGCTTGCAAGAGATGTCAAAAGCAACAAAAAAGGATTTTGGGGATACGTCAAAAGTAAAAGAAAAGTCAAAGATGCTATAGGATTTTTACAGGATGAAAATGATGAAATGGTAAGACAGGATGTTGAGAAGGCTGAACTGTTAAATTCCTATTTTGCATCTGTTTTCTCTCAGAAAGGAAATGTAACATCAACTGATCTTCACTGTCCTATTAAAGGAATAGAAGAATCCAGGATATCTATAACAGAAAGACAGTGAGGAAACACTTAGCTAACCTAAATGAATTCAAGTCTCCAGGTCCAGATGAATTACACCCCAGAATACTGAAGGAGATAGCAGAAGAAATTCTTGAACCACTGTCCATAATCTTTGAAAATTCTTGGAGAACAGGAGAAGTCCCAGAAGACCGGAGAAGAGCAAATGTTGTTCCTATGTTCAAAAAGGGGAAGAAGGTGGACCCAGGGAACTACAGGCCGGTGAGTCTGACTTCTATACCAGGAAAGATCTTTGAACAAATTATTAAAGAACATGTATGTAAGTACCTGCATAAGAATGAAGTGATTAAACAGAGTCAGCATGGGTTTGTAACTAATAAGTCATGTCAGACTAACTTAATTTCCTTCTATGACAGAATCACTGACTGGGTGGATCAGGGAAATGCTGTAGATATAGTATATCTTGACTTCAGCAAAGCATTTGACAAAGTATCTCACACAATCCTTATTGAAAAAATGACTAAGTATGGAATGGACAAGGCAACTGTTAGGTGGATTCATAACTGGCTTAGTGATCGGAATCAAAGAGTGGTCGTAAATGGCTGCACATCCAGTTGGAAGAATGTCTCAAGTGGGGTACCACAAGGCTCTGTTTTGGGCCCTGTATTGTTCAACATCTTTATCAATGATTTAGATGAAGGAATTGAGGGTAAACTGATCAAATTTGCTGATGACACAAAGCTAGGAGGGGTAGCTAATACTAGAGAAGAGAGAGAGAGGATTCAAAAAGATATAAATAAACTGGAGCAGTGGGCAGCAACTAACAGAATGGTTTTTAACAGGGAAAAATGCAAAGTACTACATCTGGGCAATAAAAATGAAAAAAGCATATACAAAATGGGAGGAATAGGGCTAAGTAACAGCACATGTGAAAAAGACTTGGGTATACTAATTGATAACAGACTGAACATGAGTCAACAGTGTGATGCAGCAGCAAAAAAGGCAAATACAATTCTAGGATGTATCAACAGAAGCACACAGTCTAGATCACGTGAGGTCATTATTGCCCTCTACTCCTCTTTGGTCAGACCTCATCTGGAATAATGTGTCCAGTTTTGGGCACCACATTTTAAAAAAGACATCAACAAACTGGAGCAAGTTCAAAGAAGAGCCACCAGAATGGTGACCGGTCTGCAAACCATGTCCTATGAGGAACGGTTGCAGGATTTGGGAATGTTTAGCTTGCAAAAAAGAAGACTGAGAGGAGACTTAATAGCTGTCTACAAATATCTCAAGGGCTGTCACATTGTAGAAGGATCATCTTTATTCTCATTTTCACAAGGAAAGACTAGAAGCAATGGAATGAAACTGAATGGGAGGTGACACAGATTAGATATTAGAAAAAACTTTTTGACAGTTAGGGTGATCAAGGAGTGGAACAGGCTGCCACGAGAGGTGGTGAGTTCTCCTTCAATGGAAGTCTTCAAACAGAGGCTGGACAGACATCTGTCTGGGATGATTTAGAGAATCCTGCTTTGAGCAGGGGTTGGACCAGATGGCCCAGGAGGTCCCTTCCAACTCTACCATTCTATGATTCTATGAAAAAAACTTTCTTCCTCTCACTGGTAAAGGGAGCAGGTTGCATCTGGAAGTATATGCGGCATTGATTGAGGAATCCTCGGTACTGCTGGCGATCCCCACTGAACTTTGCAGGCAGCGGCAGCCGCGCGTTTGATTCGGACCCTGAATTGCGCACGTCCAGAAGTTGTTTTTGAAGCTCAATTACTTCCTGTTGTATCACCGTGAAATCAGTTTGTAACTTGGAATATTTTCCTTGAGAGTCAGTACAAAAACTTTGAAGCTCCGTAACTTGCCGCCTCAGGGTGTTCACAGCGGACTCCATTTTGGCGCGAGATTATTCTGTCAGGATCCCGTCTGGGTTGGAGCCGATGTTACTGCAAACACTAGGGAAAGCAGAGGCAGGTAGCGTAGTCAGGTGGCAGCCGGAGGTCGGTACACAGGAAAGGCAGTTCGGTAGCAGAGGAGCAGGCAGATAACGTAGTCAGGTGGCAGCCGGAGGTCGGTACACAGGAAAGGCAGTTCGGTAGCAGAGGAGCAGGCAGATAACGTAGTCAGGTGGCAGGCCGAGGTCAGTTCACAGGAGAGCAGTGTTTGTAGCAGCAGGAACAGCAGGAGAAAGAGCTTGACTAAAGGCTGGAAGCACAATAATCTCGCAATGACACACCCACAGGGCCAGGTTTATATAGGGCGTGTAATTGGCAATCAAAGGCCAAACGAGAGAGCACTGGGTGAAGCCGATCAGGAAGAACAGTCAATGGTATCCGGGTTCAGCAAGGAACTTTGTAGCCAGCAGAATAGCTCAGATGGTAGAGCTGCTGGCTGGTGGACAAGAGACACTGGGTTCGATTCCTGACAGTGGCGTTCTTATGCAGTAGGTAACCACTACCTCGGGTTATATTTACCCAGACGCTCTACAATTTTTCATCTAGAACATATCGCGTCCAGGTACAATTTTTCTATTTTCCATTTCTTCATCTGTTACTGTGCAGCTTGATCCCAGTATCAATAGTGCACCCATATAATGTTGTTCATATATATACGTGTTCATTCTGTTACCTTTAGCTTTTTAGGATACCTCTCCTGGATACTTAGCCCAATACCGGTTGGGCCTCTACTTATGGTTCTTTCTACTAGGTACCCACTCTACTATTGGATATTAATGGTCCGCTTGTACAGTACCTGGATTTTCTAAACTTTTCTTTTTCTACCTGGAACTTTAGCAATATCCTTTAGTACCTACTATGCGTATAGTACATCCAATGTGTTTTCACACCAGTATCTTGCTATTATAGTCATCTTGCATTTCCTTAACCTAACCACTGATCCAGCACAGACAGGTCTATTTAGGAATTCCCGGTTCTCACTGAGCACTCTTGGACCGACTTTCTGCATCCACTACTTCCATCTAAGCTGACTTCAATGATTTTCATTAAATTCACTCATGTCATATATTGTAATTTTTGCATCTTGTGACATAATTGTAAAAACTAATTTTTTTGTATTTTCTTGTATTTTTTTGTTTTATATTCTGTGTGTATTCTAATTCTCACCAAGAGAAATGAGATTCTGATGAAGGTCCTATGTTGGACCGAAAACCTTCAATTTCTTTTTTTGTCTGGATGCACAACGATTAAAAAGGAACCATTTGATTTTCATTATTGACTGCCAAGTTTGTCTTTCATTTCATTCATGGCTCCCCAAACCATCACTGATTGTGGAAACTTCACACTAGACCCCAAGCAGCTTGGATTGTGGCCTCTCCACTCTTCTTCCAGACTCTGGGACCTTGATTTCCAAATGAAATGCAAAATTTACTTTCATCTGAAAACAACACCTTGGACCACTGAGCAACAGTCCAGTTCTTTTTCTCCTTGGCCCAGGTAAGACGCTTCTGGTGTTGTTTATTGGTCATGAGTGGCTTGGATGCAAGGAATGTGACACTTGTAGCCCATGTCCTGGAAATATCTGTGTGAGGTGGCTCTTGAAGCAATGACTCCAGCAGCAGTCCACTCCTTGTGAATCTCCCCCAAATTTTTGAATGGCCTTAACCCCTCTCTGCCATCTGACGTATTATTCTGTCCATGTGACCAGGAACTTAATTCCCATGGACGGAATAGCATGTCGTAAGCGATCGGCCACGCTCAAGGGGGAAGCGAAGCCGGGTGTCAGCTGACCACTTGCGACACTTTAATCTGTAGCCGGCATAGGGACTGACAGCCCCTCTGCCTTTGGATCGGGGTCACGATCGCTGCCGTGGAGGCCCGATGTCGTCATGACATCAGGGTCTCCAGAGCTGAGAAACTTCCTGTCATGCGCTATAGAAGCGATCAGCCTGCACAAAATCATTGTCCCATAGTGGGACAAGGTGTAAAACTTAGAATGAAAGAATTTTTTTTTAATTAATTGTAAAAATAACGGCCTGACCTATAAAACTGTACCACTATTTAACCCCTTTAGTGAACATCATAAAAAAAAGGCAAAAAAAACAATGCTTTATCATCATACTGCCGGACAAAACGTGGAATAACACGTGATCAAAAAGACGGATATAAATAAACATGGTACTGCTGAAAACGTCATCTTGTTCCGCAAAAAACATACAGCATCATCAGTGAAAAAATAAAAAGTTACAGCTGTCAGAATAAAGTGATGCAAAAATAATTATATTTTCTATAAAATAGTTTTTATTATATACAGTTATATGAAAAAGTTTGGGCACCCCTATTAATCTTAAGCTTAATGTTTTATAAATATTGGTGTTTTTGCAACAGCTATTTCAGTTTGATATATCTAATAACTATTTAACACAGTAATGTTTCTGCCTTGAAATGAGATTTATTGTACTAACAGAACATGTGCAATCTGCATTCAAACAAAATTTGACAGGTGCATAAGTATGGGCACCCTTATCATTTTCTTGTTTTAAATACTCCTACCTACTTTTTACTGACTTACTAAAGCACTTTTTTTGGTTTTGTAACCTCATTGAGCTTTTAACTTCATAGCCAGGTGTATGCAATCATGAGAAAAGCTACTTAAAGTGGCCACTTGCAAGTTGTTCTCCTGTTTGAATCTCCTCTGAAGAGTGGCATCATGGGCTCCTCAAAACAACTGTCAAATGATCTGAAAACAAAGATTATTCAACATAGTTGTTCAGGGGAAGGATACAAAAAGCTGTCTCAGAGATTTAACCTGTCAGTTTCCACTGTGAGGAACATAGTAAGGAAATGGAAGAACACAGGGTCAGTTCTTGTTAAGGCTAGAAGTGGCAGTCCAAGAAAAACATCAGAAAGGCAGAGAAGAAGAATGGTGAGATCAGTCAAGGACAATCCTCAGACCACCTCCAGAGAGCTGCAGCATCAACTTGCTGCAGATGGTGTCACTGTGCATCGGTCAACTATACAACGCACTTTGCACAAGGAGAAGCTGTATGGGAGAGTGATGCGAAAGAAGCCGTATCTGCAGCACGCCACAAACAGAGTCGGCTGAGGTATGCAAAAGCACATTTGGAGAAGCCAATTTCTTTTTGGAAGAAGGTCCTGTGGACTGATGAAATCAAGATTGAGTTGTTTGGTCATACAAAAAGGCGTTATGCATGGCGTCAAAAAAACACAGCATTCCAAGAAAAACACTTGCTACCCACAGTAAAATTTGGTGGAGGTTCCATCATGCTTTGGGGCTGTGTGGCCAATGCCGGCACCGGGAATCTTGTTAAAGTTGAGGGACGCATGGATTCCACTCAGTATCAGCAGATTCTTGACAATAATGTTCAAGAATCAGTGACAAAGTTGAAGTTACGCAGGGGATGGATCTTTCAGCAAGACAATGATCCAAAACACCGCTCCAAATCTACTCAGGCATTCATGCAGAGGAACAATTACAATGTTCTGGAATGGCCATCCCAGTCCCCAGACCTGAATATCATTGAACATCTGTGGGATCATTTGAAGAGGGCTGTCCATGCTCGGCGACCATCAAACTTAACTGAACTGGAATTGTTTTGTAAAGGGGAATGGTCAAAAATACCTTCATCCAGGATCCAGGAACTCATTAAAAGCTAAAGGAAGCGACTAGAGGCTGTTATTTTTGCAAAAGGAGAATCTACTAAATATTAATGTCACTTTTCTGGTGAGGTGCCCATACTTATGCACCTGTCAAATTTTGTTTTGATGCAGATTGCACATTTTCTGTTAGTACAATAAACCTCATTTCAAGGCAGAAACATTACAGTGTCCAATAGTTATTAGATGTATCAAACTGAAATAGCTGTTGCAAAAACACCAATTTTTATAAAACATTAAGCTTAAGATTAATAGGGGTGCCCAAACTTTTTCATATAACTGTAAAAGTGCCAAAACATTAAAAAAATTATATTAATGAGGTATCGCTGTAATCATACTGACCCGAAGAATAAAACTGCCTTATCAATTTTACCACTTCGGAATGATGTAAATGCCCCCTCATAAGAAATTCTTGAATTGCCGTTTTTTTCTCATTCTGTCTCCCAAAAATCGGAATAGAAAGTGATCAAAAAATGTCATATGCCCAAAAATGGTACCAATAAAAATGTCAACTCGTCCCGTAAAAAAACAAGACCTCACATAACTCTGTGGGCCAAAATATGGAAAATTTATAGCTCTCAAAATGTGGTGATGCAAAAACTATTTTTTGCAATAAAAAGCATCTTTTAGTGTGTGACAACTGCCAAACATAAAATCCGCTATAAATAGTAAATCAACCCCCCCTTTATCACCCCCGTAGTTAGGGAAAATAATAAAATTAAAAAAAGAGAGAGAGAGAGAGAGAGAGAGAGAGAGAGAGAGAGAGACCTTGGACTCCGGATCAGTTTTCTGACGGATTTGTCAAAAATCTGGTCCGGCTCCATAGGCTTGCATTGTTTCCGGCCGCCTGAAGTGCCGATTCAGGCACTGTCAGGTGCCTCCAGAAAAAAAAAAAAACGTTACAAAAACCGTCTTGTCCGGCCGCCGGAATGTACAATTCCGACGGATCCGGCCAAAAACGGATGCAACGCAGTGACATCAGGCGCGATCCGGCGCTAATGTAAGTCAATGCTAAAAAAACGCATCCGGTAACGGATCCGTTTTTTTAGAAACACGCCGGATCGCGCCTGATTCAAAAAGCCTGATGTGTGAAAGAGGCCTTAGTGTTGGAGCTAAAGTTAGGGTTAGGGCTGGGGCTAAAATTAGGGTTGGGGCTAGGGTTGGGGTTAGAATTTGGATTAGGGTTACGGTTGGGATTAGGGTTAGGGTTGGGATTAGGGTTTGGGGTGTGTTAGGGTTAAGTTTATGGTTAGGGCTGGGGTTAGGGTTGGAGTTAAAATTAGGGGATTCCACTGTTTAGGCACATCAGGGGCTCTCCAAACGCGACATGGCGTCTGATCTCAATTCCAGCCAATTCTGCGTTGAAAAAGTCAAACGGTGCTAATTCCCTTTCCCAGCTCTGCCATGCGCCCAAACAGTGGTTTACCCCCACATATGAGGTATCGACATACTCAGGACAAAATGCACAACAACTTTTGGGGTCCAATTTCTCCTGTTACCCTTGGGAAAATAAAAATTTGGGGCAACGATATAATTTTTGTGGAAAAAATATGATTTTTTATTTTTACGGCTCTATGTTATAAACTTCTGTGATGCATTTGGGGGTTCAAAGTGCTCATCACACATCTAGATAAGTTCCTTAGGGGGTCTAGTTTCCAAAATGGTGTCACTTGTGGGGTTTTCCACTGTTTAGGCACATCAGGGTGTTGTGAATGGGTTTGAGATGAGTTCTGAGCAGAGGCTCCCTCTGGTGGTTACAAGCGGTACTAGTGAGGATTGTGAGGACTGGGAATCAGGTGTTACTGATTGGTCTTATGTAAGGGAGTCATTTTCCCATCAGGGTTGCCGGTGATCAATTGTTCTGGTCTGAATCCTTCTTTCCAGTTTCCCTTGTAGCCTGCTGTTTCGTGTCTGCATCTCCTGCTATCAGATAAGACAATTTCTTATTTTGTGTTTTTGCTGTATTTTTGCATTTTGTCCTGCACTTCTGTGGGGGCCTTCAGGGTCCCCTCCGGGGGCTTTTGCCCTCTCAGTTTAGTCCAGCCACTGTGTTTTGTGCTTTTGCTTTTTCCAGTTTTTTTTCAGTGGCTGCTGTCTTGATTTTGTTACACCAGAGAACTAATTTAGGTGGTAGAGGTCGTGTGATCTCAGGTGATTTTGAAATTAGTAGAGTTGGTGTTTTTTCAGGGTTTTCTGAGATTGCAGTAAGTACCCTTCCTATCCTTTTCTATTTAGATAGTTTGGGCCCCAGCGTTTGCTCATTCTATTTTCTTTCTGTGTCAGTATTTCCTCTTGTCTAACCGCCATTACATGTTTGGGGGCTTTCTATTATCTTTGGGGTTCTGCTCCGGGGCAGATAGCTTTCCTATTTCTATCTTTAGGTGTAGTTAGTTTCTCAGGCTGTGACGAGGCGTCTAGGACCAACGTAGGAACGCTCCACGGCTGCCTCTAGTTGCGGTGGTTAGTCAGGGTACTGCAATCTCATAGATTCCAACTGCTCTGGTGTATTTCCTTTTTTACCTGCACTCCTCAGCTACCGTAACATAACAGTATCACCGGCCATAAAAATTGTATGGTACTCACAGAAGGGAAAAAATATTTTGAAGGAAGAAAAGTTGTCAGAGATATTTTTCTGTTTGTTGCATTTTTTTTTTTTTTTCCCTCTGTATCTCTGGGTGCTGGGGAGGATCTTTTCTCCCAATGAAGTTTGCACAGTTGTCTGGCCGTGTGGATCAGCTTGCCACTGAGGTTCAGAGTATTGCTGCATATCTTGCTAGGTTGCCTGTTGTGGAACCTAGGATCCCCATGCCAGATTTGTTTTTAGGGGATCGAGTTAAGTTTCAGAATTTCAAAAATAATTGTAAATTGTTTCTTGCCTTAAAATCTAAGTCCTCAGGAAACGCAGCGCAGCAGGTTCAAATTATCATCTCTCTCCTGCGCGGCGATCCTCAGGATTGGGCTTTTTCCCTGATACCTGGGGATCCTGTTTTGAGTGATGTTGATGCATTTTTTCAGGCTCTGGGGTTATTGTACGATGAGCCTAATGTCACTGATCAAGCTGAAAAAGCCTTGTTGGCATTAAATCAGGGGCTTGATGACGCTGAGTTATACTGTCAGAGATTCCGTAGGTGGGCAGTCCTGACCAAGTGGAATGACGACGCTTTGGCGGCCCTTTTCCGGAAGGGTCTGTCAGATAATGTAAAGGATGTTATGGTGGGATTCCCTGTCCCCTCTGGTCTCAATGATTCTATGTCATTAGCGATTCAAATTGACAGACGTTTGCGTGAGCGGAGAAGTATGCGTGGAGTGGTGTTGCCTTGTGAGCCAGCTGCTGAGCCCATGCAGTGTGATGGAGTGGTGTCTGGGGCACAGCGTCATGAGTTTCGAAAGCGCAATGGGTTATGTTTCTACTGTGGTGATGCCTCTCATGCTATTTCAGTCTGCCCTAAGCGGGGAAGACGTTTTGCACGCTCAGTTGTCTTGGGTAGTGTTCAGACTAAGTTTTTATTAACTGTCACTCTGATATGCTCTCTGTCCTCATTTTCTGCTCAGGCTTTCGTTGATTCTGGAGCAGCTATTAACCTGATGGATTATGATTTTGCTAAACGTTGTGGGTTTCCCTTGATACCCCTACAGAAGTCTATTCCTTTACTGGGGATTGATTCTACCCCTTTGGCTGAGAATAAACCCCAGTTTTCTACTCAGGTGATAATGAGGGTTGAACCTGATCACCAGGAGTGCTGCAAATTTTTGGTTCTATATAATCTGCATGACATTATAGTGCTGGGTTTCCCTTGGTTACAGTCTCATAATCCTGTTTTGGATTGGAAATCTGTGTCTGTAACCAGTTGGGGCTGCCAATGTGTTAATACCAACACTCCTGTTTTTTCTGCCTCCCCCCAGGCTGAGGATGTTCCTGACTTTTTGTTTGATTTTTCTGATGTGTTTAGCGAAAGTAAATCTGCATCCTTACCTCCCCATAGGAGCTATGACTGCGCTATTGAATTAGTGCCAGGTAGTAAATTCCCTAAAGGTCGCCTTTTTAACTTGTCTGTACCTGAACATGACGCTATGCGGTCTTATATCAAGGAATCATTGGAGAAGGGTCATATCAGACCATCCTCTTCACCCTTAGGTGCCGGTTTTTTTTTTTGTGGCCAAAAAAGATGGTTCATTAAGGCCGTGTATTGATTATCGTCTCTTGAACAATATTACTGTGAAATATCAATACCCGTTACCCTTGATTTCTGACCTGTTTTCCAGGGTGAAAAACGCTACTTGGTTTACCAAGCTTGACCTCAGGGGGGCGTATAACCTTATTCGCATTAAGCACGGGATGAATGGAAGACGGCATTTAACACCCCTGAAGGGCATTTTGAGTACCTTGTGATGCCCTTTGGGCTCACTAATGCTCCTTCCGTCTTCCAGTCCTTCATGAATGACATTTTCAGGGATTTTGTGGACAAGTTTCTGATTGTTTATTTGGATGATATCTTGATTTTTTCTAATGACTGGGACTCTCATGTGAAACATGTTCGAACTGTATTCCAGATTTTGAGAGAGAATGCTCTGTATGTGAAGGGATCAAAGTGTCTTTTTGGCGTACAGAAGATCTCATTTCTGGGATTCATTTTGTCCCCATCTGTTATTGAAATGGACCCGGTCAAGGTTCAGGCCATCTGTGATTGGGTCCAACCTACTTCATTAAAGGCTCTTCAGAGATTTTTGGGTTTTGCCAATTTTTATCGTAAATTTATTGGTAATTTCTCGGTTATTGTTAAACCATTAACTGATTTGACCAGAAAGGGTTCTGATGTGGTGAATTGGCCTCCTGAGGCAGTCTCTGCGTTTCAGGAACTTAAGCAGAGATTCACTTCTGCTCCTGTTCTACGGCAGCCTGATGTTTCTCTGCCATTTCAGGTGGAGGTTGATGCCTCTGAAATTGGGGCAGGTGCCGTTTTGTCCCAAAAAGATCCAGAGACCTCTAAAAGTAACCCTTGTGCCTTTTTCTCTCGAAAATTTTCTCCTACTGAACGTAATTATGACGTGGGTAATCGGGAGTTATTGGCCATGAAGTGGGCTTTTGAAGAGTGGAGACATTGGCTGGAGGGAGCCAAACATCAGGTGGTGGTCCTTACGGACCATAAGAATCTGGTCTATCTGGAATCTGCCAAGCGACTCAATCCTAGACAGGCCAGGTGGGCCTTGTTTTTCACACGTTTTAATTTTGTGGTTTCCTTTCTTCCTGGCACTAAGAATGTTAAGGCGGATGCCCTCTCGAGGAGTTTCCTTGCGGACTCTCCTGAGCTATCTGATCCCTCTGTTATTTTGAAGGAGGGTGTAGTTCTTTCCGCCATCTCGCCCAATTTGAGACTTGCTCTGGAGGGGTGTCAGGAGGATAAGCCCGAGCGCTGCCCTGTTGGAAAATTGTTTGTCCCGGACCAATGGAAAAAGAGTGTGATGTCTGAGATTCATTGTTCCGCATTGGCTGGGCATCCCGGAATTTTTGGTACCAGAGACTTGGTTAGTCGGTCCTTTTGGTGGCCTACCTTGTCTCGCGATGTCAGGGAATTTGTGCAGTCCTGCGGGACTTGCTCTCGCTCCAAGCCTTGCTCTCGCTCTAGTGGTTTGTTGATGCCATTGCCTGTGCCCAAGAGACCATGGACCCATATCTCTATGGATTTCATTTCCGATCTTCCTGTTTCTCAGAGAATGACCACCATCTGGGTAATTTGTGATAGGTTTTCCAAGATGATACATCTTGTGCCATTACCTAAGTTGCCTTCCTCCTCTGAATTGGTGCCGTTGTTCCTTCAGCACGTGGTTCGTTTACACGGCATTCCTGAGAACATTGTGTCTGACAGAGGAGTCCAGTTTGTTTCCAGATTTTGGAGGACTTTTTGTTCTAAACTGGGTGTTCAATTGTCTTTCTCCTCGGCATTTCATCCTCAGACCAATGGTCAAACTGAGAGAACAAACCAGACATTGGAGACTTATCTAAGATGCTTTGTGTCTGCTGATCAGGATGACTGGGTCTCTTTTTTGCCTTTGGCTGAGTTTGCTCTTAATAATAGGGCTAGCTCTGCCACTTTGATGTCTCCGTTTTTCTGTAATTCTGGGTTTCACCCTCGATTTTCTTCAGGACAGACGGAGGCTTCTGTCTGTCCAGGTGTTGACTCTGTTGTTGAGCGTATGCAGCAGATTTGGGACCAGGTAGTGGAGAGGTTGTCCCTCTCTCAGGAGAAGGCCCAGCGGTTTGCTAACCGGCATAGGACTGATGGTCCTCGGTTTAAAGTGGGGGACTTGGTCTGGTTGTCCTCAAAGAATATTCCTATGAGAGTAGCATCTCCTAAATTTAAGCCTAGGTTCATTGGACCTTATAAGATCATGGAGATTATTAATCCTGTTTCTTTTCGTTTGCTTCTTCCAGGGACATTTAAGATCCATAACGTGTTCCACAAGTCCTTGTTGAAGAGGTTTGTTGAGCCAGTGGTTCCTGCTGCTGTGCCTCCTGACCCTGTTTTGATTGAGGGCAATCTGGAGTATGTGGTTGAGAAAATATTGGATTCTCGTTTTTCTAGACGAAGACTCCAGTATTTGGTTAAATGGAGAGGTTATGGTCAGGAAGACAATTCTTGGGTGTTTGCTTCGGACATCCATGCTAGGAGACTTATCCGTGCGTATCATAGAACTCATCCTGACTGACCTGGTTGCTCAAATGAGGGTTCGGTGACCCCTCCTCAAGGGGGGGGTACTGTTGTGAATGGGTTTGAGATGAGTTCTGAGCAGAGGCTCCCTCTGGTGGTTACAAGCGGTACTAGTGAGGATTGTGAGGACTGGGAATCAGGTGTTACTGATTGGTCTTATATAAGGGAGTCATTTTCCTATCAGGGTTGCCGGTGATCAATTGTTCTGGTCTGAATCCTTCTTTCCAGTTTCCCTTGTAGCCTGCTGTGTCGTGTCTGCATCTCCTGCTATCAGATAAGACAATTTCTTATTTTGTGTTTTTTGCTGTATTTTTGCATTTTGTCCTGCACTTCTGTGGGGGCCTTCAGGGTCCCCTCCGGGGGCTTTTGCCCTCTCAGTTTAGTCCAGCCACTGTGTTTTGTGCTTTTGCTTTTTCCAGTTTTTTTTCAGTGGCTGCTGTCTTGATTTTGTTACACCAGAGAACTAATTTAGGTGGTAGAGGTCGTGTGATCTCAGGTGATTTTGAAATTAGTAGAGTTGGTGTTTTTTCAGGGTTTTCTGAGATTGCAGTAAGTACCCTTCCTATCCTTTTCTATTTAGATAGTTTGGGCCCCAGCGTTTGCTCATTCTATTTTCTTTCTGTGTCAGTATTTCCTCTTGTCTAACCGCCATTACATGTTTGGGGGCTTTCTATTATCTTTGGGGTTCTGCTCCGGGGCAGATAGCTTTCCTATTTCTATCTTTAGGTGTAGTTAGTTTCTCAGGCTGTGACGAGGCGTCTAGGACCAACGTAGGAACGCTCCACGGCTGCCTCTAGTTGCGGTGGTTAGTCAGGGTACTGCAATCTCATAGATTCCAACTGCTCTGGTGTATTTCCTTTTTTACCTGCACTCCTCAGCTACCGTAAC
This sequence comes from Oophaga sylvatica, assembly GCA_033576555.1. NCBI lineage: Eukaryota > Metazoa > Chordata > Amphibia > Anura > Dendrobatidae > Oophaga > Oophaga sylvatica. Next base: position 374,933,947 of record JARQOD010000003.1, on the reverse strand, counting down.
ATAACATCAGGGGTTCTCCAAATGCGACATGGCGTCCGATCTCAATTCCAACCATGTGCCCAAAGAGTGGTTTTCCTGCATATATGGGGTATCAGCGTACTCAGGACAAATTATACAACAACTTTTGAGGTTCAATTTTTCCTATTACTCTAGGTAAAATAAAAAACAAATTGGATCTGAAGTAAATTTTTTGTGAAAACAAAGTTAAATGTTCATTTTTTTTAAACATTCCAAAAATTCCTATGACGCACCTGAAGGGTTAATAAACTTATTGAATGTGGTTTTGAGCACCTTCAGGGGTGCAGTTTTTAGAATGGTGTCACTTTTGGGTATTTTTTTAATCGTATAGACTCCTCAAAGTGACTTCAAATGTGATGTGGTCTCTAAAAAAAAAATGGGGTAAAAATGAGAAATCGCTGTTTAATTTTTAACCCTTATAACTTCCTAGCAAAGAAACATTTTGGTTCCAAAATTGTGCTGATATAAACTAAACATGTGGGAAATGTTATTTATTAACTATTGTGTGTGACATATCTCTCTGATTTAAGGGCATGAAAATTTAAAGTTGGAAAATTGCAAAGTTTTCAAAATTTTCGCCAAATTTCCAATTTTTTCACAAATAAACGCAAGTCATATCGAATAAATTTTCCCACTATCATCAAGTACAATATGTCACGAGAAAACATTGTCAGAATCACTGAGATCTATGGAAGTGTTCCAGAGTTATTACCTCATAAAGGGACAGTGGTCAGAATTGTAAAAATTGGCCTGTTCATTAACATGCAAACCACCCTTGGGGGTAAAGGGGCTAACAATCCTTTCAAGGCTGCAGTTATCCCGGCTGCTTGTGCACCTTTTTCTACCACATTTTTTCCTTCCACTCAACTTTCCATTAACAATCTTGGATACAGCACTCTGTGAACAGCCAGCTTCTTTGGCAAATTATATAAAGTTAACGGCATTCAAAGGATGGAATATATGACGGTGATTTGGAATGCGAGAGTGGAAAGTTTTGATTCTGTTTGGGCCCCATGGGACTACTTTTGGGCTCAGAGAATTGATTAGTTCATCCCTCAAACTCTTGGTCCCCCTCTTTTCGGAATTCATACTATCCCCTTTCTTGTGGTGGGTGTTCTGTCTTTATGTTTGTATACATGAGTTTATGTTTATGATAGTTTGTTTGTGCTTTTGTTATATCATTGTTGGATTTTTGCTGGATCAATGTAATTCTTTTATTTATTTTGTTTTGAAATGTAATAATTTGTCCTGAACTATGTTCATTTGTCAAAAATTGATAAAAAAAATTACAGTTTAAAAATAAAAAAAACATGGCTTTTAGAACGTGAGGATATATACCAAATATGTTATTACTTTTTATTATTTCACTATTTATAATTTATGATTTAGAAAAATATTATAATTCTCATTCTTGTATTTTTTTTTCAATGCTTTTTAATTTTTTTTTAGATTTTTCCCCTAAGGAAAATTGAACCTGCGATTATTTGATCGCTTATACAATAGACTGTAATATTCTGTAATATTCTAGTACTACTAAGGGAAGACATTGTATCTAACAAAGAACAACACTCTACAAAATAAGGGAGGGCACAGTATGTAATAAAGGACGAGACTATACAAAATAAGAAAGGGCACTGTCTGTAACAAATGAGAACAATATACAAAAATAAGGGAGGGCGCTGTATGTAACAAAAGATGACACAAAACAAAATAATGGATGACACTGTATGTAACAAAGGAGGAGCAGAGACATACCTAGGGTTTTTCTTCAGGGAGGGGCAAAACTTCTGAGTGAGCCCCTAACCAGGCAACCCTGATTACAACTACAGTGATCAGGAGAACCTCAGCAGATGACCACACCATTACTAAAATAAATCTCTATACAAAGAGCAACACTGATATTACTGCCATGTAGTGACCATACAGTGGTAGATACAAATCCTGCAGAATAAGTAATAGATTACAGTACAGTTACAGATGACTTACAGCTGATGTTCTTTGTGATGAAGTCATTCACTTTTCCAGTCTTTACCATCTGGCCCAGACCGACACAACTTCTCCAGCCAGGACTCATCTGCAAGGATTACAACAAAAACACATTTGTTCACATTTCCTGCACTGTCCTCATCTATCCCCAACCTGCATAAACTGCTCATCCTGCTGATACCCCAATACTGAGCCACTGCTGCCGTTTGTGTCCCTATTACCGCTCCTACTGTGTGGTACTGTGTGCCCTCTTGATGGTAAAGCAAACCTCTAGAATATAGTACTGCCCTGTGCAAGTGTCCTAGAAAACAGTGCTCACATTTCGCCCCTAGAAATTATGCCCTGCATGCTCCTTTGACAGTCACATTACCTGAGTTCCCCTATAACAATAAGTGCCCACGGAGTACTTATCCGACTTTCCAGTCCAAGACAGGCTTGCGTCTCCGCAGCCATGGCAGACCTAGAATCAGAGGGAGAAACAGACTTGACAGCACTTAGAGAGTAATCTTATCCGAGTGTAGCATTCCTAACCAAAGTTCCACGGGCTCGGCAACAAAGAGGATGGTCTCAGAAAGAGGCTTCTTCCATCCACCGATGAAAGCACAAAGGGATCCTATAGATGTTGGATCGGGATTTTATACTGCTCCACAATGGCCTGTTGGATGAGATTACCTTCGTAACCGCAGTCCAGGTAGGCCGACTCGACAAAAAGGATGTTGCTGCAGGAGATGGATACTGTCAGAGTCAGTGATAAAGAGTGATTCTTGCCTAGGTTAGCCTCTCCAACTGACCGTAGGCTCTGGAGTTTCCCAGTTTCTGAGGGCAGGATCGGATTGCATGTTCAGGACTGCCACAATAGAAGCATCTTCCCTCTGCACAACAAACCTCCTGACCCTGATGATGCTTAGCCACCTTCACCTGTTCAATCTGCATAAACTCTAGGAGAGGAGCCGAAGCTGAGGCTTGCTAAGTGATTGGCCTTTTCTAAACTTGGAGCTAGGTGCACAGATATTCTCTCATGGGTCACCTCTTTGGAGCGCTCCTGAAACCTGATGTCTATACATGTAGCCAGGGGCCCCAGGTCATCTAATGAGGTGGGTTTATCACATCCGGCCAGCTCGTCCTTGATTCGCACAGAAAGGCTCTCCCAGAAGGTAGCTACCAGAGCCTCATTATTCCAGGTGAGTTCGGACGGCAGGGTAAGAAAACTAACAGCATACTGCCCCACTGTTAGGTTACCCTGGTGTAGCCTGGGTAGAGAAGGGGCTCAAGTGGAAACAAGGCCGGGCTCATTAAAGACCTTAGGGAAGACTTCTAGAAAGAATTGGAGGTTCGACACAAGAGGATCCACTATCTAGCATGGGGGATTTAGCCATGTGACAGCTTCACCAGTGAGATGGGACATGATGAAAACCACTTTGGCCAGGTCGGAAACGAACTGGTGAGCCAAGAGTTTGAAGTTCAGAGTGCACTGATTAGTAAGCCCCCAACATAGGACAGGGTGAAAGAATCTGGCTAGTGATTATGCAATTTCCTCTGCTATCTCTTTCAGTACCCGAAGATGTAATTAATCCGGACTAGGAGATTTAAATTAGCTAAGGATCCCCTCTGTTGTGAACACCTTGGATCTGAATTCTGAGTCTGGGCTCCCTCTGGTGGCTGCTGATAGTAGTGAAACTGATTTAGCTGGCAGAGGTCCATCAGCTGGGGACGATTGGCAATCAGGTAGCTCTGACTAGGGAGATATAAGGGAGTAACCTTCCCATGATCCTCTGCGGTGATTTGTTGTTCTTCGTGGTCCCATTTGGAAGTCAACTTGCTTTCTGCTGTCTCCTGCAACCTTCAGACAAGTTGTTTTCTGCTTGTTTTTGTGGCTTTTGTTTTCCTTTTGTTTTTCTGCCCTTCTGAGTGAGGTCAGCCAGGTTTCCAGTCTGGGGCCTGCGCTGGTCTCTGTTTCTCAGTTACCACTGTTTATTTGTTCAGTCTGTTTTCAGTATCTACTGGTTAGCTACCTTTTCACACCATAGTTCTAATCTAAGGGGTGAGAGATCGTGTGGTCTCAGTATTTTTGGAAATCTGAAGTGTTGGAATTTTTCCTAGGGTTTTTTGCGGATTGCAGAGTTTTCTTTCTTGTACTGTCCTATCTAGATAGTTTTGGGCCCCAGCGTTTGCTTACTCTATTTTCCGCCTGCGCTTGTATTTCATCTTGTCTCACCGCCAATATATGTGTGGGGGCTACCTATTCCTTTGGGGCGCTACTCCGGGGCAGTTAGCTTTCCCCTTTCTATCTTTATGGCTTAGTTAACTCTCCGGCTGTGTCAAGGCATCTAGGTCATTGTAGGTACGTCCCACGGCTACTTCTAGTTGTGCGGTTAGTTCAGGGGTCTGCAATTCGCTAGTTACCAACCTCTCTGGGTGACAGGCTGCCTTGGCTATTTTCGCTACAGTCCTCCTCAGCTACTGAATCATAACAGAATCACCGGCCTGACTGTAAATTCTATGGTACTCAAAAGAGGGAAAGAATAGTAAAAAAAAAAAAAAAAAAGGTTGTCAGAATTTTTTTAACCCCTTCACCCCCAAGGGTGGTTTGCACGTTAATGACCGGGCCAATTTTTACAATTCTGACCACTGTCTCTTTATGAGGTTATAACTCTGGAACGCTTCAACGGATCTTCGCGATTCTGAGATTGTTTTCTCGTGACATATTGTACTTCACGTTAGTGGTAAAATTTCTTCGATATACCTTGCGTTTATTTTGAAAAAAACGCAAATATGGCAAAAATTTTGAAAATTTTGCAATTTTCAAACTTTGAATTTTTTTTCCCTTAAAACAGAGAGATATGTCACACAAAATAGTTAATAAATAACATTTCCCACATGTCTACTTTACATCAGCACAATTTTGGAACCAAAATTTTTTTTTGTTAGGAAATTATAAGGGTTAAAAGTTGACCAGTGATTTCTCATTTTTACAACAAAATTTACAAAGCCATTTTTTTAGAGACCACCTCACATTTGAAGTCACTTTGAGGGGTCTATATGGCAGAAAATACCCAAAAGTGACACCATTCTAAAACTGCACCCCTCAAGGTACTCAAAACCACATTCAAGAAGTTTAATAACCCTTCAGGTACTTCACAGGAGCTGAAGCAATGTGGAAGGAAAAAAATTAATATTTAACTTTTTAGCCACAAAAATGATCTTTTACAAACGTTTTTTTATTTTCACAAGGGTAAAAGGAGAAAATGGGCAGATAAAGTTGTTGTGCAATTTCTCCTGAGTACGCCAATACCCCATATGTGGGGGAAAACCACTGTTTGGGCACACGGCAGAGCTCGTAAGGGAAGGAGCACCGTTTGACTTTTTCAAATTAAAATTGGCTGGAATTGAGATTAGACGCCATGTCGCGTTTGGAGAGCCCCTGATATGCCTAAACAGTGGAAACCCCCCACAAGTGACACCATTTTGGAAACTAGACCCCCTAAGGAACTTATCTAGATCTGTTGTGAGCACTTTGAACCCAAAGTGTTTCACAAAAGTTTATAATGCCTGGGTGTGAAAAAAAAAAAAACAATTTTCCACAAAAATGATTTTTTAGTCCCAAATTTTTGATTTTTCCCAAGGAAATTGGACCCTAAAAGTTGTTTTCCAATTTGTCCTGAGTACGCTGATACCCCATATGTGGGGGGGGGAAACTGTTTGGGCGCACGGCAGGGCTTGGAAAGGAAGCAGTAACGTTTTGGAATGCAAACATTGATGGGGATCATGTTCCATTTGTAGTGCCCCAGATGAGCCTAAACAGTGGAAACCCCCCACAAGTGACCCCATTTTGGAAACTAGACCCCCTAAGGAACTTATCTAGATCTTTGGTGAGCACTTTGAACCCCCAAGTGCCTCACACAAGTTTATAATGCCCGAGCATGAAAATAAAAAATCCTATTTTTTTCCCACAAAAATTATCTCTTAGTCACTAATTTTTTATTTTCCCAAGGGTAACAGGAGAAATTGGACCACAAAATTTGTTGTCCAATTTGTCCTGAGTACGCTGATACCCGTTATGGGGGGGAACCACTGTTTGGGCGCATGGCAGAGCTCGGAATGGAAGGACCACCATTTGACTTTTTCCAACCACAATTGGCTGGAATTGAGATTGGACGCCATGTTGCATTTGGAGAGCCCCTGCTGTGCCTAAACAGTGGAAACCCCCCACAAGTGCCCCCATTTGGGAAACTAGACCCCCTAAGGAACTTATCTAGATCTTTGGTGAGCAATTTGAACCCCCAAGTGCTTCACACAAGTTTATAACGTAGAGCCGTAAAATTAAAAAATCATATTTTTTCCACAAAATTGATTTTTTCACCCCAATTTTTATTTTCCCAAGGGTAACAAGACTCCAAAAGTTATTGTGCAATTTCTCCTGAGTGCGCTGATACCCCATATGTGGGAGTAAACCACTGTTTGGGTGCATGGCAGAGTTTGGAAGGGAAGGAGCGCCGTTTGACTTTTTCAACGCAGAATTGGCTGGATGCCATGTCGTGTTTGGAGAGCTCCTGATATGCCTAAACAGTGGAAACCCCCCACAAATGACACCATTTTGGAAACTAGACCCCTCAAGGAACTTATATAGATGTGTGGTGAGCACTTTGAACCCCAAAGTGCTTCACAGAAGTTTATAACGTACAGCCGTAAAATAAAAAATCCTTTTTTTTTTTTTACAAAAATGATTTTTTCGCCCTCAATATTTTATTTTCACAAGGGTAACAGGAGAAATTGGACCCCAAAAGTTGTTGTCCAATTTGTCCTGAGTACGCTGATACCCAATATGTGGGAGTAAACTACTATATGGGCGCACGTCGGGGCTCGGAAGGGAAGTAATGACGTTTTGGATTGCAGACTTTGATGGAATGGTCGGGGGAGTCATGTCGCATTTGGAGAGCCCCTGATGCGTCTAAACAGTGGAAACCCCCCCACAGTGACCCCATTTTAGAAAATAGACCCCACAAGGAACTTATCTAGATGTGTGGTGAGCACTTTGAACCCCGAAGTGCTTCACAGAAGTTTATAACGTACAGCCGTAAAAATAAAAAATCCTTTTTTTTTTTACAAAAATGATTTTTTCGCCCCCAATATTTTATTTTCACAATGGTAACAGGAGAAATTGGACCCCAAAAGTTGTTGTCCAATTTGTCCTGAGTATGCTGATACCCAATATGTGGAGTAAACTACTGTATGGGCGCACGTCGGGGCTCGGAAGGGAAGTAGTGACGTTTTGGATTGCAGACTTTGATGGAATGGTCTGGGGGAGTCATGTCGCATTTGGAGAGCCCCTGATGAATCTAAACAGTGGAAACCCCCCACAAGTGACCCCATTTTGGAAAATAGACCCCACAAGGAACTTATCTAGATGTGTGGTGAGCACTTTGAACCCCAAAGTGCTTCACAGAAGTTTATAACGTACAGCCGTAAAATAAAAAATCCTTTTTTTTTTTACAAAAATGATTTTTTCGCCCTCAATATTTTATTTTCACAAGGGTAACAGGAGAAATTGGACCCCAAAAGTTGTTGTCCAATTTGTCCTGAGTACGCTGATACCCAATATGTGGGAGTAAACTACTATATGGGCGCACGTCGGGGCTCGGAAGGGAAGTAGTGACGTTTTGGATTGCAGACTTTGATGGAATGGTCTGGGGGAGTCATGTCGCATTTGGAGAGCCCCTGATGCGTCTAAACAGTGGAAACCCCCCACAAGTGACCCCATTTTGGAAAATAGACCCCACAAGGAACTTATCTAGATGTGTGGTGAGCACTTTGAACCCGAAGTGCTTCACAGAAGTTTATAACGTACAGCCGTAAAAATAAAAAATCCTTTTTTTTTTTACAAAAATGATTTTTTCGCCCCCAATATTTTATTTTCACAATGGTAACAGGAGAAATTGGACCCCAAAAGTTGTTGTCCAATTTGTCCTGAGTATGCTGATACCCAATATGTGAGAGTAAACTACTGTATGGGCGCACGTCGGGGCTCGGAAGGGAAGTAGTGACGTTTTGGATTGCAGACTTTGATGGAATGGTCTGGGGGAGTCATGTCGCATTTGGAGAGCCCCTGATGAATCTAAACAGTGGAAACCCCCCACAAGTGACCCCATTTTGGAAAATAGACCCCACAAGGAACTTATCTAGATGTGTGGTGAGCACTTTGAACCCCAAAGTGCTTCACAGAAGTTTATAACGTACAGCCGTAAAATAAAAAATCCTTTTTTTTTTTACAAAAATTATTTTTTTCGCCCTCAATATTTTATTTTCACAAGGGTAACAGGAGAAATTGGACCCCAAAAGTTGTTGTCCAATTTGTCCTGAGTACGCTGATACCCAATATGTGGGAGTAAACTACTATATGGGCGCACGTCGGGGCTCGGAAGGGAAGTAGTGACGTTTTGGATTGCAGACTTTGATGGAATGGTCTGGGGGAGTCATGTCGCATTTGGAGAGCCCCTGATGCGTCTAAACAGTGGAAACCCCCCACAAGTGACCCCATTTTGGAAAATAGACCCCACAAGGAACTTATCTAGATGTGTGGTGAGCACTTTGAAGCTCCAAGTGCTTCACAGAAGTTTTATAACATACAGCCGTAAAAACAAAAAAAATCATTTTTTTTTTACAAAAATGATTTTGTCGCCCCCAGTTTTTTATTTTCCCAAGGGTAACAGTAGAAATAGGACAAATTGCACAATAACTCTTGTGGTCCAGAGTACGCTGATACCCCATATGCAGGAGTAAACTACTGTTTGGGCGCATGGCAGAGCTCAGAAGTGAAGGAGCACCGTTTGACTTTTTCAACGCAGAATTGGCTGGAATTGAGATCAGACGCCATGTCACATTTGGAGAGCCCCTGATGTGCCTAAACAGCGGAAACCCCCCAATTCTAACTCCAACCCTAACCACAAACCTAACCCTAACACACCCCTAACCGTAATCCCAACCCTAATCCTAATCCTAACGTTAGCGCCAACCCTAACCCTAACTTTAGCCGCAACCCTAACCCTAACGGGAAAATGGAAATAAATACATTTTTTTAATTTTATTATTTTTCCCTAACTAAGGGGGTGATAAAGGGGGGTTTGATTTACTATTTATAGCGGGTTTTTGTGATTGGCAGCTGTCACGCTAAAAGACGCTTTTTATTGCAAAAAATAGTTTTTTGCATCACCACATTTTGAGAGCTATAATTTTTGCATATTTTGGCCCACAGAGTCATGTGAGGTCTTATTTTTTGCGGTACGAGGTGACGTTTTTATTGGTACCATTTTTGAGCACGTGACATTTTTTGATCGCTTTTTATTTCGATTTTTGGGAGGTTAGAATGAACAAAAATCAGCAATTCATGAATTTCTTTTGGGGGAGGCGTTTGTACCGTTCCGCGTGTGGTACAATTGATAAAGCAGTTTTATTCTTCGGGTCAGTACGATTACGGCGATACCTCATTTATATCATTTTTTTTATGTTTTGGCGCTTTTATAGAATGAAAACAATTTTATATAAAAATTATTATTTTTGCATCGCTTTATTCTGCGAGCTATAACTTTTTTATTTTTTTGCTGATGATGCTGTATGATGGCTCGTTTTTTGCGGGACAAGATGACGTTTTCAGCGGTACCATGTTTATTTATATCCGTCTTTTTGATCGCGTGTTATTCCACTTTTTGTTCCGCGGTATGATGATAAAGCATTGATTTTTTTGCTTCGTTTTCTTTTTTTTTTTTTTTAAGGGGTTCATTAAAGGGGTTAACTAGTGGGACAGTTTTATAGGGGGGGTCGTTATGGACGCGGCGATACCAAATATGTGTACTTTTATTGTTTTGGTTTTTTTATTTACAGGAAAGAATGAATTTATTGGGGAATATTTTTTTTTTTTTTATGATTTTTTTTTACCACTTTTATTTTTATTTTTTTTACTTTTATACTTTGTCCCAGGGTGGGACATCACTGTATTTTAGCAGATCGCTAGTGTGACAGTGTGCACAGCACTCTGTCACACCAGCGATCGCTCTGGCACTGCTGCAGGCTTCCCCAGCGCCTGCTCTCAGCAGGCACTGAGGAAGCCGCCTCCCTGCAGGACCCCGGCGCCATCTTGGATCCGGGGACCTGGAGGGAGGACGGACCCTCGGAACAGCGCGACACATCGCGCTGCTCTGAGGGTCTCGGGAGCACGCAGGGAGCCCCCTGCCTGCGCGATCCTCCCCTGTGCCCCGGGTACACCGCGATCATGTTTGATCGCGGTGTGCCAGGGGTTAATAATAATAATAATAATAATCTTTATTTATATAGCGCCATCATATTCCGCAGCGCTTTACAGTTTAACAGTTTCAAAACACAAGTCATAAGTCACAACGTTAACAATACAGTAATTAAAGCAAAATAAGACGGCCCTGCTCGTGAGAGCTTACAATCTACAATGAGGTGGGGGAGATACAAAATACAGGTGTGTATATACAATGGTGCATTTACAATGATGGTCCAGCCATCTTAAGGGAGTGAGGGATGGATGGAGATAGTGAATGGGCTACACACACACACACACTTACACATAGAATGACTTTGATTAGTGAATGTGATAGGCCGCTCTGAACAGATGTGTTTTGAGGGAGCGCCTGAAACCATGCAAATTGTGGATAGTCCTAATTTCTTGGGGTAGAGCATTCCAGAGGATTGGCGCAGCGCGGGAGAAGTCTTGGAGTCGGGAGTGGGAGGTACGGATTAGTGCAGAGGTTAGTCGAAAGTCGTTTGCAGAGCGCAGCAGTCGGTTAGGCCGATAGATAGAAATGAGGGAGGAGATGTAGGGGGGTGCTGCAGTGTGGAGAGCTTTGTGGGTGAGAACAAGTACTTTGAATTGGATCCTATAATGAATGGGCAGCCAGTGTAAGGACTGGCGAAGAGCGGACGCGTCCGAGTACCGATTAGCCAGATGGATAACCCTGGCTGCTGCATTAAGGATGGACTGGAGAGGGGATAGTCGAGTAATGGGGAGGCCAAGTAATAGAGCGTTACAGTAGTCCAGGCGGGAGTGGATCAATGCTACAGTGAGGGTTTTTGTTGTTTCCATGGTGAGAAAAGGGCGGATTCTAGAGATGTTCTTTAGGTGTAGGCGGCAAGAGCGGGCAAGAGATTGTATATGGGAGGTGAAGGAGAGATTGGTATCAAACATAACACCCAGACAGCGAGCCTGCTGCCGGGGTGTTATTATGGTGCCGCCCACTGAGAGGGAAATGTCAGATTTAGGGAGGTTAGTAGACGGCGGGAGCAGAAGAAGTTCAGTTTTGGAGAGGTTGAGTTTCAGATAGAGAGCAGACATGATGTTGGAGACTGCGGACAGACAGTCGGTGGCGTTCTGTAGTACAGCGGGGGTAAGGTCGGGGGATGACGTGTATAATTGTGTGTCATCAGCATAAAGATGGTACTGAAAGCCAAATCTGCTGATGGTCTGTCCAATTGGGGCGGTGTAGAGAGAGAAGAGAAGGGGGCCAAGGACTGAGCCCTGGGGTACACCGACAGTGAGAGGGAGAGGAGATGAAGTGGAGCCAGAGAACGAAACACTGAAGGAGCGGTCAGAAAGATAGGAGGAGAACCAGGAGAGAACAGTGTCCTTAATACCTAGAGAGTGGAGCCTGGACAGTAGGAGACGGTGGTCAACCGTGTCGAAAGCTACAGAAAGGTCGAGTAGAATGAGCAGAGAGTGGTCGCCGTTACGTTTTGCTGTCAGAAGGTCATTGGTCACTTTGATGAGTGCAGTTTCAGTCGAATGTAGGGGTCGGAAGCCGGACTGTGAAGGGTCTAGGAGGGAGTGAGTGGAGAGGTAACGGGTGAGGCGGGAGTAGACTAGGCGCTCCAAAAGTTTGGAGATGAAGGGGAGATTGGAGACCGGTCTGTAGTTGTTTGTGCAGGAAGGGTCAAGAGCGGGTTTCTTTAGTAGTGGAGTAATGATGGAGTGTTTGAAGGAGGATGGGAAAATGCCAGAGGAGAGTGAGAGATTGAAGATTGTAGTTAGGTGAGTTGTGACAACAGGAGAAAGAGACTGGAGGAGATGTGAGGGGATGGGGTCGGTAGTGCATGTAGTCGGACGAGAGGAAGAGAGGAGTCTGGAGACTTCTTCTTCTGTGATGGGATCAAATGTGGAAATTGAGCCAGGGGAAATGCAGGGTGGGATGGGAGTCACAGCACTTGGTGGTTGAGAGCAGATTTCCTGACGGATAGTATCTATTTTTTCTATAAAGTGGGAGGCCAGGTCATCAGCACAAATGTCTGTGATAGGGGCTTGTGCTTTTGGCCTGAGGAGGGAGTGAAAAGTGTCAAAAAGTTTCTTGGGGTTGTTGGCTAGTGAGGAGATCAGTGTGGTGAAGTAGGTCTGTTTGGCGAGGTGAAGGGCAGCATTATAAGTTCTTAACATGAATTTAAAGTGGATGAAGTCTTCTGGTGTGCGGGTTTTTCTCCATAGGCGTTCAGCACTCCTAGAGCATCGCTGGAGAAGGTGAGTTTGCGATGTGAGCCAGGGCTGTTTTACTGTGTGTTTGGAAGTTCTGAGGGTGAGCGGTGCTACTTGGTCAAGGGTGCTTCTAAGAGTGTCATTGTAGTGCTGAACAGCCAGATTAGGACAAGAAAAAGAGGAGATTGGGGACAGCGAAGAGTGTAGGGAGTCTGAAAGTGTCTGAGGGTTAATGGCTTGCAGATTTCTGAATGTGCGGTAGGTAGGAGTTCGCTGGGGTGGTGGAGGATTTGTGAGCGTGAAGGGAGAATGTTGTGGTCAGAGAGTGGAAGCGGTGAGTTATTTAGGTGGGAAATTGAACAGAGGCGGACAAAGACCAGGTCAAGGGTGTTGCCATCCTTGTGTGTCTCAGAGGTTGAAAGCTGTGAGAGGCCTAGAGAAGTGGTTAGTGATAGAAGCTGAGATGCAGATGTGGAAGTAAGACTGTTAATGGGGATGTTGAAGTCTCCAAGGATAAGGGTTGGTAGTTCTGAGGACATGAAGTGCGGCAGCCAGGCTGAGAAGTGGTCAAGGAACTGGGTGGATGAGCCTGGGGGCCGATATATGACCGCTATTCTGAGGGAGAGGGGATGGAAGAGCCTGATGGTGTGGACCTCAAAAGAAGGGAATGAGAGTGATGGAATTGGGGGGATGACCTGGAAAGTGCATTGTGGGGACAGGAGTATGCCAACTCCACCACCATGTCTGTTTGTGGGTCTCGGGGAATGGGAGAACTGTAAGCCACCATAGGAAATGGCAGCAGGGGAGACCGTGTCAGAATCCTGAATCCAGGTTTCAGTGAGGGCCAACAGATGAAGAGAGTTGTTCAGAAAGTAGTTGTGCAGGAAAGATAGTTTATTGCATGCAGACCTTGGATTCCAGAGGGCACAGTTGAAAGAAGGAGATGAGGGATTGCAAGTAATATTAACAAGATTATTATGGTTTCGAAATGAGGTAGGGTAGGGATTGAGGTTGGGGGATGGACCAGGGTTGGGGGAGATGTCCCCTGAAATCAGTAGGAGTAGGAAGATAAAGAGCAGGTAGTTGTTGGATTTATAAATAGTTTTTTTCTGAGATATGTTTGGGCAAGATGGGCTGAGTTTTCTTAGGAAGGTGAGGAGTGCATGGGAACTGTACATGGGAGAGGGAAGTATGGAGGGGCTGATGTATATGAGTCGTGATGGAGGGGGGATGGGGCAGTGAATGTGGATGGCAAGGGAACACAGGAGGATAGAGATAGAGAACATAATTTAAAAGAAAGCAAAGTGTGGGTTACCTGATTCCTGCCCTGATTAACTGCCATGGATAACTGCCTTTTACTCGATGCTTGTCTTTCGTGATGCTTTGCTTTCTGTGATGCGTGCGCCCCCCTTACTGCGTGCGCCCCTTAGACTACTCCTAAATATATAGTCCACACTACAGGGTCAGGAAAGTGGGATTGTGGGGGCTGTTTTGGGATAATTTGCCAGCTGGGGCCAGCACACCAAGGGGTGGTTAGGTTAATGTGCCGGGAGCGGTCCGTGACCGCTCCTGACACACAGTCACCGGTGTCAGCTGTGATAATCAGCTGACACCCGGCGGCGATCAGCTGCGCTCCCCCCGGGAGCGCAGCTGATCGCCCATGACGTACTATTCCGTCCATGGGAATAAGGTCCAGGGTCACATGGACGGAATAGTACGTCTGATGGCAGAGAGGGGTTAATATATTTTTTCCTCTTTTTCTCTGGGGGCCGTAGGAGGATTTTTTCTTCAATGGAAATTAAGCATTTGTCCGATCGTGTTGAGCAGCTCGCTGCTGAAGTTCAGAGAATTTCTGTCTATCTCAGTCGTCTGAGTCGTAGAACCTAAGATCCCTATTCCTGATTTATTTTTCGGGGATTGGTCTAAATTCTTGAACTTTAAGAATAATTGTAAATTGTTTTTTGCCTTGAAACCTAATTCCTCAGGGAACTCGGTGCAGCAGGTTAAAATTGTCATCTCCCTGTTGCGCGGTGACCCTCAGGATTGGGCGTTTTCACTGACACCTGGGGATCCTGTTTTGGCTAATGTTGATGCGTTTTTTTAAGCTCTGAGGTTATTGTATGAGGAACCTAATGTGATTGATCAAGCTGAGAAAACCTTATTGGCATTGAACCAGGATCAGGAAGCGGCAGAGTTATATTGTCAGAAATTCAGAAAATGGGCAGTCCTTACTAAATGGAACGATGATGCCCTAGTGGCTCTTTTTCGGAAAGGGCTGGCAGAGACCGTAAAAGATGTTATGGTGGGATTTCCTGTCCCTTCGGGGCTCAACGATTCTATGTCTTTAGCCATTAAAATTGACAGACGATTGCGTGAACGTAAAACTATGCGAGAGGTGGTGTTGCCTTTCGAACAGGCCTCTGAGCCCATGCAGTATGATGGAGTTGTGTCTGGGGATCAGCGTAGAGAATTTAGAAAGCATAATAAGTTGTGCTTCTATTGTGGGGACGCTTCTCATACTATTTCCGTCTGCCCTAGGCGGGAAAGACGTTTTGCGCGCTCATTTGATTTGGGCAATGTACAATCAAAGTTTCTCTTGACTGTTACCTTGATCTGCTCCTTATCTTCATTTTCTGCTCAGGCTGTTGTCGATTTAGGAGCAGCCCTGAACCTGATGGATTTTGACTTTGCCAAACATTGTGGTTTTCCCATGGTACCCCTGCGGACTCCTATTCCTTTGCTGGGAATTGATTCTACCCCTTTGGCGGAGAAAAAAACCCAGTTTTGGACCCAGGTGATTATGCGGGTAGCCCCGGACCACCAAGAGAATTGTAAATTTTTGGTGTTTCATAATTTACATTACATTATTGTACTGGGTTTTCCTTGGTTGCAGACCCATAATCCTGTTTTGGATTGGAAGTCTGTGTCTGTGGTCAGTAGGGGGTGTCAATGTGTTCGTGTTGACACTCCTATTTTTTCTACCTCTCCCCAGTCTCAGGATGTCCCTGACTGTTTGGCTGATTTTTCTGATGTGTTTAGTGAGAGTAAGTCTGCGTCCTTGCCTCCTCACAGGAGTTATGATTGCACGATTGAGCTAGTGCCCGGTTGTAAATTTCCCAAGGGTCGGCTCTTTAATCTGTCTGTACCTGAGCATGAGGCTGTCCGATCTTATATCAAAGAGTCATTGGAGAAAGGTCATATTAGACCGTCCTCTTCACCTTTAGGTGTCGGCTTTTCGAGGTGGCCAAAAAGGATGGTTCATTGAGGCCATGTATTGACTATCGTCTCCTTAATAAGATTACTGTTAAATATCAGTATTCGTTACCCCTGATTTCCGATTTGTTCTCCAGAGTGAAAGGTGCTAGTTGGTTTACCAAGCTTGACCTTAGAGCGGCATATAATCTTATTCGCATTAAGCACGGAGATGAATGGAAGACGGTGTTTAATACTCCTGAGGGGCATTTTGAGTACCTAGTGATGCCCTTTGGGCTCACTAATGCCCCTTCCGTCTTCCAATCTTTCATGAACGATATTTTCCGGGATTTTGTGGATAAGTTTCTGATAGTTTATTTGGACAATATTTTGATTTTTTCCAATGACTGGGATTCTCATGTGGAACATGTTCGGATGCTATTCTGGATTTTGAGAGAAAATGCGTTGTATGTTAAGGGATCCAAATGTCTCTTTGGCGTACAGAAGGTTTCGTTTTTGGGATTCATTTTGTCTCCGTCTGCTATTGAAATGGACCCGGTCAAGGTTCAGGCCATTTGTGATTGGGTTCAGTCCAATTCCTTGAAGGCTCTTCAGAGATTTTTGGGCTTTGCTAATTTTTACCGTAAATTTATAAGTAATTTCTCTGGTATTGTGAAGCCACTGACTGATTTGACCAAAAAGGGTTCCGATGTAGTGAATTGGTCTCCAGAGGCAGTTTCGGCATTTCAGGAGCTTAAGCGGAGATTCACTTCTGCTCCTGTACTGCGGCAACCTGATGTTTCTCTACCATTTCAGGTGGAGATAGATGCTTCTGAGATTGGTGCAGGAGCCGTTTTGTCCCAAAGGGATTCTGTAACCTCTAAGATTAACCCTTGTGCCTTCTCTCGAAAATTTTACCCAGCTGAACGTAATTATAATGTGGGGAATCGGGAATTGTTGGCTATGAAGTGGGTTTTTGAAGAGTGTAGACATTGGTTGGAGGGAGCCAAACATCAAGTTGTGGTCCTCACTGACCACAAGAACCTGATTTATCTCTAATCTGCCAAGCGACTAAATCCTAGACAGGCCAGGTGGGCCTTGTTTTTCACACGTTTTAATTTTGTGGCCTCCTTTCTCCCGGGCACTAAGAATGTTAAGGCGGATGCCCTCTCTAGGAGTTTCTTTGCGGATTCTCCTAATGTGACTGAGCCTACCGCCATTCTGAAGGAGGGTGTGGTTCTTTCCACTATCTTGCCCGATATGAGACTGGCCCTGGAGGAATTTCAGAGGGATAAACCTGAACGTTGCACTGTGGGGAAATTGTACCAGACCAATGGAGGAAGAAAGTAATGTCTGAAATTCATTGCTCCGCGTCGGCTGGGCATCCCAGTATTTTTGGTACCAGAGATTTGTTGAGTCGGTCCTTTTGGTGGCCTACTTTATCTCGTGATGTCAGGAATTTTGTGCAGTCCTGTGGGACTTGTTCTCGGTCCAAACCCTGCTCTCGCTCTAGTGAATTGTTAATGCCACTGCCTGTGCCCAGTAGGCCATGGACCCATATCTCTATGGATTTTATTTCCGACCTCCCTGTCTCTCAGAGAATGACTGTTATCTGGGTGATCTGTGATAGATTTTCCAAGATGGTCCATCTTGTGCCACTGCCGAAGTTGCCATCCTCTTCCGAGTTGGTGCCCTTGTTTTTTCAGCAGGTGTTTCGTTTGCACGGCATTCCGGAGAACATTGTGTCTGACAGAGGAGTCCAATTTGTTTCCAGATTTTGGAGAGCCTTTTTTCTAAACTGGGAATTCAGTTGTCTTTCTCCTCTACGTTTCACCTTCTGACCAATGGGCAGACTGAGAGAACAAACCAGACTTTGGAAACTTATTTTAAATGTTTTGTGTCCGCTGATCAAGATGACTGGGTCTCTTTTTTGCCCTTGGCTGAATTCGCTCTAAATAATAGGGTCAGTCCTGCCACTTTGATATCCCCTTTTTTTCTGCAATTTCGGGTTTCATCCTCGGTTTTCTTCGGGGCAGGTGGAGGCTTCTGTCTGTCCGAGTGTTGAATCTATGGTAGAGAGAATGCAGCAGATTTGGGATCAAGTAGTGGATAAGTTGTCTATCTCTCAGGAGAGGGCCCAGCGGTTTGCCAACCGGCATAGGACTGATGGTCCCCGGTTAAAAGTGGGTGACATGGTTTGGTTGTCCTCAAAAAATATCCCTATGAAGGTAGCGTCTTCAAAATTTAAGCCAATGTTCATTGGACCTTATAAGATCTTGGAAATCCTTAATCCCGTTTCTTTCCATTTGGCTCTTCCAGGGACGTTTAAGATTCACAAAGTCTTCCATAAATCTTTATTGAAAAGGTTTGTTGAGCCAGTGGTTCCTATGGCTACGCCCCCTGAGCCTGTTTTGGTTGAGGGCAATCTGGAGTATGAAGTGGAGAAGATATTGGATTCTCGTCTGTCTAGACGGAGACTACAGTACTTGGTCAAGTGGAATGGTTATGGTCAGGAGGACAATTCTTGGGTGTTTGCTTCTGACATTCATGCTGAGATTAGTTCGCGCCTTCCACCAGGCTCACCCTGATTGGCCTGGTGGTGCAGGTGAGGGTTCGGTAACCCCTCCTCAAGGGGGGGGTACTGTTGTGAACGCCTTGGATCTGAATTCTGAGTCTGGGCTCCCTCTGGTGGCTGCTGATAGTAGTGAAGCTGATTTAGCTGGCAGAGGTCCATCAGCTGGGGATGATTGGCAATCAGGTAGCTCTGACTGGGGAGATATAAGGGAGTAAGCTTCTCACGATCCTCGCCTGTGATTTGTTTTTCTTCCTGGTCCCATTTGGAAGTCAGCTTGCTTTCTGCTGTCTCCTGCAACCTTTAGGTAAGTTGTTTTCTGGTTGTTTTTTGTGGCTTTTGTTTTCCTGGCCTTCTGAGTGAGGTCAGCCAGGTTCCCCGTCTGGGGCCTGTGATGGTCTCTGTTTCTCAGTTACCACGGTTTATTTGTTCAGTCCCTGTTTTCAGTATCTGCTGGTTAGCTACCTGTTCACACCAGAGTTCTGATCTAGTGGGGGAGAGATCGAGTGGTCTCAGTATTTTTGGAAATCTGAAGTGTTGGAATTTTTCCTAGGGTTTTTTGCAGATTGCAGAGTTTTCTTTCCTGTACTGTCCTATTTAGATAGTTTTGGGCCCCAGCGTTTGCTTACTCTATTTTCTGCCTGCGTTTGTATTTCATCTTGTCTCTCCGCCAATATATGTGTGAGGGCTACCTATTCCTTTGGGGCGCTACTCCGGGGCAGTTAGATTTCCCCTTTCTATCTTTATGGCTTAGTTAACTCTCCGGCTGTGTCAAGGCGTCTAGGTCATCGTAGGTACGTCCCACGGCTACTTATAGTTGTGCGGTTAGTTTAGGGATCTGCAATCCGCTAGTTGCCAACCTCTCTGGGTGACAGGCTGCCTTGGCTATTTTGGCTACTGTCCTGCTCAGCTACCGAATCATAACAGCCCTCACCATCTCTCGGTTTATAGATAGTGTGGATTCTTTATTCCTTCAATAGCACCATGAAGATCAATTTATGTTACAATTGCTTTCTTAGAGAACACAGATGGAAAATAAGAATTTAAAAGTTCGGCCTTCTCAATATCATTTTTGACCACTTCATCCTGCAAGAATCCTATAGCATTTTTTACTTTTCTTTTGCTCTTGGCATACCCCCCAAATCCTTTTTTATTGCTTTTGGTCTCCCTTGCAAGCCTCACTTCATTACTGGCTTTAGTTCTTCTAATGCTTGCCATGCAGACAGCTGTTGTGAATGTGTTAGAAATGAATTCTGAGCAGAAGCTCCCTCTGGTGGTTACAAACAGTACTGAACTATTCAATGAGGATTGGCAATCAGGAGTTACAGACTGGTCTTATATAAGGGAGGTTCCCTCCCATCATGGTTGCCGGTGATCAATTGTTGTTGTCTCAACTGTGGTTCCTGGTTCACTTGGAAGCTTGCTGAGTCTTGCCTCTTCTCCTGCTCTCAGATAAGATATTTTCTGTTTTTTGTTTTGTGCTTTCCATTTGCATATTTCTCTGCATTTCTGTGAGGTTAGCCAGGTCTCCTCCCCCGGGGGGGCTTGGGCTCCTCTCAGTTCTTCTGGAGCCACTGTTGTTATGAATTGGTAGCTGAGGAGAGCAGGCAAAAAAGGAAATACACCAGAGCAGTTGGAAACTATGAGATTGCAGTACCCTGACTAACCACCACAACTAGAGGCAGCCGTGGAGCGTTCCTACGTTGGTCCTAGACGCCTCGTCACAGCCTGAGAAACTAACTACACCTAAAGATAGAAAGAGGAAAGCTATCTGCCCCGGAGCAGATCCCCAAAGAACATAGAAAGCCCCCAAACATGTAATGGCGGTTAGACAAGAAGAAATACTGACACAGACAGAAAATAGTATGAGCAAACGTTGGGGCCCAAACTTACTAAATAGAAAAGGATAGGAAGGGCACTTACTGCAATCTCAAAAAACCCTGAAAAGCACCAACTCTACTAATTTCAAAAACACCTGAGATCACACGACCTCTACCACCTAAATTAGTTCTCTGGTGTAACCAAAAACAAAACAGCAGCCACTGAAAAAACTGGAAAAAGCAAATGTACAAACATCAGTGGCTGAACTGAACTGAGAGGGCAAAAGCCCCCCGAGGGGACCCAGAAGGCCCCCACAGAAGTGCAGGACAAAATGCAAAAATCAAGCACAAAAACAAAAAGAAGAAAATGTCTTATCTGTTAGCAGGAGATTCAGACACGACACAGCAGGCTACCAAGGAAACAGGAATCAAGGATTGAGACCAGAACAATTGATCACCGGCAACCCTGATGGGAAGGCGACTCCCTTATATAAGACCAGTCAGTAACACCTGATTCCCAATCCTCACAATCTTCACTGGACAGTCCAGTACCGTTTGTAACCACCAGAGGGAGCTTCTGCTCAGAACTCATTTCCAGCCTATTCACAACAGTACCCCCCCCTTGAGGAGGGGTCACCGAACCCTCATTTGAGCAACCAGGTCGGTCAGGATGAGTTCTATGATACGCACGGATGAGTCTCCTAGCATGGATGTCCAAAGCAAACACCCAAGAATTGTTTTCCTGACCATAACCTCTCCATTTAACCAAATACTGGAGTTTCCGTCTAGAAAAACGAGAATTCAATATTTTCTCAACCACATACTCCAGATTGCCCTCAACCAAAACAGGGTCAGGAGGCACAGTAGTAGGAACCACTGGCTCAACAAACCTCTTCAACAAGGACTTGTGGAACACGTTATGGATCTTAAATGTCCCTGGAAGAAGCAAACGAAAAGAAACAGGATTAAGAATCTCCATGATCTTATAAGGTCCAATGAACCTAGGCTTAAATTTAGGAGATGCCACTCTCATAGGAATATTTCTTGAGGACAACCAGACCAAGTCCCCCACTTTAAACCGAGGACCATCAGTCCTATGCCGGTTAGTAAACCGCTGGGCCCTCTCCTGAGAGAGGGACAACCTCTCCACTACCTGGTCCCAAATCTGTTGCATACGCTCCACAACAGAGTCAACACCTGGACAGACAGAAGCCTCCGTCTGTCCTGAAGAAAATCGAGGGTGAAACCCAGAATTACAGAAAAATGGAGACATCAAAGTGGCAGAGCTAGCCCTATTATTAAGAGCAAACTCAGCCAAAGGCAAAAAAGAGACCCAGTCATCCTGATCAGCAGACACAAAGCATCTTAGATAAGTCTCCAATGTCTGGTTTGTTCTCTCAGTTCGACCATTGGTCTGAGGATGAAACGCCGAGGAGAAAGACAATTGAACACCAATTTTAGAACAAAAGGTCCTCCAAAATCTGGAAACAAACTGGACTCCTCTGTCAGACACAATGTTCTCAGGAATGCCGTGTAAACGAACCACGTGCTGAAGGAACAAAGGCACCAATTCAGAGGAGGAAGGCAACTTAGGTAATGGCACAAGATGTATCATCTTGGAAAACCTATCGCAAATCACTCAGATGACGGTCATTCTCTGAGAAACAGGGAGGTCGGAAATGAAATCCATAGAGATATGGGTCCATGGTCTCTTGGGCACAGGTAATGGGATCAACAAACCACTAGAACGAGAGCAAGGCTTGGAGCGAGAGCAAGTCCCGCAGGACTGCACAAACTCCCTGACATCACGAGACAAGGTAGACCACCAAAAGGACCGACTAACCAAGTCTCTGGTACCAAAAATTCCAGGATGACCGGCCAACGCGGAACAATGAATCTCAGACATTACACTCTTTTTCCACTGGTCGGGGACAAACAATTTCCCAACAGGGCAGCGCTCGGGCTTATCCTCCTGACACCCCTCCAGAGCCAGTCTCAAATTGGGCGAGATGGCGGAAAGAACTACACCCTCTTTCAAAATAACAGAAGGATCAGATAACTCAGGAGAGTCTGCCAGGAAACTCCTCGAGAGGGCATCCGCCTTAACATTTTTAGTGCCAGGAAGAAATGAAATCACAAAATTAAAACGTGTGAAAAACAAGGCCCACCTGGCCTGTCTTGGATTAAGTCGCTTGGCAGATTCCAGATAAACTAGATTCTTATGGTCCGTAAGGACCACCACCTGATGTTTGGCTCCCTCCAGCCAATGTCTTCACTCTTCAAAAGCCCACTTCATGGCTAATAACTCCCGATTACCCACGTCATAATTACGTTCAGTGGGAGAAAATTTTCGAGAGAAAAAGGCACAAGGGTTACTTTTAGAGGTCTCTGGATCTCTTTGGGACAAAACGGCACCTGCCCCAATTTCAGAGGCATCAACCTCCACCTGAAATGGTAGAGAAACAATAGGCTGCCGTAGAACAGGAGCAAAAGTGAATCTCTGCTTAAGTTCCTGAAATGCAGAGACTGCCTCAGGAGGCCAATTCACCACATCAGAACCCTTCTTGGTCAAATCAGTTAATGGTTTAACAATAACAGAGAAATTACCAATAAATTTACGATAAAAATTGGCAAAACCCAAGAATCTTTGAAGAGTATTTAATGAAGTAGGTTGGACCCAATCACAGATGGCCTGAACTTTGACCGGGTCCATTTCAATAACAGATGGGGACAAAATGAATCCCAGAAATGAGATCCTCTGAACGCCAAAAAGACACTTTGATCCCTTCACATACAGAGCATTCTCTCTCAAAATCTGGAACACAGTCCGAACATGTTGTACATGAGAGTCCCAGTCATTGGAAAAAATCAAGATATCATCCAAATAAACAATCAGAAATTTATCCACAAAATCCCTGAAAATGTCATTCATGAAGGACTGGAAGACAGAAGGAGCATTAGTAAGCCCAAAGGGCATCACAAGGTACTCAAAATGCCCTTCAGGGGTATTAAATGCCGTCTTCCATTCATCCCCGTGCTTAATGCGAATAAGGTTATATGCCCCCCTGAGGTCAAGCTTGGTAAACCAAGTAGCGTTTTTCACCCTGGAAAACAGATCAGAGATCAAGGGTAAAGGATATTGATATTTCACAGTAATATTGTTCAAGAGACGATAATCAATACACGGCCTTAATGAACCATCCTTTTTGGCCACAAAGAAAAAACCGGCACCTAAGGGTGAAGAGGATGGTTTGATATGACCCTTCTCCAATGACTCCTTGATATAAGACCGCATAGCGTCATGTTCAGGTACAAACAAGTTAAAAAGGCGACCTTTAGGGAATTTACTACCAGGCACTAATTCAATAGCGCAGTCATAGCTCCTATGGGGAGGTAAGGATGCAGATTTACTTTCGCTAAACACATCAGAAAAATCAATCAAAAAGTCAGGAACATCCTGAGCCTGGGGGGAGGCAGAAAAAACAGGAGTGTTGGTATTAACACATTGGCAGCCCCAACTGGTAACAGACACAGATTTCCAATCCAAAACAGGATGATGAGACTGTAACCAAGGGAAACCCAGTACGATAATGTCATGCAGATTATACAGAACCAAAAATTTGCAACTCTCCTGATGATCAGGTTCTACCCTCATTATCACCTGAGTAGAGAACTGAGGTTTATTCTCAGCCAAAGGGGTAGAATCGATCCCCAGTAGGGGAATAGACTTCCGTAGGGGTATCAAGGGAAACCCACAACGTTTAGCAAAATCAAAATCCATCAGGTTAATAGCTGCTCCAGAATCAACAAAAGCCTGAGCAGAAAATGAGAACAGAGAGCATATCAGGGTAACAGTTAATAAAAACTTAGTCTGAACACTACCCAAGACAACTGAGCGTGCAAAACGTCTTCCCCGCTTAGGGCAGACTGAAATAGCATGAGAGGCATCACCACAGTAGAAACATAACCCATTGCGCTTTCGAAATTCATGACGCTGTGCCCCAGAAACCACTCTATCACACTGCATGGATTCAGAAGCAGGTTCACAAGGCAACATTATTCCATGCATACCTTTCCGCTCACGCAAACGTCTGTCAATTTGAATCGCCAATGACATAGAATCATTGAGATCAGAGGGAACAGGGAATCCCACCATAACATCCTTTACATTATCTGACAGTCCCTTCCGAAAAAGAGCTGCCAAAGCGTCGTCATTCCATTTGGTCAGGACTGCCCACCTACGGAATCTCTGACAGTATAACTCAGCGTCCTCAAGCCCCTGACTTAATGCCAACAAAGTTTTTTCAGCTTGATCAGTGACATGAGGCTCATCGTACAATAACCCCAAAGCCTGAAAAAATGCATCAACATCACTCAAAACAGGATCCCCAGGTGTCAGGGAAAAAGCCCAATCCTGAGGGTCGCCGCGCAGGAGAGAGATGACAATTTGAACCTGCTGCGCTGCGTTCCCTGAGGACTTAGATTTTAAGGCAAAAAACAATTTACAGTTATTTTTGAAATTCAGAAACTTAGCTCGATCCCCTAAAAACAAATCTGGCATGGGAATCCTAGGTTCCACAACAGGCAACCTAGCAAGATAGGTAGCAATACTCCGAACCTCAGTGGCAAGCTGATCCACACGGCCAGACAACTGTGCAAACTCCATTGAGAGAGAAAAAAAAAATCCTCCTCAGCACCCAGAGATACAGAGGAAAAAAAAAAATGCAACAAACAGAAAAAAAAAAAAAAAAAATCTCTGACAACTTTTTTCTTTCCACAATATTTTTCCCTTCTGTGAGTACCATATAATTTTTAGTTTTGGCCGGTGATACTGTTATGATTTGGTAGCTGAGGAGAGCAGGCAAAAAAGGAAATACACCAGAGCAGTTGGAAACTATGAGATTGCAGTACCCTGACTAACCACCACAACTAGAGGCAGCCGTGGAGCGTTCCTACGTTGGTCCTAGACGCCTCGTCACAGCCTGAGAAACTAACTACACCTAAAGATAGAAAGAGGAAAGCTATCTGCCCCGGAGCAGATCCCCAAAGAACATAGAAAGCCCCCAAACATGTAATGGCGGTTAGACAAGAAGAAATACTGACACAGACAGAAAATAGTATGAGCAAACGTTGGGGCCCAAACTTACTAAATAGAAAAGGATAGGAAGGGCACTTACTGCAATCTCAAAAAACCCTGAAAAGCACCAACTCTACTAATTTCAAAAACACCTGAGATCACATGACCTCTACCACCTAAATTAGTTCTCTGGTGTAACCAAAAACAAAACAGCAGCCACTGAATAAACTGGAAAAAGCAAATGTACAAACATCAGTGGCTGAACTGAACTGAGAGGGCAAAAGCCCCCGGAGGGGACCCAGAAGGCCCCCACAGAAGTGCAGGACAAAATGCAAAAATCAAGCACAAAAACAAAAAGAAGAAAATGTCTTATCTGTTAGCAGGAGATTCAGACACGACACAGCAGGCTACCAAGGAAACAGGAATCAAGGATTGAGACCAGAACAATTGATCACCGGCAACCCTGATGGGAAGGCGACTCCCTTATATAAGACCAGTCAGTAACACCTGATTCCCAATCCTCACAATCTTCACTGGACAGTCCAGTACCGTTTGTAACCACCAGAGGGAGCTTCTGCTCAGAACTCATTTCCAGCCTATTCACAACACACTGTTATTTGTTCATTTGCCTTTTCCAGTTTTTTCAGTGGCTGCGGCTTAGTTTTGTTACACCAGAGAACTAATTTAGGTGGTAGAGGTCGTGTGATCTCAGGTGTTTTTGCAATTAGTAGAGGTGGTATTTTTTAGGGTTTTTTGGATTGCAGTAAGTGTCCTTCCTATCCTTTTCTGTCTAGGAAGATTGGGCCCCAACGTTTGCTCATACTATTTTCTGTCTGTGTCTGTATTTCCTCTTGTCTAACCGCCATTACATGTTTGGGGGCTTCCTATGTTCTTTGGGATCTGCTCCGGGGCAGATAGCTTTCCTCTTTCTATCTTTAGGTGTAGTTAACCTCTCAGGCTGTGACGAGGCGTCTAGGACCAACGTAGGAACACTCCACGGCTGCCTTTAGTTGTGGTGGTTAGTCAGGGTACTGCAATCCAGTAGATTCCAACCTCTCTGGTGTATTGCCGTTTTTGCCTGCTCTCCTCAGCTACCAAATCATAACAGTATCACCGGCCAAACTGAAAATTATATGGTACTCAACAGAAGGGAAAAATAGTAAATGGAAAAAGAAAAGAGAAAGTTGTCAGAATTTTTTTTTCTCTGTTTGTTGCATTTTTTCCCTCTTTTTCTCTGGGTGCTGAGGAGGATTTTTTTTTTTTTCTCTCAATGGAGTTTGCACAGTTGTCTGGCCGTGTGGATCAGCTTGCCACTGGAGTTCGGAGTATTGCTACCTATCTTGCAGGGTTGCCGGCTGTGGAACCTAGGATCCCCATGGCAGATTTATTTTTGGGGGATCGAGCTAAATTTCTGAATTTCAAAAATAACTGTAAGTTGTTTTTTGCCTTAAAACCTAAGTCCTCAGGGAACGCAGCACAGCAGGTTCAAATTGTCATCTCTCTCCTGTGCGGCGATCCTCAGGATTGGGCTTTTTACCAGACACCTGGGGACCCTGTTTTGAGTAATGTTGATGCATTTTTTCTGGCTCTGGGGTTATTGTACGATGAACCTAATGTCACTGATCAAGCTGAAAAAACCTTGTTGGCATTAAATCAGGGGCTTGAGGACGCTGAGTTGTACTGTCTGAAATTCCGAAAGTGGGCAGTCCTGACCAAATGGAATGATGATGCTTTGGAAGCCCTTTTTCGGAAGGGTCTGTCAGAGAAAGTAAAAGATGTTATGGTGGGTTTCCCTGCTCCCTCTGGTCTCAATGATTCTATGTCATTAGCGATTCAAATTGACAGACGTTTGCGTGAGCGTAGAGGTATGCGTGGAATAGTGTTGCCTTGTGAACCAGCTTCCGAACCCATGCAGTGTGATAGAGAGGCTTCTGGGGCACAGCGTCATGAGTTTCGAAAACGCAATGGGTTATGTTTCTACTGTGGTGACGCCTCTCATGCTATTTCAGTCTGCCCTAAGCGGGGAAGACGTTTTGCACGCTCAGTTGTCTTGGGTAGTGTTCAGACTAAATTTCTATTGACTGTTACCCTGATTTGCTCCCTGTCCACATTTTCTGCTCAGGCTTTTGTTGATTTGGGAGCAGCTATTAACCTGATGGATTTTGATTTTGCTAAACGTTGTGGGTTTCCCTTGATACCCCTACGGAAGTCTATTCCCCTACTGGGGATTGATTCTACCCCTTTGGCTGAGAATAAACCCCAGTTCTCTACTCAGGTGATAATGAGGGTTGAACCTGATCATCAGGAGAGTTGCAAATTTTTGGTGCTGTATAATCTGCATGACATTATTGTACTAGGTTTCCCTTGGTTACAGTCTCATAATCCTGTTTTGGATTGGAAATCTGTGTCTGTAACTAGTTGGGGCTGCCAATGTGTTAATGCCAACACTCCTGTTTTTTTCTGCCTCTCCCCAGGCTCAGGATGTTCCTGACTTTTTGACTGATTTTTCTGATGTGTTTAGCGAAAGTAAATCTGCATCCTTGCCCCCCCATAGGAGCTATGACTGCGCTATTGAATTAGTGCCTGGTAGTAAATTCCCTAAAGGTCGCCTTTTTAACTTGTCTGTACCTGAACATGACGCTATGCGGTCTTATATCAAGGAGTCATTGGAGAAGGGTCATATCAGACCATCCTCTTCACCCTTGGGTGCCGTTTTTTTCTTTGTGGCCAAAAATAATGGTTCATTAAGGCCGTGTATTGATTATCGTCTCTTGAACAATATCATTGTGAAATATCAATATCCGTTACCCTTGATTTCTGACCTGTTTTCCAGGGTGAAAAGTGCTACTTGGTTTACCAAGCTTGACCTCAGGGGGGCGTATAACCTTATTCGCATTAAGCACGGGGATGAATGGAAGACTGCGTTTAATACCCCAGAGGGGCATTTTGAGTACCTAGTGATGCCCTTTGGGCTCACTATTGCTCCTTCCGTCTTCCAGTCCTTCATGAATGACATTTTCAGGGATTTTGTGGATAAATTTCTGATTGTTTATTTGGATGATATCTTGATTTTTTCCAATGACTGGGACTCTCATGTGAAACATGTTCGGACTGTGTTCCAGATTTTGAGAGAGAATGCTCTGTATGTGAAGGGATCAAAGTGTCTTTTTGGCGTACAGAGGATCTCATTTTTGGGATTCATTTTGTCCCCATCTGTTATTGAAATGGACCCGGTCAAGGTTCAGGCCATCTGTGATTGGGTCCAACCTACTTCATTAAAGGCTCTTCAGAGATTCTTGGGTTTTGCCAATTTTTATCGTAAATTTATTGGTAATTTCTCTGTTATTGTTAAACCATTGACTGATTTGACCAAAAAGGGTTCTGATGTGGTGAATTGGCCTCCTGAGGCAGTCTCTGCGTTTCAGGAACTTAAGCAGAGATTCACTTCTGCTCCTGTTCTACGGCAGCCTGATGTTTCTCTGCCATTTCAGGTGGAGGTTGATGCCTCTGAAATTGGGGCAGGTGCCGTTTTGTCCCAAAGAGATCCAGAGACCTCTAAAAGTAACCCTTGTGCCTTTTTCTCTCGAAAATTTTCTCCAACTGACCGTAATTATGAAGTGGGTAATCGGGAGTTATTGGCCATGAAGTGGGATTTTGAAGAGTGGAGACATTGGCTGGAGGGAGCCAAACATCAGGTGGTGGTCCTCACGGACCATAAGAATCTGGTTTATCTGGAATCAGCCAAGCGACTTAATCCAAGACAGGCCAGGTGGGCCTTGTTTTTCACACGTTTTAATTTTGTGGTTTCCTTTCTTCCTGGCACTAAGAATGTTAAGGCGGATGCCCTCTCGAGGAGTTTCCTTGCGGACTCTCCTGAGTTATCTGATCCTGCTGTTATTTTGAAAGAGGGTGTAGTTCTTTCCGCCATCTCGCCCAATTTGAGACTGTCTCTGGAAGGGTGTCAGGAGGATAAACCCGAGCGCTGCCCTATTGGGAAATTGTTTGTCCCAGACCGGTGGGAAAAAGAGTGTGATGTCTGAGATTCATTGTTCCGCGTTGGCCGGTCATCCCGGAATTTTTGGTACCAGAGACTTGGTCCTTTTGGTGGCCTACTTTGTCTCGTGACGTCAGGGAATTTGTGCAGTCCTGCGGGATTTGCTCTCGCTCCAAGCCTTGCTCTCGTTCTAGTGGTTTGTTGATGCCATTGCCTGTGCCCAAGAGACCATGGACCCATATCTCTATGGATTTCATTTCCAACCTCCCTGTTTCTCAGAGAATGACCGTTATCTGGGTGATTTGTGATAGGTTTTCCAAAATGATACATCTTGTGCCATTACCTAAGTTGCCTTCCTCCTCCGAATTGGTGCCTTTGTTCCTTCAGCACATGGTTCGTTTACACGGCATTCCTGAGAACATTGTGTCTGACAGAGGAGTCCAGTTTGTTTCCAGATTTTGGAGGACTTTTTGTTCTAAACTTGGTGTTCAATTGTCTTTCTCCTCGGCTTTTCATCCTCAGACCAATGGACAAACTGAGAGAACAAACCAGACATTGGAGACTTATCTGAGATGCTTTGTGTCTGCTGATCAAGATGACTGGGTCTCTTTTTTGCCTTTGGCTGAGTTTGCTCTTAATAATAGGGCTAGCTCTGCCACTTTGATGTCTCCATTTTTCTGCAATTTTGGATTTCACCCTCGATTTTCTTCGGGACAGACGGAGGCTTCTGTCTGTCCAGGTGTTGACTCTGTTGTGGAGAGTATGCAGCAGATTTGGGACCAGGTAGTGGAGAGGTTGTCCCTCTCTCAGGAGAGGGCCCAGCGGTTTGCCAACCGGCATAGGACTGATGGTCCTCGGTTTGAAGTGGGGGACTTGGTCTGGTTGTCCTCAAGAAATATCCCTATGAGAGTTGCATCTCCTAAGTTTAAGCCTAGGTTCATTGGACCTTATAAGATCATGGAGATTCTTAATCCTGTTTCCTTTCGTTTACTTCTTCCAGGGACATTTAAGATCCATAACGTGTTCCACAAGTCCTTATTGAAGAGGTTTGTCGAGCCAGTGGTTCCTATGGCTGCGCCTCCTGACCCTGTTTTGGTTGAGGGCAATCTGGAGTATGTGGTTGAGAAAATATTGGATTCTCGTTTTTCTAGACGGAAACTCCAGTATTTGGTTAAGTGGAGAGGTTATGGTCAGGAGGACAATTCTTGGGTGTTTGCTTCGGACATCCATGCTAGGAGACTGATCCGTGTGTATCACAGAGCTCATCCTGACCGACCTGGTTGCCCAAATGAGGGTTCGGGGACCCCTCCTCAAGGGGGGGGTACTGTTGTGAATGCGTTAGAAATGAATTCTGAGCAGAAGCTCCCTCTGGTGGTTACAAACAGTACTGAACCATTCAATGAGGATTGGCAATCAGGAGTTACAGACTGGTCTTATATAAGGGAGGTTCCCTCCATCATGGTTGCCGGTGATCAATTGTTGTTGTCTCAACTGTGGTTCCTGGTTCACTTGGAAGCTTGCTGAGTCTTGCCTCTTCTCCTGCTCTCAGATAAGATATTTTCTGTTTATTGTTTTGTGCTTTCCATTTGCATATTTCTCTGCATTTCTGTGAGGTTAGCCAGGTTCCTCCCCCCCCCGGGGGCTTGGCTCCTCTCAGTTCTTCTGGACCACTGTTATTTGTTCATTTGCCTTTTCCATTTTTTTCAGTGGCTGCGGCTTAGTTTTGTTACACCAGAGACTAATTTAGGTGGTAGAGGTCGTGTGATCTCAAGTGTTTTTGCAATTAGTAGAGTTGGTATTTTTTAGGGTTTTTGGATTGCAGTAATGTCCTTCCTATCCTTTTCTGTCTAGGAAGATTGGGCCCCAACGTTTGCTCATACTTTTTTCTGTCTGTGTCTGTATTTCAAAAGACAAAAACCTGACTGGCACTTCCAGACTAATGTGAACTAGGTGCAAACCAAAGGGAGCTACCCTCATGTAAAACATCCAAAAAAGGCTGCACTCAAGCATACTAAAGCATGACAACATAGAATATATGAAATTTTGAATAGCAATATGGCTTTGGAATATAAGGACAATTTGAGACGCTTAGTATAAACATTTGGCCAAACATTTTAAAGCCAACAACATCGTCAAGGTGGTCTCATTTGTTGGGTCCCTAACCTATGTGAACATACCTCTATTAGGCTGTTATCTGAATTTCTGGTGAATATGCACCTCTGTCAGCAATGCCTGCATTTTGGGTTAAGTAGGGACTGGTGTAATTAATTCACCACCTGGTGGGGGCGAGTGCCCCGGTCAGCAAGTTTAACATTCAAAAGACAAAAAACCTGACTGGCACTTCCAGACTAATGTGAACTAGGTGCAAACCAAAGGGAGCTACCCTCATGTAAAACATCCAAAAAAAGGCTGCACTCAAGCATACTAAAGCATGACAACATAGAATATATGAAATTTTGAATAGCAATATGGCTTTGGAATATAAGGAACAATTTGAGACGCTTAGTATAAACATTTGGCCAAACATTTTAAAGCCCAACAACCATCGTCAAGGTGGTCTCAATTCTGTTGGGTCCCTAACCTAATGTGAACATACCTCTATTAGGCTGATATCTGAATTTCTGGGTGAATATGCACCTCTGTCAGCAATGCCTGCATTTATGGGTAAAGTAGGGACCTGGTGTAATTAAAATCAGATACAGCCTATGGGTATGTTCACAAGTTAACTTCAAAGAAAACCACCTTGACTGGACTTCGCTTTAAACTAGTTTGGCAAACTTAAGACTACGCCTCAATTTTTTAAATCCAAAAGCCATATTGCATATCAAGCAATTACATATATTTGAAATTTTGTCATGCTTTGTAAACTTAGGAACTTATTTGAGATCGTTTTAACATATTGCCCTTTGCACCTACACAACTAGTCTGAAGTGCTCAGTTTTTGTCCTTTAATTCTAATTGCTGAACACTCCCCTCTACTAGGTGGTGATTTGAATTACACATGTACCTCTTCACCATACTGCAGGTAAGTGTGACTGGTGCATATTCACCCAGAAATTCAGATATCAGCCTAATAGAGGTATGTTCACATTAGGTTAGGGACCCAACAGAATTGAGACCACCTTGACGATGGTTGTTGGGCTTTAAAATGTTTGGCCAAATGTTTATACTAAGCGTCTCAAATTGTTCCTTATATTCCAAAGCCATATTGTATTCAAAATTTCATATATTCTATGTTGTCATGCTTTAGTATGCTTGAGTGCAGCCTTTTTTTGGATGTTTTACATGAGGGTAGCTCCCTTTGGTTTGCACCTAGTTCACATTAGTCTGGAAGTGCCAGTCAGGTTTTTTGTCTTTTGAATGTTAGCTTGCTGACCGAGCACTCCGCCCCCACCAGGTGGTGATTTTAATTACACCAGGTCCCTACTTTACCCATAAATGCAGGCATTGCTGACAGAGGTGCATATTCACCCAGAAATTCAGATATCAGCCTAATAGAGGTATGTTCACATTAGGTTAGGGACCCAACAGAATTGAGACCACCTTGACGATGGTTGTTGGGCTTTAAAATGTTTGGCCAAATGTTTATACTAAGCGTCTCAAATTGTTCCTTATATTCCAAAGCCATATTGCTATTCAAAATTTCATATATTCTATGTTGTCATGCTTTAGTATGCTTGAGTGCAGCCTTTTTTTGGATGTTTTACATGAGGGCCAACTCTTTGGTGACCACTGTTACATTAGTTTGGCATAAGTGGTATTGTTTATTGAAGTCTACTTGTTACCTGATATCCAAGCCACACAGTGGCTGATTTAATTAACCAGTCCCTACTTTCATAAATGCTAGGCATTGCTGACCTTTTGGATTTTAACATCGAGATACCTGGCTTAAGTATGTTCACATTAGTTAGGCCACAGAATTGATGACTTTGAATGTTGTTGGCTTAAAATGTTGCCCAATGTTTATATAAGGTTCAAATTGTTCCTTATATTCCAACATTTGCTATTCAGATTCAAATCATTTGTCATGCAAATTAGTTATGCAAGCTTTTTTGATGTTTACAAAGTAGCTCCTTTGGTTTGCTAGTTGTATCTGAAAGTGCAGCAGTTTTTGTATTGTTGAATTTCTTGATCATTCCAAAGCCTTCCACAAATTTATATTTAATTACAGTCCTACTTACCATAAATGCAGGCTTTTCTGACGAAGTTCAATTCAGCAGACTTGTTTCACCTATAATAGTTATGTTCCATAGTTTTTGGATCACTGAATGTGACCCTCTTGACGAGGGTTGCGGCTTCTAAAATGTGTTGGCAAATGTTTATACTAAGCGTCTCAATGTTCCTAATTCCAAGCATTGCTAGTCAAAATTCACATATTCTATGTTTCAGCTTTAGATCTGAGTGCAGCCTTTTTGGATGTTTTACATGAGGGTAGCTCCCTTGGCACCTAGTTCACTTTAGTCTGGAAAGTGCTCAGTTTTTGTCTTTGAATTAGCTTGCTGCCGGCACTCCGCCCAATGTGATTTTAATTACACAGTCCTACTTTACATAAATGCAGGCATTGCTGAGAGTGCATATCACTCAATTTGAGATATCACTATGAGGTCTGTTTCACTAGTTAGGGAGTCGACAGATTGCAGTCCTTACTGTTTTGATGGCCTTAAACTTTTGCCAAATACAAGGTTTCAATTAGTTCCTTATATTCCAAAGCAATATGCTATCAAAGTCATATTCATGTCCAGTTTAGTATGCTAAGTCAGCTATTTTTGATGTTTTACAGGGACGGTAAGTACTTGGCATTGCACTGTTCATTAGTTGAAGTGCCAATGGTTTTATGTCTTTGAATGTTAGCTTGTGACAGCTATTCGCCCCACCATGGTATTTTAATTACACAGTCCCTACTTTACCATAATGCAGCATGCTGACAGGTGTATTCACAGAAATTCAGATAGCCCTATAGGTTTGTTCACATTAGTTGGACCAACGAATTAGCACTTGACGAATGTTTGTTGTGCTAAAATGTTTGGCCACATGTTATTAACTCTCAGATCTCCTTTACCCAAAGCGATATTGCTATTCAAATTCATATATTCATGCATGCTTTAGAATGCTTAGTGAGCTTTTTTTGGATGTTTTACAACTAGGTAGCCCTTTGGTTTGCACAGTTACATTAGTTGGAATTGCCAAAGGTTTTTTAGTCTTTTAATGTTAGCTTGCTGACCACACCCGCCCCCATCAGGTGTGATTTTAATACTACCAGGTCCTACTTTACCCTAATGCTTGGCATGTGACAGAGGTGCATATTCACCAGAAATCAGATATAGTCTAGAGTGACGTTCAGTTTTGTTTGAAGAATTAGCTACCACCTTGACGCGCCCCCAGGTGGTGATTTTGCACCATGTCCCTATTACCCTAATGCAGCATTGCTAATGAAGCATATCCATCAAATCAGATATCACTAATAGTGTATGTTACATTGTAGGGACCCAATATTGGACCATTTAGAGTATGTTGTTGGTTTACAAAGTTTGGCCAATTTTATATAAGCTCCAAATTGTTTTTATTCAAAGATTTGCTATCAAAATTCAATTCCTATGTTGTGTTTTAATGCTTAGGTCCTACTTTTCCTTTGGGTTTACATGAGGTAGTCATTATTCACCTAGTTCAATATCTGGAAAGTGCGTATGTTCCTTTTGTCTTTGACGTAGATTGGACCACCTCGCCCCACCAGTTGGTGATTTTAAATTTACCACCATGTTACCCTACTTACCAAATGCAGCATTCTAAGGAGCATATTCATCCAAATTTCAATATTCATTGCCTATTAGTATGTTCACATTAGGTTAGGGACCCAACAGAATTGAGACCACCTTGACGATGGTTGTTGGGCTTTAAAATGTTTGGCCAAATGTTTATACTAAGCGTCTCAAATTGTTCCTTATATTCCAAAGCCATATTGCTATTCAAAATTTCATATATTCTATGTTGTCATGCTTTAGTATGCTTGAGTGCAGCCTTTTTTTGGATGTTTTACATGAGGGTAGCTCCCTTTGGTTTGCACCTAGTTCACATTAGTCTGGAAGTGCCAGTCAGGTTTTTTGTCTTTTGAATGTTAGCTTGCTGACCGAGCACTCCGCCCCCACCAGGTGGTGATTTTAATTACACCAGGTCCCTACTTTACCCATAAATGCAGGCATTGCTGACAGAGGTGCATATTCACCCAGAAATTCAGATATCAGCCTAATAGAGGTATGTTCACATTAGGTTAGGGACCCAACAGAATTGAGACCACCTTGACGATGGTTGTTGGGCTTTAAAATGTTTGGCCAAATGTTTATACTAAGCGTCTCAAATTGTTCCTTATATTCCAAAGCCATATTGCTATTCAAAATTTCATATATTCTATGTTGTCATGCTTTAGTATGCTTGAGTGCAGCCTTTTTTTGGATGTTTTACATGAGGGTAGCTCCCTTTGGTTTGCACCTAGTTCACATTAGTCTGGAAGTGCCAGTCAGGTTTTTTGTCTTTTGAATGTTAGCTTGCTGACCGAGCACTCCCGCCCCCACCAGGTGGTGATTTTAAATACACCAGGTCCCTACTTTACCCATAAATGCAGGCATTGCTGACAGAGGTGCATATTCACCCAGAAATTCAGATATCAGCCTAATAGAGGTATGTTCACATTAGGTTAGGGACCCAACAGAATTGAGACCACCTTGACGATGGTTGTTGGGCTTTAAAATGTTTGGCCAAATGTTTATACTAAGCGTCTCAAATTGTTCCTTATATTCCAAAGCCATATTGCTATTCAAAATTTCATATATTCTATGTTGTCATGCTTTAGTATGCTTGAGTGCAGCCTTTTTTTGGATGTTTTACATGAGGGTAGCTCCCTTTGGTTTGCACCTAGTTCACATTAGTCTGGAAGTGCCAGTCAGGTTTTTTGTCTTTTGAATGTTAGCTTGCTGACCGAGCACTCCGCCCCCACCAGGTGGTGATTTTAATTACACCAGGTCCCTACTTTACCCATAAATGCAGGCATTGCTGACAGTGGTGCATATTCACCCAGAAATTCAGATATCAGCCTAATAGAGGTATGTTCACATTAGGTTAGGGACCCAACAGAATTGAGACCACCTTGACGATGGTTGTTGGGCTTTAAAATGTTTGGCCAAATGTTTATACTAAGCGTCTCAAATTGTTCGTTATATTCCAAAGCCATATTGCTATTCAAAATTTCATATATTCTATGTTGTCATGCTTTAGTATGCTTGAGTGCAGCCTTTTTTTGGATGTGTCTGTATTTCGTCTTGTCTAACCGCCATTACATGTTTGGGGGCTTCCTATGTTCTTTGGGGATCTGCTCCGGGGCAGATAGCTTTCCTCTTTCTATCTTTAGGTGTAGTTAACCTCTCAGGCTGTGACGAGGCGTCTAGGACCAACGTAGGAACGCTCCACGGCTGCCTTTAGTTGTGGTGGTTAGTCTGGGTACTGCAATCCAGTAGATTCCAACCTCTCTGGTGTATTGCCGTTTTTGCCTGCTCTTCTCAGCTACCAAATCATAACAGACAGCATTATATTCTTCTTTAGATATGCCATCCATCTTTCCATTGGATATACAGCGGCATGTAAAAGTTTAGGCACCCCTGGTCAAAATTGTGAGCAGTTAAGCAAGATGAAGATTAAATCATCTCTAAAAGGCCTAGATTTAAAGATGACACATTTCCTTTGTAGTTTAGGCAGAAAAAAAATGTATTTTTATGTTTGACTTTTTAAAAAGTTACAAGTAAAATAGGCCTATGCAAAAGTTTGGGCAACCTGCATGGTTAGTACCCAGTAGCACCTCCTTTTGAAAGTATCACAGCTTGTAAAACCTTTTGAAGCCATACAAGAGTCTTTCAATTCTTGTTTGTGGGATTTTCATCCATTGTTCCTTAGAAAATTCATCCACTTCTGTGGAATACCTGGGATGTCTTGCATGCACTGCTATTTTGAGGTCTAGCCACAAATTTTCAATGATGTTCAGATCAGGGTTGTAAAACCTTCAGCTTGCACCTTTTGAGGTTGTCTGTTGTGGATTTTGACTTCAGCTATTTTACAGGTGGTGTTATGTTTGCATCAAGAATTTGTTGAAATTTAATTGAATCCTTCCTTCCCTCTACCTGTGA
Organism: Oophaga sylvatica; assembly: GCA_033576555.1. Lineage (NCBI taxonomy): Eukaryota > Metazoa > Chordata > Amphibia > Anura > Dendrobatidae > Oophaga > Oophaga sylvatica. The sequence goes on along the minus strand of JARQOD010000003.1, from coordinate 374,896,643 downwards.
AATGTTCCCCATGCCACTGGCTGCAGCACAAACCCAAAGCATGATTGATCCACCTCCATGCTTAATGGTTGGCAAAATGTTAGTTTCCTGAAATTCTATGCTCTTCACACATACCTTTGATCATTGTGGCCAAAGAGTTCTATTTTAACCTCATCAGTCCATATGACTTGTTTAAAAAATGCAGCAGACTTATTTAGATGTTCTGTTGCATAATTCTGACACTGAATTTTATGGTGAGGACTCAGGAGAGGTTTTATTCTGATGATTCTTCTATAAAAACCTCATTTGTGCAGGTGTCTCTGAACAGGAGAACAATGTACCACAACTCCAGAGCCTGTTAAATCTTTCTGAAGGTCTTTTGCAGTAAAGGGGGGTTCTGATTTGCCTGTCTAGCATTTCTCTGAGCTGCTTTCTGTGAAAATGTGCTTAGTCTTATATTGACCTCCACTGTTCCTGTTTACTGCCATTTCTTAATTACATGTAGTACGATGAAGCTGTAGGAGAAATCAGCGCAAATAGAGTCTTATCCGATATAAATTTCAAATATGTAGTCAAATTATACTAACCTGATTCAGTCTTTTGGCAAAGAAATAAAATGTATGAGATATCAGCTGTAGCAGATCCATGGGTCAGCAAGTGACCTTATCAGAGCCAGAGTAAGGTGAAATGTGGATATTATCCTCGCTGCTGAATAAAACATTAATACAGATGTGATGAATTAAAAGATGGTGGTTTATTCTACGCGTTTCAAAGTAAAAGTTACTTCTTCATCAGGAAATTATCACATGCATACAGGAAACTAGGGAGAGATGCTGTTTCAATAGGTCAATTTTTTGAATATCGGCGCCAATAGAGCCACATGACAAACAGTGTCAAAGTTCAGTGGGCCACAACATGGTATGGCACATGACATGTTAACAAGAGTCTGTATAATATAATACACAATTAAGAAACAATGTCATATACAACAGTATGAGTATAGTACTACCGAAGCTAAATTGCTTCATCCCAAATTTGGCCCCATGGCCCATAAGTAAAGATGAGCTACTCCAAAGAGTTAACATTATATACCAAAAGAAAGAAGTATAGACTCCATCATTTATAAAACTACAAAAAACTTTATTAATAGGAAATATAATGCCAACAATAATGGCACACAATACAGAGTAAAAATGGAGGCAATAAACTGCGGGTATAAATGCAGGGGTTGCACAGACTGGTTAGTAACCAGGGTAAAACAGAACATATAATTATAGCACTGAAGTTGTGCAAATGGGGAATGCATATCACATATAACAATAATTGGTATTAAAGACCCCTAGGATCAATATTGTCAAGGTATAGTGCCATATGCGCCCTAAAATTTATCACAAGTTCGTACCCATGTCTTACCCATATCAGGCGGTTAGACTGTGCGTCCCCCGCGACCCCCTGACGCGCGTTTCGCGGCAGTGCTTTCCCTTTTGAGAAAGCACTGCCGCGAAACGCGCGTCAGGGGGTCGTGGGGGACGCACAGTCTAACCGCCTGATATGGGTAAGACATGGGTACGAACTTGTGATAAATTTTAGGGCGCATATGGCACTATACCTTGACAATATTGATCCTAGGGGTCTTTAATACCAATTATTGTTATATGTGATATGCATTCCCCATTTGCACAACTTCAGTGCTATAATTATATGTTCTGTTTTACCCTGGTTACTAACCAGTCTGTGCAACCCCTGCATTTATACCCGCAGTTTATTGCCTCCATTTTTACTCTGTATTGTGTGCCATTATTGTTGGCATTATATTTCCTATTAATAAAGTTTTTTGTAGTTTTATAAATGATGGAGTCTATACTTCTTTCTTTTGGTATATAATATAATACACAAGTAGATACACATGAAGTATAGTTAACAATATTTCTCTCCAATTTATAGTTTTAATTTGAGAAAAAGAAAAAAATACTGTTTATTTGAGAAGAACCCGTATAAATGAGACAAAAAGAGTTCCCCAAGTGTTGTCTCTATCTATTGAGCTATTGTATTGCATTTGATGAAAGGCGAAGAAACAAGTGTGAAACTTCAATTAATTATAAACCTCATAAACCACACCGAAATATAAAAATTATATATTTTTTATTTAAAAGTGTGTATGATGAATTTTATGTGTTTCTCTTTGTAAAAATATTTAAAACAGAATAATTAAAATTATACCAATGTGTTTTTAAAAATTGTTCTCAAATAATTTGGTTCCATAAAACCAATTATGCAGAACAAAAGGGGAAGAAAATAAAGGGGTTTAATAATTTTATATCAGCATTATCAAATTTGGTAAAAGGGTTACTGATATCATATCAGTACAAATACATTTGACAAGAGAGGGAATCGAACCAGCATAAATGTGCAGATAAAATGTTGCTGTGATAGACACATTTTAAAGCTGTATTAATTGAGGTAGCCATTGTATTCATGCAGAAATGAGGACCGAGTAGTTTCCACATAGGGTAGGTCACTTAGTAGTACACAAGTGGTTATACATAGGGTTTTATCTTACACTATTGTAAAGATAGCGGAGCACTTCAAAAAACTATATCTCATGGAGAGAATGTCTGTGACCCTCTGTAATTAATGTAAGGACATAAGGTTTTATTCATCCTAACAGCATTTTGGCGTAGGAATAATGGGTTATGAGAATATATATAAAACTAGATGGTGGCCCGATTCTAACGCATCGGGTATTCTAGAATATGTATGTAGTTTATTTATGAAGATTTAAGAATAATGCAATGAATACACAGGATTTTCCGGGTAAAATATATACATTATCATTAAGTGTTATTGCTCATAGAACTTAATACAACTGAACAAAATTATTAAACAGATCATCAAAATATATAAATTATTACATGAATATCTAACTGTATTTAAATAAATCATCGGACAAAAGAAGTACATCGACACTATAATATATTTGCTAACAATATCAACCCAAAATATTTTTGTACACATTTCTTGTGAATACTTTTTGACTATCTATAAGCAACTTTCCTTGTAAAGGGGTATCAAAAACTTGCACCTTGACGTTGGATCTCATTTTAACTCTTGAAAATGCAACATAGAGTTGTCCATGACCAAAAACGGGCTCCGGTTAATATATGCCAACACGGTGTAGAGTTTGACCTTGTGACTTGTTTATTGTCATGGCAAATGCTGGTTTTATTGGAAACTGTCGACGCTGAAGCCTAAATGGAAGACCGGTGTCGGAAGGACATAAATCAATGCGTGGAATGAACACTTCGTCTCCTTTTGCTGATCCAGTGATCACTCTTGATTGAATTATGTATGAATGGAGTCCAGTAACAATAAGGCGAGTTCCATTACATAGACCATGTCATCTCCCGGCTGCATCGCCGCTGACCTCCGTGCGGCAGACAAGTCACTAACGGCCGCCATCTTTTTTCTGAAATCCCGCATCGCTGATTGGCTGCGGCCGGACCAATCAGTGACGCGGGATTTCCTGGACAGAAAGACAGACAGACGGGATAAGACGATTATATATATTAGATAGATGTTACTGTGTATTACCTCATGTCACTGTGTATTACCTCATATTACTGTGTATTACCTCATGTTACCGTATATTACCTCATGTTACCTGTGTATTACCTCATATTACTGTGTATTACCTCATGTTACTGTATATTACCTCATTTTACTGTGTATTACCTCATGTTACTGTATATTACCACGTTACTGTATATTACCACATGTTTCTGCATATTACCTCATGTTACCTGTGTATTACCTCATGTCACCGTGTATTACCTCATGTTACTGTGTATTACCTCATATTACTGTGTATTACCTCATAATACTGTGTATTGCCTAATGTTACCGTATATTATCTCATGTTACCTGTGTATTACCTCATATTACTGTGTATTACCTCATGTTACTGTATATTACCTCATTTTACTGTGTATTACCTTATGTTACTTATGTATTACCTCATGTCACCTGTGTATTACCTCATGTCACTGTGTATTACCCGTGTTCAGTAAACGTGACAGAAGTACATCAGACACTGTGACTGACAAAACATGTTCAGTACATCATGGGCAGTTTGTGAGTCACATGACCACATGGGCGGAGTTAGCCCTGCGTCGCTGATGTTACTGTGTATTACCTCATGTCACTGTGTATTACCTCATATAACTGTGTATTACCTCATGTTACCGTATATTACCTCATATTACCTCATGTTACTGTATATTACCTAATTTTACTATGTATTACCTTATGTTACTTATGTATTACCTCATGTCACTGTGTATTACCCGTGTTCAGTAAACGTGACAGAAGTACATCAGACACTGTAACTGACAAAACATGTTCAGTACATCATGGGCAGTTGGTGAGTCACATGACCACATGGGCAGAGTTAGCCCTGCGTCGCTGATTGGCCGCGGCCGGACCAATCAGCGACGCGGGATTTTCTGGACAGACAGGATAAGATGATTATATAAATAGATGTTACTGTGTATTACCTCATGTCACTGTGTATTACCTCATATTACTGTGTATTACCTCATGTTACCGTATATTACCTTATATTACCTCATGTTACCTGTGTATTACCTCATGTTACTGTATATTACCTCATTTTACTGTGTATTACCTCATGTTACTGTATATTGCCACATGTTACTGTATATTACCACATGTTACTGTACATTACCTCATGTTACCTGTGTATTACCTCATGTCACTGTGTATTAATCATGTTACTGTGTATTACCTCATATCACTGTGTATTACCTCATGTTACCATATATTACCTCACATTACCTCATGTTACATGTGTATTACCTCATATTACTGTGTATTACCTCATATTACTGTGTATTACCTCATGTTACTGTATATTACCTCATTTTACTGTGTATTACCTCATGTCACCTGTGTATTACCTCATGTCACTGTGTATTACCCGTGTTCAGTAAACGTGACAGAAGTACATCAGACACTGTGACTGACAAAACATGTTCACTACATCATGGGCAGTTCAGTTAGTGAGTCACATGACCACATGGGCGGAGTTAGCCCTGCGTCGCTGATGTTACTGTGTATTACCTCATGTCACTGTGTATTACCTCATATAACTGTGTATTACCTCATGTTACCGTATATTACCTCATATTACTGTGTATTACCTCATATTACCTCAAGTTACTGTATATTACCTCATTTTACTGTGTATTACCTTATGTTACTTATGTATTACCTCATGTCACCTGTGTATTACCCCATGTCACTGTGTATTACCCGTGTTCAGTAAACGTGTCAGAAGTACATCAGACACTGTAACTGACAAAACATGTTCAGTGCATCATGGGCAGTTGGTGAGTCACATGACCACATGGGCAGAGTTAGCCCTGCGTCGCTGATTGGCCGCGGCCGGACCAATCAGCGACGTGGGATTTCCTGGACAGACAGACAGGATAAGACGATTATATAAATAGATGATAATTAAAAATGTTCCGATTCCTTAATAAAAGATGTTTTTTTCTCTCAAGTCATTTGATTCCCTAAGACCAATTATATTGGTAAGGAGGAAGAAAAGGATTTGATAATTTATATCAACATTATCATATTGGTAATATTATGTCAGTACAAATGCATTTGACACAAGAGGGAATCGAACTATCATAGATGTGCAAACAAAATGTCACTAAGATAGACACATTTGAAAGCTGTATTAAGAGATGTAGTCACCATTAAAATCATGCAGAAATAAAGATCGTGTGATTCTCACATCAAGTTGGTCATTTTTGCATAAGGCTGTATCTTACACTATCATAGGGATAGAGGAGCGTTTCAAAAGACTATATATCAGTGAGAACTTTTCTGGCACTCTGCATTTAATGAAATGACCTGGGGTTCTAGTCTATCCGACCGGCATTTCAGCATAAGAATGAGGGGTTATAAGGGATTGACAAAAGGAGGTATCTACAATGTATTTAAAAAAGAAGTTAGTCAATCAATTAGCATCGTGCAATAGAGACAAACAAAGCAAGACTGCCTGGAATCGCTGCTAGTGACAGCAAGAAAAGAACGAGCATTTTAGGTGAAATCTGCGATTGAACTTTATAAAAGTGAAGGTGTAATTCTTATGCTGAATTTTATGGTGAGGACATAGGAGAGGTTTTCTTCTGATGACTCTTCCATGAAGGCCATATTTGTGCAGGTTTCTCTGGACAGGAGAAAAATGTACGAAAACTCCAGAGCCTGCTAAATCTTTCTGAAGGTGTTTTGCAGTAAAGGGGGTTTTGATTTGCCTCTCTAGCAATCCTCCGAGCAGTTCTCTCTGAAATCTTGCTTGGTCTTCCAGATCTTATATTGACCTCCACTGTTCCTGTTAACTGCCATTTCTTAATTACATGTCAAACTGAGGAAAGGGAAACTTGAAAACGCTTTGCTATCTTCTTATAGCCTTCTCCTGCTTTGTGGGTCTCCACCATTTTCATTTTCAGAGTGCTAGGCAGATGTTTAGAAGAACCCGTGGCTGGGGATGCCAGTGTATATGCTGGGGATGGCACTTTTACATGCCAGTGTATATGCAATCAAGTATCTTTTAGCAAGGATACAGTTAATTACACAAATTAAAGAGTAAAAGTAGTCTGTTATCTTCCAGCAGAACAATGGTTAATGGCAGTGATGCATGCAAGGAAATGGTTAACTTGCATTGTAGTAATGACGTTTAGGCCATCTTCAGACTTGCTTTAGGAAATGCATTATCTTGATTGCAGAGGTTCAATGTGAGCAACATCAAGAACAGTTTTCAGCATATGGTAACTTGATTTCTGAGTGGTAGATGTGGACAACACCTAGTAAGTTAGACTGAGACTGGAAATGTTGGTTGTTGGTTGTACCATGGAAGTCAGATGCAAGAGAGAAGTTAATTGGCACCTGGCTGTATCTTAACTATGTGAATTAGAGGTCTGAGTGAGCAGCACATACTGGAGGCGATGGTGTTTTGCAGCAGAATGACACATGAAGGAGTCAATCACAGGAATGAAATAGTAAAAGTATAACAATGGTTAATGGCAGTGATGTATGCAAACTGGGACTTATAGCAAGGGAATGGTTATTAACAGGGTAGCAATGAAGTATAGGTCATCTGGAGAATTGATTGAAGAGATGCATTACCTTGATTGCAGAGAACTGGAGGTGATGGTGCTTTGGAGCTGGATGACACATGAATCAGTGAGGACTAGGACAGCAGGGTATGCAGGACAGCAGATAAACAAGCAAAACAGGTATCACCAGATGAAGTTAAACCAGATGTTCAAATACACATAGGTACAAAAACTGTACAGGAATTTGGTATCATCCTGCTGCAGTGCAAATAATCATAGAAACACAGAGATGTATATAAACGAATAGTAGTATGTTAAAGTTGGAATGGACCTTCAGGGTAATTGTGTCCAACCCCTGGCTCAATGCAGGGTACACTAAAGGCTGGGTCTCACATAGCGATACACCAGCGATCCCGACAACGATATGCACTTGTCAGGATCGCTGGTGTATCGCTACATGATCGCTGCTGAGCTGCCAAACAGGCAGCTCAGGCAGCGATCTGGGACAGCGACACTGCGGGTAACATCGCTTAGTTACCCGCAGTGTACATTGGATACCAGCGCCCTGATGCAGGGAGCTGGTAACCAAGGTACACAGCGGGTTTCTAGGCACAGCCCCGCGCCTTGAAACCCGCTGTGTACCTTGGTTACCAGCGGATCGCTGGTCTCCCGCCTGTCACACGCAGCGATGCGTGCCTGTCAGCGGGAGACCAGCGATCAAAAAAATGTCCTGACATTTCAGCGACGATCAGCGATACCCAGCAGGGGGGCTGATCGTCGCTGAATGTCACACACAGCGATATCGCTGGTGAGCTCGCTGCTGCGTCACAAAACTAGTGACTCAGCAGCGATCTCGCTAGCGAGATCGTTGTGTGAGACGGGCCCTTAAACCATCTCAGACAATTATCTGCCCAACCTCTGTTTGAAGACTTCCATTGAAAGAGAAGTCACCAACCTCGTGGCAGACTGTTCCACTCATTGATCACTCTGTCAAAAAGTTTTGTTCTATCTAAATGCGGTATGCTCACCTAAACAATATCTGGTAGCTAGTTTCGTAAATAAAAAGATCCCTTAAATTTGACAGCCCTTCGATATTTTAGTGCGGCAGCTTCAGCACCTTCTGCTGTGTCTCTGTTTTTGCAAGCTAAACATTTTCAGATCCTTAAATGTTCCTTACAGGACATACTTTGCTGTCTGCTCACCATGCTGGTAGCTTTTCTCGAACTTGCTCCAGTTTCTCAACTTTTTTTTTTTTTAAATGTGGTGCCCATAATTGCACACAGTATTCCAGATGAGGTATGATCAAGGAGTAGAGAGGGGTTATTACCTTACGTGATGTAGACTCTATGCTTCTCTTAATACATCCCAGAACTGTGTTTGCCTTTTTTTTTGCTGCTGCATCACACTGTTGATTCATGTGCAGTCTGTTATCAGTATACACAAGTTTTTGCACATGTGCTGTTGCTTAGCTCTATTCCTCCCATTCTGTACGTCATTTTTTTGTTGCCCAGATGTAGAATATTGCATTTCTACCATCCTATTCGTCAGTGCCCATTGTTCAAGCTTATCTAAATCCTTCTAAATCCTTTCTCTGTCTTCTCTAGTGTTAGCTAGCTTTTTATCGTTTGCAAATTTGATCAGTTTACCTTCTGTTGCCTTATCTAGATGATTTATAAAAATGTTGAACAACACTGGGACCAAGACAGTTCCTTGTGGCACCCCACTTGAAACACTCTTCCAATTGGATGTGCAAACATTTATTACCACTCTTTGCGTATGAGTATCACTAAGCCACTTATGAATCCACCTAATCATAGCCTTTTCAATCCCAAACTTGGTCAATTTTTTCAATAAGAATAGCATGAGCTACTTTATCAAATGCTTTGCTGAAGTCGAAATATACTATATCTGCCAGATTTCTCTGATCCATGCAGTCAGTGATTCGATCATGGAAGGTAATTAGATTAGTCTGGCATGACCTGTTTGCTACAAACCCATGCTGGTTCTGATTAATTACTGTATTCTTATCCAAGTACTTACATATATACTATTTAATAGTTTGTTCAAAGATCTTTCGTGTTATAGATGTAAGGCTCACTGACCTGTAATTTCCTGGCTCCATCTTCTTTATTTTTTTGAAGATAGGGACAACATTTGCCCTTCTCCAATCTTCTAGGACAGTGATGGCTAACCTTGGCACTCCAGCTGTTGTAAAACTACAACTCCCAGCATGCCCTTGCAACCTGCAGCAGTTGAGGCATGCTGGGAGTTGTAGTTCTCCAACAGCTGGAGTGCCAAGGTTCGCCATCACTGTTCTAGGACTTCTCCTGTTTTCCAGGATTTTCAAAGATTCTGGCCTAGTGGTTCTGCAATTTCCTCTGCTATCTCTTTCAGTACCCTAGGATGTAATTCATCTGGGCCAGGATATTTAAATTAATTTAAATTAGCTAAGTGTGCCCTCACCATCTCTCTGTTTATGGATAGTGTGAATTCTTTTATTCCTTCAATGGCACCATGAAGATCAGTTAATGTTACATTAGGTTTCTTAGGCCTGTTTCACACATCCGGCGGGCGCCTAAACGGCGCCCCCGGCATTTAGCCGCAGCGCCGCATGTGAAAAGCTTTCACACTTCCGGCGGCCAAAATGCGGTTTTTTGCCGGATGGTTTCTGATGCTTGGAGAGATAAGAAACCATCCGGCAAAAAAAAAAAACGTTACATGCAGCGTTTTTTCCGGACGCCGCAATGTACATTTGCGCCGCATCCGGACAAAACCGCATGCAACGCATTGACATGCGGCGCTAATGCATGTCAATGCGAAAAAAGCCGCATGTGGCGCATCAGATTTTCAGATGCGGCGCTGCGGGAAAATGCCGGGGGCGCCGCAAGGCGCCCGCCGGATGTGTGAAGCCAGCCTTAGAGACCAAAGATGCAAAATAGGAATGTAAAAGTTTGGCCTTTGCAACATCATTTTTTACCACTTCACCCTTTTCAGCCTGTAAAACACCTATAGCATCTTTGACTTTTCTTTTGATTTTGACATACCCATAGACATAGTGTAGTGAGAATTTAATTTAGCAAAATCTCCCATCCTTCTTGAACATTTCTGTCCTTTAGAACCTGCAGCCATTGGACCTTTCATACCCTCTTTCTGAGTCCATTAAAATCTACCTATCTGCCTTTCTGAAGTCCAACCTTAAAGTCTGAGTCCTCGTTGGTCTTCCTCCTCTTGCAATACAAAATTCGAGACTAGCATGATCGCTGCCTCCTAAATTACCAGCCACCTTTACTTCCTAAACCATTTCCTCTCTGTTGGTAAAAATTAGGTCCAAGATGGTCGGTCCTCTTGTTCTCTATTCTACCTTTTGAAAGATAACGCTGTCAGACAGAGAAGATAAGAGTCTTCTGGACCCATTACTTTTGCTTGAGAGAGATTCCAAACAAATATCTGGATAGTTAAAATATTCCATGATCACTAAAGTCACACTTTTTTAAGAACAGAGACATCTAATGTAAAAAGAGTTCATCCATATCTTCAGTATGTCCAGGTGGTCTATAGTAAACATATACAATAGTGACCTTTATGTTCTTCTCTCCTTGTATTCTTATCCAGTTTCTGCAGAGCTATGCAATCAAGTATCTTCCAGCAAGGATACAGTTAATTACAGGAATGGTAGATGAGCAAATGAAGTCTGGTATCTTCTAGTAGAAGAATGGTTAATGGTAGCCATGCAAGGAAAATTGCACGTGTAGCAAGGAAATGGTTAACAGCAGGGTATCAATGAAGTTTAGGCCATCTGGAGACTCGTTTTAAGAGATGTGTTACCTTAATTGCAGAAACCAATTGTGAAGAGCACCAAAAAGAGTGGAGAGAAGTCGCTAGCTTGATAACACTGAGGTGTATATGCAATCAAGTATCTTCCAGGAAGGAAACAGTTAATCACAGAAATTACAGATTAAATGTAATTTGGTGTTTACTAGTAGATCAATGGTAGATGGCAGCGATGCATAGAAACTGGGACATGTAGCAAGAAAATGGTTAACCACAGGTAGCAATGACGTATAGGCCAGCTGGAGACTTGCTTGAAGAGATACATTTCCTTGATTACAGAGGCCAAGTGTGAACAGCAACAAGAACTGTTGTAAGAAGTCATAACTTGATTGCCGAGTGGTAGATGTAGACAACACCTAGTATCTTCCTGCAAGGATACAGCTAATAACATGAATGAGTAACAGATGAGTAAAAGTAGTATAGTATCTTCCAGCAGAACAATGATTAATGGCAGCGATGAATGGAAACTGGAACTTGTAGCAAGGAAATGGTTAACCACAGGGTAGCAATGAAGTATAGGACATCTGGAGAATTGCTTGAAGAATTGTGTTACCTTGATTGCATAGGGCAAGTGTTAACAACACCAAGAAAAGTTGTGAGAAGTCCGTAACTTGATTACTGAGTGTTAGATGTGGACAACACCTAGTATGTTCGACTGAGTTTGGAAATAACGCTGGTTGTAACATGGATTTCAGGGGCAACAGAAGAGATAATACGCACCTGACTGTATATAAGTGAGTCAGAGGTCTGGTTGAGTAGCACGGAGGTGAAGGAGCAGTATAGAAGGATGACACATGGATCGGTGAGGACGAGCACAACAGAGTACGCAGAACGACAAACAAACAAAGCAAGTAGCACCAAATAAAGCTAAACCAGATGTGCAACTTCACATGGGAGTCTGTTATGTACAGAAATCTGGTATCTTCCAGAAAGAATCACAGGATTGATAGATGTCACAGGAATGATAGATGAGTAAAAGTGTTCTGGTATCTTCCAGAAGAACAATGGTTAATGGCAGCCATGCATGGAAACTGGCACTTGGAACAAGGAAATGGTTAACTGCAGGAATGCACTATTGTTGGAACAGTGCCACAAAGAGTGCCCTGAAAATGAATGCTACCATAGCACCAATTGTCCTGTACTGGGTAATTCTTTGCAGTACAATAAACTCCATAAACGCTAAACCCAAAAACAATGGTGGAATTGTGTTTTGTTTTCACTATTTCACCCCAATTGGATTTATATTATTTTTACATTTTTCAGTACATTATATGGTAAAATGCCTTCCGTCCTTCAACAACAAGACCATTGTATGGCAATATCTATGGAGAAATAAAAAATAGTTATGTCTGTTATAAGAAAGGGAGAAAAAATACTAAAGAGAACAAACGGTGGTGAGGGGTGAGTGTGCTCTGACAGCTCCAGTGTGCTCGGATGGTAGTGAGTGTGCACAGACGGCGATGAGTGTGCTCGGACAGCTGTGAGTGTGGACGGTGGTGAGTGTGCTCAGATGGCGCCAGTGAGGGGTGAGTGCTTGGACGGCAGTGTGGGGTGTGTGTGCGCGGACAGCACCGGTGATGGGTGAGTGTGCTCGGAAAGAGGTGAGTGTGGCTGGACAGCGATGAGTGTGCTCGGACAGCGGCTGTGAGGAGTGAGTGTGCTCGGACAGCAGCGGTGAGGAGTGAATGTTCTTAGACGGCGGTGTGGGGTGTGCTTGGACAGCGGCGGTGAGGAGTGAGTGTGCTCGGACAGTGGCAGTGAGGAGTGATTGTGCTCAGACGGTAGCGGCGGTGAGATGTGTGCTCGGACGGAGGTGGTGACTGTGCTCAGTCAGCGGCGGTGAGATGTATGCTCGGATGGCGGCGGTAAAGTGTGCTTCAACAGCGGTGAGGAGTGAGCGTGCTCAGACAGCGGCGGTGAGGGGTGAGTGTGCTCAGACGGTGGTGTGGGGTGAGTGTGCTCTGATGGCGGTGTGGAATGAGTGTGTAGGGACAGCGGTGAGTGTGCTCAGATGGCGTTATGGAGTGTACTCAGACAGCAGTGTGGGGTGAGTGTGTAGGGACAGTGCTGAGTGTGTTCAGACGGCGGTGTGGAGTGAGTGTGCTCGGACGGCGGTGTGGAGTGAGTGTGCTCAGACAGCAGTGTGGGGTGAGTGTGTAGGGACAGTGGTAAGTGTGCTCAGATGGCGATGTGGAGTGTGCTCGGATGGTGGGGTGAATGTGCTCGGACAGGGGTGAGTGTGCTCACACGGTTGTGAGTGTGCTCGGACAGCGGTGAGTGTGTTCAGACGGCGGGGTGAATGTGTTCGGAGGGCGGGGTGGGGTGTGTTCGGACCGGGGCGAGTGTGCTCAGACAGCAGTGTGGGGTGAGTGTGCTCGGACGGCGGTGAGGGGTGACTGTACTCGGACTGCGGTATGGGATGAGTGTGTTCGGACAGGAGCGAGTGTGCTTGGACGGCGGAGTGGGGCGAGTGTGTTCGGATAGCTGTGTGGGGTGAGTGTACTCAGACTGCGGTATGGGGCGAGTGTGCTCGGACGGCAGTGTGGGGTGAGTGTGCTCGGATGGTGGGGTGAATGAATTCGGACAGTGGTGACTGTGCTCGGACATCGGTGAGTGCTCAGACAGCGGGGTGGGGTGAGTGTGATCAGAGGGAGGGGTGGAGTAAATGTGCTCGGACGACGGGGTGGGGTGTGTTCGGATCGGGGCGAGTGTGCTCGGACAGCGGAGTGGGGTGAGTGTGCTCAGACAGCAGTGTGGGGTGTGTTCGGACAGCGGTGAGTGTACTCGGACCGCATGGTGGGGTGTGTTCGGACCGGGGCGAGTGTGCTCGGACGGCACTATGAGGTGAGTGTACTCGGACTGCGGTATGGGGTGAGTGTGCTCAGATGGCGGAGTGGGGCAAGTGAACACAGACTGCGGTATGTGGTGAGTGTGCTCGGTTGGCAGTGTGTGGTGTGTTCGGACAGAGGCGAGTGTGCTCGGACGGCGGAGTGGGGCGAGTGTGTTCGGACGGCGGTGTGGGGTGAGTGTACTCAGACTGCGGTATGGGGCGAGTGTGCTCGGACGGCAATGTGGGGTGAGTGTGCTCGGATGGTGTGGTGAATGTGTTCGGACAGGGGTGAGTGTGCTCAGATGGTGGTGTGCTCGGACAGCGGTGAGTGTGCTTAGACCGCGGGGTGGGATGAGTGTGCTCGGAGGGCGGGGTGGGGTGAATGTGCTCGGATGGCAGGGTGGGGTGGGTGTGCTCAGTCGGCGGAGTGGGGCGAGCGTGTTCGGATGGCGGTGTGGGGAGAGTGTACTCAGACTGCGGTATGGGGCGAGTGTGCTCGGACGGCAATGTGGGGTGAGTGTGCTCAGACGGCGGGGTGAATGTGTTCGGAGGGAGGGGTGGGGTGTGTTCGGACCGGGGCGAGTGTGCTCAGACAGCAGTGTGGGGTGAGTGTGCTCGGACGGCGGTGAGGGGTGACTGTACTCGGACTGCGGTATGGGGTGAGTGTGTTCGGACAGGAGCGAGTGTGCTTGGACGGCGGAGTGGGGCGAGTGTGTTCGGATAGCTGTGTGGGGTGAGTGTACTCAGACTGCGGTATGGGGCGAGTGTGCTCGGACGGCAGTGTGGGGTGAGTGTGCTCGGATGGTGGGGTGAATGTATTCGGACAGGGGTGAGTGTGCTCGGACAGTGGTGACTGTGCTCGGACATCGGTGAGTGCTCAGACAGCGGGGTGGGGTGAGTGTGACCAGAGGGCGGGATGGGGTGAATGTGCTCGGACGACGGGGTGGGGTGTGTTCGGACCGGGGCGAGTGTGCTCGGACGGCACTATGAGGTGAGTGTACTCGGACTGCGGTATGGGGTGAGTGTGCTCAGATGGCGGAGTGGGGCGAGTGTACACAGACTGCGGTAAGTGGTGAGTGTGCTCGGATGGCAGTGAGGGGTGAGTGTACTCGGACTGAGGTATGGGGTGAGTGTGCTCGGACGGCTGTGTGTGGTGAGTGTGTTCGGACAGAGGCGAGTGTGCTCGGACGGCGGAGTGGGGCGAGTGTGCTCAGACAGCAGTGTGGGGTGAGTGTGTTCGGACAGCGGTGAGTGTACTCGGACCGCATGGTGGGGTGTGTTCGGACCGGGGCGAGTGTGCTCGGACGGCACTATGAGGTGAGTGTACTCGGACTGCGGTATGTGGTGAGTGTGCTCGGATGTCAGTGAGGGGTGAGTGTACTCGGACTGAGGTATGGGGTGAGTGTGCTCGTACGGCTGTGTGTGGTGAGTGTGTTCGGACAGAGGCGAGTGTGCTCGGACGGTGGAGTGGGGCGAGTGTGTTCGGACGACGGTGTGGGGTGAGTGTACTCAGACTGCGGTATGGGGCGAGTGTGCTCGGACGGCAATGTGGGTGAGTGTGCTCGGATGGTGTGGTGAATGTGTTCGGACAGGGGTGAGTGTGCTCAGATGGTGGTGTGCTCGGACAGCGGTGAGTGTGCTTAGACCGCGGGTGGGTGAATGTGCTCGGATGGCAGGGTGGGGTGGGTGTGCTCAGTCGGCGGAGTGGGGCGAGCGTTTTCGGATGGCGGTGTGGGGAGAGTGTACTCAGACTGCGGTATGGGGCGAGTGTGCTCGGACGGCAATGTGGGGTGAGTGTGCTCAGACGGCGGGGTGAATGTGTTCGGAGGGAGGGGTGGGGTGTGTTCGGACCGGGGCGAGTGTGCTCAGACAGCAGTGTGGGGTGAGTGTGCTCGGACGGCGGTGAGGGGTGACTGTACTCGGACTGCGGTATGGGGTGAGTGTGTTCGGACAGGAGCGAGTGTGCTTGGACGGCGGAGTGGGGCGAGTGTGTTCGGATAGCTGTGTGGGGTGAGTGTACTCAGACTGCGGTATGGGGTGAGTGTGCTCGGACGGCAGTGTGGGGTGAGTGTGCTCGGATGGTGGGGTGAATGTATTCGGACAGGGGTGAGTGTGCTCGGACAGTGGTGACTGTGCTCGGACATCGGTGAGTGCTCAGACAGCGGGGTGGGGTGAGTGTGACCAGACGGCGGGATGGGGTGAATGTGCTCGGACGACGGGGTGGGGTGTGTTCGGACCGGGGCGAGTGTGCTCGGACGGCACTATGAGGTGAGTGTACTCGGACTGCGGTATGGGGTGAGTGTGCTCAGATGGCGGAGTGGGGCGAGTGTACACAGACTGCGGTAAGTGGTGAGTGTGCTCGGATGGCAGTGAGGGTGAGTGTACTCGGACTGAGGTATGGGGTGAGTGTGCTCAGACGGCTGTGTGTGGTGAGTGTGTTCGGACAGAGGCGAGTGTGCTCGGACGGCGGAGTGGGGCGAGTGTGCTCAGACAGCAGTGTGGGGTGAGTGTGTTCGGACAGCGGTGAGTGTACTCGGACCGCATGGTGGGGTGTGTTCGGACCGGGGCGAGTGTGCTCGGACGGCACTATGAGGTGAGTGTACTCGGACTGCGGTATGTGGTGAGTGTGCTCGGATGTCAGTGAGGGGTGAGTGTACTCGGACTGAGGTATGGGGTGAGTGTGCTCGGACGGCTGTGTGTGGTGAGTGTGTTCGGACAGAGGCGAGTGTGCTCGGACGGTGGAGTGGGGCGAGTGTGTTCGGACGACGGTGTGGGGTGAGTGTACTCAGACTGCGGTATGGGGCGAGTGTGCTCGGACGGCAATGTGGGGTGAGTGTGCTCGGATGGTGTGGTGAATGTGTTCGGACAGGGGTGAGTGTGCTCAGATGGTGGTGTGCTCGGACAGCGGGGAGTGTGCTTAGACCGCGGGGTGGATAGTGTGCTCGGAGGGCGGGGTGGGGTGAATGTGCTCGGATGGCAGGGTGGGGTGAGTGTGCTCAGACGGCGGAGTGGGGCGAGCGTGTTCGGATGGCGGTGTGGGGGAGTGTACTCAGACTGCGGTATGGGGCGAGTGTGCTCGGACGGCAATGTGGGGTGAGTGTGCTCGGATGGTGGGGTGAATGTGTTCGGGACGGGGTGAGTGTACTCGGACAGTGGTGAGTGTGCTTAGACCGCGGTGGGGTGACTGTGCTCGGAGGGCGGGGTGAGGTGAATGTGCTTGGACGGCGGGTGGGGTGGTGTGTTCGGACCGGGGCGAGTGTGCTCAAACGGCGGAGTGGGCGAGTGTGCTCGGACAGCAGTGTGGGGTGAGTGTGCTCAGACAGCATGTGGGGTGATGTGCTCGGACAGCGTTAGTGTGCTCGGATGGCGAGGTGGGTGTGTTCGACTGGGGCGAGTGTGCTCGATGGCGAGTGGGGAGAGTGTGCTCGAACGCAGTGTGGGGTGAGTGTGCTCGGATGGTGGGGTATGGTCTCAGACGGTGGGTGAGTGTGCTCGGACAACGGTGAGTGTACTCAGACGGCTGGGTGGGTGAGGGCGGGGTGAATGTGCTTGGACGGCGGGTGGGGTGAGTGTGTTCGGACCGGGTGAGTGTGCTCGGATGGCGGAGTGGGGCGAGTGTGCTCAGACAGCAGTTTGGTTGAGTGTGCTCGGACAGCGGTGAGTGTGCTGGACCGCGGGTAGGGGTGTGTTCGGACCGGAGCGAGTGTGCTCAGACGGCACTGTGGGTGAGTGTCTCGGATGGCGGTGAGGGTGAGTGTACTCGGATGCGGTATGGGGTGAGTGTGCTCTGATGGCGGTGAGGGGTGAGTGTACTCGGACTGCGGTTGGGTGAGTGTGCCGGATGGCGGAGTGGGCGAGTGTGCTCAGACAGCACTGTGGGGTGAGTGTGCTCGGATGGCGGAGTGGGGCGAGTGTGCTCAGACAGCATTGTGGGGTGAGTTTGCTCAGATGGCGGTGAGTGTACTCGGACAGCGATATGAGGTGAGTATGCAAGGACGGGGGTGTGGGGTGAGTGTGTTCAGACAGGGGCGAGTGTGCTCGGACAGCGGAGTGGGGCGAGAGTGTTCGGACAACGGTGAGGGGTGAGTTTACTCAGACTGCGGTAATGGGGTGAGTGTGCTCGGACGGCAATGTGGGGTGAGTGTGCTCGGATGGTGGGGTGAATGTGTTCGGACAGGGGTGAGTGTGCTCAGATAGTGGTGAGTGTGCTCGGACAGTGGTGAGTGTGCTCGGATAGCGGTGAGTGTGCTCAGACGGCGGGGTGGGGTGAGTGTGCTCGGAGGGCGGGGTGGGGTGAATGTGCTCGGACAGCAGGGTGGGGTGAGTTCGGACCGGGGTGAGTGTGCGCGGACAGCGGAGTGGGGCGAGTGTGCTCAGACAGCAGTTTGGTTGAGAGTGCTCAGACAGCAGTGTGGGGCGAGTGTGCTCGGATAGCGGTAAGTATGCTCAGACGTCGGGGTGGGGTGTATTCGGACTGGGGCGAGTGTGCTCGGATGGCGGTGAGTGTAATCGGACTGCGGTATGGGGTGAGTGTGCTTGGACGGCACTGTGGGGAGAGTGTGCTCGGATGGTGATGGGGTAAGTGTACTCGGACTGCGGTATGGGGTGAGTGTGCTCGGATGGCGGTGAGTGTACTCGGACTGCGGTATGGGGTAAGTGTGCTCGGATACCGGAATGGGGCGAGTGTACTGGGACTGCGGTATGGGTGAGTGTGCTCGGTTGGCGGTGAGGGGCGAGTGTACTTAGACTGCGGTATGGGGTGAGTGTGCTCGGTTGGCGGTGAGTGTACTTAGACTGCGGTATGGGGTGAGTGTGCTCGGTTGGCGGAGTGTACTCGGACTGAGGTATGGAGTGAGTGTGCTTGGACGGTGGTGTGGGGTGAGTGTACTCGGACTGCGGTATGGGGTGAGTGTGCTCGATTGGCGGTGAGGGGTGAGTGTACTCGGACTGCGGTATGGGTGAGTTTGCTTGGACGGCGGTGTGGGGTGAGTGTACTCGGACTGCGGTATGGGGTGAGTGTGCTTGAACGGCGGTGTGGGGTGTGTTCGGACAGGGGCGAGTGTGCTCGGATGGCGGATTGGGGCGAGTGTGTTCGGACGGCGGAGTGAGGCGAGTGTGCTCGGACGGAGGTGAGTCTTGGACAGCGGTGTGGTGACGGCTCGCTATATAGAAGTTATAGGGTCTGTCAGCATTAGTAATGTGTGACTACATGTAACATAGCAGCATCCATGTCCCGGGCATCTGCTCCTCCCTGGCCCGGGCCTCTGTATGAGTACCTCCTCACTGCTATGGTTACCATGGCGGTTATGAGTATGACCATGTTCCCGGGCTCCGCCACTCAGCCCGTCCTGTGCTCTGTGTGCGCTATGTTGCCCCCAGAAGTCACACGGTGTGCTACGCACTATGCAGGTTCCCGGGCTCCCTATCTCCTCCCCCGGCCCCGCTCAGTTGCTGTTGCTCTCCAGCCCGCGGTGATAATAAGATCCCAGGACACAAAATGGCGCACAGCTGTCGGTGGCGGTTCCCAGCTCGGCCTGGGACCGGCCGAAGACTGGGGGCTAAACACAGACTGGCGGCGGTGCTGAGGGAGGATGTCGGCGGCACCGGATGCAGGACGGGGGCCACGTACGGAAGCTCCGGGGGCCCCGTGAGCTGTGGGGGGGTTGGACCGGGCTTTGATGCGGCGCTGCAAGTCTCCGTGGCCATCGGGAGTAACCTGAGACGGTTCCGGGACGTGTCCGGAGGCAGCAGCGGAGAGGTGAGGAGGGAGGCGGCTGACATGTCTACTGCAGGCGCTGGTGTCATTGTGTGCGGTGCAGAGGGGTGTGTGACTGCGCAGGGGAGCTGCGTACACTGCCTGGCGGCATGGAAGCGGCGCAGCACCGGTGGCACCGGCCACTCCAGGGGGGGGGTCACATGGGAGAGGCATAGGCTCGGGCACAGCTGGGTGAAGCAGGACTGTGCCACATCAGGGGGTCACAGGATGAGCTGGGCACTGACGTGAGGGCATGCCAAGGGGGCATCATGTGTGTCAGGTGCCCTGAGGGTCCCACCTGCGATCAGGTGCCCATTGCTGTTCTCTGAGGGTCCCACAAGGCAGCAGGTGCCCATTGCTGAGCCCTGAGGGTCCCACGTGGGATCAGGTGCCCATTGCTGTTCTCTGTGGGTCCCACAAGGCAGCAGGTGCCCATTGCTGAACCCTGAGGGTCCCACGTGGGATCAGGTGCCCATTGCTGTACTCTGAGGGTCCCACGTGGAATGAGGTGCCCATTGCTGTGCCTTGAGGGTCCCACCTGGGATCATGTGCCCATTGCTGTGTTCTGAGGGTCCCACGAGGCAGCAAGTGGCCATTGCCGTGCCCTGAGGGTCCCATCGGGCAGCAGGTACCCATCAATGTTCTTTGAGGGTCCAACCGGGCAGCAGAGACCCATCGCCGTTCCCTGAGTGTCGTACCTTGGATCAGATGCCCATTGCCGTGCCCTGAGAGTCCCACTTAGGATCAGATGCCCATTGATGTGTCCTGAGGTTCCAGCCTGGAATCAGGTGCCCCTTGATGTGCCCTGAGGGTTCTACCCGGGATCAGATGCCCATTCCCGGTCCATGAGGGTCCCACCTGAGATCAGTTGCTCAATGATGCTGTGCCCTGAGGGTACCATCTGAGATCGGGTGCCCAATTATGCCATATCTTGAGGTTCCCAACTTGGATCCGGTGCCCAATAATGCTGTGCCCTGAGGGTCCCAACTAGTATCAGATGCCTATTGCTGTTCCCTGAGGGTACCACCTGGGATCGGGTGCCCATTGCAGTGCCCTGAGGGTTCCAGCTGGGATCAGGTGCCCAATGATGCCGTGTCTTGAGGGTCCCACCTGGAATCTGGTGCCCAATGATGCCATGTTTTGACGGTCCCACCTTCGATCAGGTATCCAATGATGCCGTGCCCTGAGGGTCCCACCAGGCAGCAGGTGCTCATTGCCTTACCCTTAAGGTTCCACTAGCCAGCAGGTGCCCATTGCCGTGCCCTGAGGGTAACACTAGTACTCTGGGGGTCCCACCAGACAGCAGATGCCTATTGCCGTACCCTGAGGGTACTACTAGGCAGCAGGTACCCATTGCTGTACCCTGAGAGTTCCACTAGGCATCAGGTGCCCATTGCTGTACCCCGAGGGTTTCACTAGGCAGCAGGTGCCCATTGCTGTACCCTGAGGGATCCACTAAGCAGCAGGTGCCCATTGGCGTACCCTTAAGGTTTCACTAGGCAGCAGGTGCCCATTGCCGTAACCTTAGGGTTCCACTAGACAGCAGGTGCCCATTGTTGTGCCCTGAGGGTTCCACTAGGCAGCACGTGCTCATTGTCGTGCCCTGAGGGTTCCACTAGGCAGCAAGTGCCCATTGCCGTGCCCTGAGGGTTCCACTAATACTCTGGGGGTCCCACCAGACAGCAGATGCCTATTGCTCTACCCTGGGGGTTCTACTAGGCAGCAGGTACCCATTGCTGTACCCTGAGACTTCCACTAGGCAGCAGGTGCACATTGCCGTGCCCTGAGGGTTCAACTAGACAGCAGGTGCCCATTGCTGTATCCAGAGGGTTCCACTAGGTAGCAGGTGGCCATTGCCGTACCCTGAGGGTTCCACTAGGTAGCAGGTGCCCATTGCTGTACCCTGAGGATTCCACTAGGCAGCAGGTACCCATTGCTGTACCCTGAGGGTTCCACTAGTCAGCAGGTGCCCATTGCTGTACCCTGAGGGTTCCACTAGTCAGCAGGTGCCCATTGCTGTACCCTGAGGGTTCCACTAGTCAGCAGGTGCCCATTGCCCTACCCTGAGGGTTCCACTACTAGACAGTAGGTGCCCAATGCTGTACCCTGAGGGTTTCACTAGTCAGCAGGTGCCCATTGCCGTACCCTGAGGGTTTCACTAGACAGTAGGTGCCCAATGCTGTACCCTGAGGGTTTCACTAGTCAGCAGGTGCCCAGTGCTGTGCCCTGAGGGTTCTACTAGGCAGCAGGTGCCCATTTCTGTATCCGGAGGGTTCCACTAGGCAGCAGGTGGCCATTGCCGTACCCTGAAGGTTCCACTAGGCAGCATGTTCCCATTGCCTTACCCTGAGGATTGCACTAGGCAGCATGTTCCCATTGCCTTACCCTGAGGATTCCACTAGGCAGCATGTTCCCATTGCCTTACCCTGAGGGTTCCCTAGGCAGCATGTTCCCATTGCCTTACCCTGAGTATTCCACTAGGCAGCCGGTGTTCATTGCCGTGCCCTAGGGATCCCACCGGGCAAGCAAAGTAGCACAGAGCCCTCGATGTGATGGAGTGACTGTTATGTAATGAAGAGTCAAATTCATCATGTGAGGAGGGTGTACCACATGGCCAGTGCTACAAGAGTCAGTTAGTACCTGCAGTGGCGCTCCTATAGTAATACCAATGTGCTTGACATTACTGCTGTCACTGTCTGTAATTGTTGATGCCAGGGGGGCGTGTGCTAGGAAATGTCCTCTGCACCCTGCACTCAGGGTTACTTGGCATGCAAATTGGCACAGCAGTGATGGAAGAAGCACCTTATGGTGGGCTTGTAGGATGAACTAAATACTGACATGAGGTCATGCCATGCAAAGTGCCCAGAGCCATGCATTAGGGGGCACTCATGGCATGCAGATTGGCGCAGCTGTGATGGAAGAGGCAGAATAGGGTGGCCATATAGGATGATAGGAAACCTCCTTTGCACCATGAAGGAGGGTCACACCTGGCACGCAGACTGGCATTATGTCATTGGAATGTAAATGGAATATGTTCCAGGTGGTAATGGAGGCATTTGATACCTGCAGTTTGTATGGCTCTGGCACTTGCAGGGGGTGGCATACATACATGACCTGAACATGGGTGCCAATGAGTGTTCTGCATGTTGCCCACCTCATGTGCTGCAGCAGCAGCAGCGCGCTGTGTAGGATATGGCAGCGCTGCTCTCCGGCCTGGAGGGGGTGTGTCAGCCTCGCACTGTATATACACGCGCCATACCGCCATATATCTGATCTGTAAATCTCCCGACCTACTGCTGCTTCTCTTATGATTCTCCTTTGCCTTCTGCTTCATTGTGTGGCTCCCTGGTGTGGGGTGAATGCATTGGGGTCTCATTGGCAGGTGGGGGGTGTAGATGTCTATGTGCCCGGGTTGCCTTTATGGGGGATATTGGTGAAAGGATCTTGTCTGGGACACACGGGGCTCGGTTTTGCATTTCATCTGTGTCGCACTTTGAGGAAGTGTGCGGAGGGGGCGCCTGTCACTGTGTGCGAGCCTATGCGTCTTTGTTGATCTCCAGTTACAGGGGGGTGTGTGTGTGTCTGGAAAGCGTCTGTTTATGTTATGCTCTGGGGTACGGGGTCTCTGGTATTTTTGGGCAACCAGCGCATTATATAGCGGGGTGTATGTGCCCGTATGTTAGATATGTCGCTGATTTGGGGTCTGGGTGCTGTAATCCCTTTCATGTGAGGAGTTACATATGGTAAACATAGGAGGAGTGGTGTGTGTGGGCTGGGCATCGCTTATTGTGCTGGGACATGATGTGGGGGCTTTGTTTTGGCGGCAGAAGAGCAGCTGCTGTCTGAGTCTTTCACATGAGGGGATGTGGGGGGGTCTTCATATGGATATTGGCCGAGAGGGTTTTATCAGTCTCCCATGCTTATCCTCTACATTGTAATCTGGCTGCCACCGTCCCCAATTATTATCCCTACATCTACTATTCACTTACTGGAGATTGTCATTGTCAGTACAGTAACTTTTCCCTGAATGTGTTGCTTTAACGTCATCTCGGACCGTGTGCAGAGGACGACACTTTATTCATACAAGAAAGTATTAACCTGAAATATGGGACCATACTCTGCTCGCATAGTTTCATATGTCGCTTTCACTCTCTGTGCTGCCTGTTTGGCTCTCTGTCCCTGTGATGCTTTGGCTTTCTGTGTGTTCCCCCTCTTGGTTTCTCTCTCTGTGTGTTCCCCCTCTTGGTTTCTCTCTCTGTGTGCTCCCCCTCTTGCTATCTCTCTCTCTGTGCTGCCCCTCTCGCTCTCTCTGTGCTGCCCCCTCACTCTGTGTGCTGCCCCTCTTGGTCTCTCTCTGTGCTGCCCCTCTCACTCTGTCTCTCTCTGTGCTGCCACTCTTGCTCTCTGTGCTTCCCCTCTCACCCTCTCGCTGTGCTGCCCCTCTCACTCTCTCTGTGCTGCTCCTCTCTCTCTGTGTGCTGCCTCTCTCTTTCTGTGCTGTCCCTCTCTCTGTGCTGCCTCTCTCGCTCTCTTTCCCTGTGTGCTGCCCCTCTCGCGCTCTTTCTCTCTGTGCTGCCCCTCTCGCTCTCTTTCTCTGTGTGCTGCCCCTCTTGCTCTCTCACTCTGTGTGCTGCTCCTCTTTTTCTCTTTGTGCTGCTCTCGCTCTTTCTGTGTGCTGCCCCTCTCGCGCTCTCTCTCTGTGTTTCCCCTCACTCTCTGTGTGCTGCCCCCTCGCTCTCTTTCTGTGTGCTGCCCCTCTTGCTCTCTCTATGCTGCCCCTCTTTTTCTCTATGTGTGCTGCCCCTCTCGCTCTCTCACTGTGTGCTGCCCCTCTCGCTCTCTCACTGTGTGCTGCCCCTCTCGCGCTCTCTCTGTGTGCTGCCCCTCTCGCTCTCTCTCTGTGTGCTGCCCCTCTCGCTCTCTCTCTGTGTGCTGCCCCTCTCGCTCTCTCTGTGCTGCCTCTCTTACTTTGTGCTGCCTCTCTCTCTCTATGTGCTGACCCTCTTGCTCTCTCTGTGTGCTGCCCCTCTCGCTCTGTCTCTGCTGCCTCTTCCTCTGTGTATGTGCTGCCTCTCAACCTCTGTGTGTGTTGCCCCTCTTGCTCTCTGTGTGCTGCCTCTCTGTGTGTGTGCTGCCTCTTTCTCTGTGTTGCCTCTCTCTGTGTGTTTTGCCCCTCTCGCTCTCTCTGTGTGCTGCCCCTCTCGCTCTCTGTGTGCTGTCCTCTCGCTGTCTCTCTGCTGACCCTCTCACTCTCTCTGTGTGCTGCCTCTCTCGCTCTGTGTGTGCTGCCTCTCTCGCTCTCTGTGTGTGCTGCCTCTGTGTCCTGCCTTTTTCCTCTGTGTGCTGCCTCTCTCTTTGTGTGTGTGCTGCCTCTCTGTGTGCTGGCTCTCTCTCTCTGTTACCCCTCTAGCTCTCTATCTCTCTGTGTGCTGCCCCTCTTACACTCTGTGTGCTGCCCCTCTCGCTCTCTTTCTGTGTGCTGCCCCTCTCGCTCTCTTTCTGTGTGCTGCCCATCTCACTCTCCCTCTCTGTGTGCTGCCCCTCTCGCTCTCTGTGTGCTGCCCCTCTCGCTCTCTCTGTGTCCTGCCCCTCTCGCTCTCTCTCTGTGCTGCCCCTCTCTCTCTCTGTGTGCAGTCTTCTTGCGCTCTCTCTATCTGTGCTGCCCCTCTAGCTCTCTATCTCTGTGCTGACCCTCTCGCTCTCACACTTTGTGTGCTACTTCTCTCGCTCCCTGTGTGTGCTGCCTCTGTGTGTGTTGCCTTTTTTCCTCTGTGTTGCCCCTCTCGCTCGCTCTCTGTGTGCTGCCCCTCTTGCTCTGTGTGCTGCCCCTCTCGCTCTCTTGCTGCCTCTCGCTCTGTGTGTGCTGCCTCTCTCCCTCTGTGTGTGTGTTGCCCTCTTGCTCCTGTTTGCTGTCTCTCTCTCTGTGTTGCCTCTCTGTGTGTGTGCTGCCTCTCTCTTTCTCTCTCTGTGTGCTGCCCCCCTTGCTCTCTCTGTGCTGCCCTCTTGCTCTCTCTGTGTGTGTGCTGCCTCTCTCACTCTGTGTGTGCTGCCTCTCGTATGTGTGTAATGCCTTTTCCTCTGTGTGCTGCCTCTCTGTGTGTGTGTGTGCTGCCTCTCTCTATGTGTGGTGCCTCTCTCGCTCTCTGTGTGCTGTCCTCTCGCTCTCTCTATCTGTGCTGCCCCTCTCGCTCTCTATCTCTGTGTGCTGACCTCTCGCTCTTGCTCTGTGTGTGCTGCCTCTCTTGCTCTGTGTGTGCTGCCTCTCTCGCTCTCTGTGGGTTCCGCCTTTTTCTCTGTGTGTGCTGCCTCTCTCTCTGTGTATGTGCTGCCTCTCTGTGTGTGCTGCCTCTATCGCTCTCGCTGTCTGTGTGCTGCCCCTCTCGCGCTCTCTCTGTGCTGCCCTCTCGCTCTCTCTTTGTGTGCTGCCCCTCTCGCTCTCTATCTGTATGATGCCCTCTCGCTCTCTGTGTGCTGTCTTCTCGCTCTCTCTCTGTGCTCTATATCTGTGTGCTGACCCGCTCGCTCTCTCTGTGTGTGTGCTGCCTCCCTCGCTCTGTATGTGCTGCCTCTATCGCTCTCTCTATCTGTGTTGCCCCTCTCGCTCTGTGTGCTGCTCCTCTCGCTCTATCTTTCTGTGTCCTGCCCCTCTCGCTCTCTCTCTGTGTGATGTCCTCTCGCTCTCTCTCTGTGTGCTGCCCTTCTCGCTCTCTATCTCGGTGTGCTGACCCTCTCTCGCTCTGTATGTGCTGCCTCTCTCTGTGTGCTGCCTCTATCACTCTCTCTCTGTGTTGCCCCTCTCGCTCTCTCTTTCTGTGTGCTGCCCTTCACGCTCTCTCTGCTGCCTCTCGCTCTATGTGTGTGCTGCCTCTCTCCCTCTGTGTGTGTTGCCCCTCTTGCTCTCTCTGTGTACTGCCTCTCTCGCTGTCTGTGCTGCCTTTCTCTGTGTGTTCTGCCTCTTTCTGTGTGTGTGTGCTGCCTCTCACTCTGTGCTGCCCCTCTTGTTCTCTCTTTATGCTGCCCCTCTTGTTCTCTCTGTATGCAGCTCCTCTCACTCTTTGTGCTGTCCTCTTGCTCTATTTCTCTGTGCTGACCCTCTCGCTATCTGTGTGTACTGCCTCTGTGTGTGTGCTGCCTTTTTCCTCTGTGTCCTGCCTCTGTGTGTGTGTGTGCTGCCTCTCTCTCTGTGTGCTGCCTCTCTCTCTGTGTTTGCCCCTCTCGCTTTGTGTGCTGCCCTCCTCGCTCTAACTTTCTGTGTCCTGCCCCTCTCGCTCTCTCTCTCTGTGCTGCCCTACTCACTCTCTATCTCTGTGTGCTGCCCCTCTCGCTCTCTGTGTGCTGCCCCTCTCGCTCTCTGTGTGCTGCCCCTCTCGCTCTCTGTGTGCTGCCCCTCTCGCTCTCTGTGTGCTGCCCCTCTCGCTCTCTCTGTGTGCTGCCCCTCTCGCTCTCTCTGTGTGCTGCCCCTCTCGCTCTCTCTGTGTGCTGCCCCTCTCGCTCTCTCTGTGTGCTGTCCCTCTCGCTCTCTTTCCCTGTGTCTGCCCCTCTCGCTCTCTCTCTCTGTATGCTGTCCTCTCGCACTCTCTCTCTGTGCTGCCCCTCTCGCCCTCTATCTCTGTGTGCTGACCCTCTTGCTCTCACTCTGTCTGCTTCCTCTCTCGCTCTGTGTGTGCTGCCTCTCTCGCTCTGTGTGCTGCCTCTCTGTGTGTGTTCTGCCTTTTTCTATGTTTGTGCTGCCTCTCTCTCTGTGTGTGTGTGCTGCCTCTCTCTCTTTGTGTGCTGCCTCTATCGCTCTCTCTCTCTGTTGCCCCTCTTGCTCTCTGTGTGCTGCCCCTCTTGCTCTATCTTTCTGTGTCCTGCCCCTCTCGCTCTTTCTTTGTGTGCTGCCCCTCTCGCTCTCTCTGTGTGCTGTGCTCTCGCTCTCTCTCCTTGCTGCCCCTCTCGCTCTCTCTGTGTGCTGCCCCTCTCACTCTCTGTATGCTGCCCTCTACTCTCTGTATGCTGCCCCTCTCACTCTCTGTATGCTGCCCCTCTCGCTCTCTCTGTGTACTGCCAATCTCTCTATTTCTGTGTACTGCCCTACTCACTCTGTGTGCTGTCCTCTCGCTCTCTCTCTCTGTGCTGCCCCTCTCTCTCTATCTGTGTGCTAACCCTCTCGCTCTCTTGTGTGTGTGCTGCCTCTCTCTGTGTGCTGCCTCTGTGTGCTGCCCTTCTTAATCTCTGTGTTCTGCCCCTCTCGCTCTCTCTGTGTGCTGTCCTCTCGCTCTCTCTGTACTACCCCTCTCTCCTCTATCTGTGTGCTGACCCTCTCACTCTGTGTGTGCCGCCTTTCTCGCTCTGTGTGTGCTGCCTTTTTCCTTTATGTGCTGCCTCTCTGCTGCTCTCTTATGTGTGCTGCCTCTCTCATGTGTGCTGCCTCTATTGCTCTCTCTCTCTGTTGCCCTCTCGCTTTGTGTGCTGCCCCTCTCGCTCTATCTTTCTGTGTCCTGTCCCTCTCTCGCTCTCTCTCTGTGTGCTGCCCTTCTCGCTTTCTATCTCTGTGTGCTGACCCTCTCTCGCTCTGTATGCTGCCCCTCTTGTTCTCTCTATGCAGCTCCTCTCACTCTCTGTGTGCTGTCCTCTCGCTCTATTTCTCTGTGCTGACCCTCTCGCTATCTGTGTGTACTGCCTCTGTGTGTGTGCTGCCTTTTTCCTCTGTGTCCTGCCTTGTGTGTGTGCTGCCTCTCTCTCTTTTGTGTGCTGCCTCTCTCTCTCTGTGTTGCCCCTCTCGCTTTCTGTGTGCTGCCCCTCTCGCTCTCTCTGTGTGCTGTCCTCTCGCATCTCTCTCTCTCTGTGCTGCCCCTCTCGCTCTCTCTGTGTGCTGACCCTCTTGCTCTCACTCTGTCTGCTTCCTCTCTCGCTCTGTGTGTGCTGCCTCTCTTGCTCTGTGTGCTGCCTCTCGCTCTCTGTGAGTGCTGCTTCTCTGTGTGTGTGCTGCCTTTTTCTCTGTTTGTGCTGCCTCTCTGTGTGTGTGTGTGCTGCCTCTCTCTCTGTGTGCTGCTTCTATCTCTCTCTCTGTTGCCCCTTTTGCTCTCTGTGTGCTGCCCCTCTTGCTCTATCTTTCTGTGTCCTGCCCCTCTCGCTCTCTTTCTCTGTTTGCTGCCCCTCTCGCTCTCACTGTGTGCTGTGCTCGCTCTCTCTCTCTGTGCTGCCCCTCTCGCTCTCTCTGTGTGCTGCCCTCTCACTCTCTGTATGCTGCCCCGCTCGCTCTCTCTGTGTACTGCCAATCTCTCTATTTCTGTGTACTGCCCTACTCGCTCTGTGTGCTGTCCTCTCGCTCTCTCTCTCTGTGTTGCCCCTCTCTCTCTATCTCTGTGTGCTGACCCTCTCGCTCTCTGTGTGTGTGTGCTGCCTCTCTCTGTGTGCTGCCCCTCTTAATCTCTCTGTGATCTGCCCCTCTCGCTCTCTCTGTGTGCTGTCCTCTCACTCTCTCTGTGCTGCCCCTCTCTCGCTCTATCTCTGTGTGCTGACCCTCTCACTCTGTGTGTGCTGCCTCTCTCACTCTGTGTGTGCTGCCTCTCTCGCTCTGTGTGTGCTGACTCTCACTCTCTGTGTGTGCTGCTTTTTTCCTCTATGTGCTGCCCCTCTCGCTCTATCTTTCTGTGTCCTGCCCCTCTCGCTCTCTCTCTGTGATGTCCTCTCGCTCTCTCTCTGTGCTGCCCTTCTCACTCTATCTCTGTGTGCTGACCCTCTCGCTCTCTCTCTCTGTGTGTGCTGCCTCTCTCTGTGTGCTGCCCCTCTTAATCTCTCTGTGTTCTGCCCCTCTCGCTCTCTCTCTGTGATGTCCTATCGCTCTCTCTCTGTGCTGCCCTTCTCACTCTCTTTCTCTGTGTGCTGACCCTCTCTCTCTCTCTCTGTGTGTGCTGCCTCTCTCTGTGTGCTGCCCCTCTTAATCTCTCTGTGTTCTGCCCCTCTCGCTCTCTTTGTGTGCTGTCCTCTCGCTCTCTCTGTGCTGCCCCTATCTCGCTCTATCTCTGTGTGCTGACCCTCTCACTCTGTGTATGCTGCCTCTCTCGCTCTCGCTCTGTGTGTGATAACTCTCACTCTCTTGTGTGTGCTGCATTTTTCCTCTATGTGCTGCATCTCTCATGTGTGCTGCCTCTATCGCTCTCTCTCTGTGTTGCCCTCTCGCTTTATGTGCTGCCCCTCTCGCTCTATCTTTCTGTGTCCTGCCCCTCTCGCTCTCTCTCTGTGATGTCCTCTCGCTCTCTCTCTGTGCTGCCCTTCTCACTCTCTATCTCTGTGTGCTGACCCTCTCTCGCTCTGTGTGTGCTGCCTCTTTCATGTGTGCTGCCTCTATCGCTCTCTGTGTTACCCCTCTCGATCTGTGTGCTGCTCCTCTCACTCTATCTTTCTGTGTCATACCCCTCTCGCTCTCTCTCTCTGTGTGATGTCCTCTCGCTCTCTCTCTCTGTGTACTGCCCTTCTCGCTTTCTATCTCTGTGTGCTGACCCTCTCTCGCTCTGTATGCTGCCCCTCTTGTTCTCTCTATGCAGCTCCTCTTACTCTCTGTGTGCTGTCCTCTCGCTCTATTTCTCTGTGCTGACCCTCTCGCTATCTTTGTGTACTGCCTCTGTGTGTGTGCTGCCTTTTTCCTCTGTGTCCTGCCTCTCTGTGTGTGCTGCCTCTCTCTCTCTGTGTGCTGCCTCTCTCGCTCTGTGTTGCCCCTCTCGCTTTCTGTGTGCTGCCCTCCTTGCTCTAACTTTCTGTGTCCTGCCCCTCTCGCTCTCTCTCTGAGTGCTGTCCTTTCGTTCTCTCTCTGTGCTGCCCTACTCACTCTCTATCTCTGTGTGCTGACCCTCTCTCGCTCTGTGTGTGCTGCCTCTTTCATGTGTGCTGCTTCTATCGCTCTCTCTGTGTGCCCCTCTCGCTCTGTGTGCTGCTCCTCTCGCTCTATCTTTCTGTGTCATGCCCCTCTTGCTCTCTCTCTCTGTGTGATGTCCTCTCGCTCTCTCTCTCTCTCTGTGCTGCGCTTCTCGCTCTCTATGTCTGTGTGCTGACCCTCTCTCGCTCTGTATGCTGCCCCTCTTGTTCTCTCTGTATGCAGCTCCTCTCACTCTCTGTGTGCTGTCCTCGCTCTATTTCTCTGTGCTGACCCTCTTGCTATCTGTGTGTACTGCCTCTGTGTGTGTGCTGCCTTTTTCCTCTGTGTCCTGCCTCTCTGTGTGTGCTGTTTCTCTCTCTGTGTGCTGCCTCTCTCTCTCTGTGTTGCCCTTCTCGCTTTCTGTGTGCTGCCCTCCTCGCTCTAACTTTCTGTGTCCTGCCCCTCTCGCTCTCTCTCTATGTGTGCTGCCCCTCTCGCTCTCTCTCTGTGTGCTGTCCTCTCGCACTCTCTCTCTGTGCTGCCCCTCTTGCTCTCTATTTCTGTGTGCTGACCCTCTTGCTCTCACTCTGTCTGCTTCCTCTCTTGCTCTGTGTGTGCTGCCTCTCTTGCTCTGTGTGCTGCCTCTCTCGCTTTCTGTGCGTGCTGCCTCTGTGTGTGTGCTGCCTTTTCTCTGTTTGTGCTGCCTCTCTCTGTGTGTGTGTGTGTGCTGCCTCTCTCTGTGTGCTGCCTCTATCGCTCTCTCTGTTGCCCCTCTTGCTCTCTGTGTGCTGCCCCTCTTGCTCTATATTTCTGTGTCCTCCCCCTCTCACTCTCTTTCTTTGTGTGCTGCCCATCTCGCTCTCTGTGCTGTGCTCGCTCTTTCTCTGTGCTGCCCCTCTCGCTCTCTGTGTGCTGCCCCTCTCGCTCTCTGTATGCTGCCCCTCTTGCTCTCTCTGTACTGCCAATCTCTCTGTTTCTGTGTACTGCCCTACTCGCTCTGTGTGCTGTCCTCTCGCTCTCTCTCTCTGGCTGCCCCTCTCTCTCTATCTCTGTGTGCTGACCCTCTCGCTCTCTCTCTGTGTGTGTGCTGCCTCTCTGTGTGCTACCCCTCTTAATATCTGTGTTCTGCCCCTCTCGCACTCTCTGTGTGCTGTCCTCTCGCTCTCTCTGTGCTGCCCCTCTCTCGCTCTATCTCTGTGTGCTGACCCTCTCACTCTGTGTGTGCTGACTCTCTCTCTCTCTGTGCTGCCTCTCTGTGTGCTGCCCCTCACGCTCTCTCTCTGCTGCCTCTCGCTCTGTGTGTGCTGCCTCTCACCCTCTGTGTGTTGCCCCTCTTGCTCTCTCTGTGTACTGCCTCTCTCGCTCTCTGTGCTGCCTCTCTGTGTGTGTTCTGCCTCTTTCTCTGTGTGTGTGTGCTGCCTCTCGCTCACTCTCTATGTACTGCCCCTCTTGTTCTCTCTGTATGCTGCCCCTCTTGTTCTCTCTGTATGCTGTCCCTCTTGTTCTCTCTGTATGCAGCTCCTCTCACTCTCTGTGTGCTGTGCTCGCTCTCTCTCTGTGCTGCCTCTCTCGCTCTCTGTGTGCTGCCCCTCTCACTCTGTGTGCTGCCCCTCTCGCTCTCTCGCTCTGTGCTGTCCTCTCGCTCTCTCTCTCTCTGTGCTGCCCTTCTCGCTCTCTATCTCTGTGTGCTGACCCTCTCTCGCTCTGTATGTGCTGCCTCTCTTTGTGTATGTTCTGCCTCTCTCTGTGTATGTGCTGCCTCTCTCTCTCTGTGTGCTGCCTCTCTCTGTGTGCTGCCTCTATCGCTCTCTCTCTGTGTTGCCCCTCGCTCTCTCTCTCTGTGTGCTGCCCCTCTCGCTCTCTCTCTGTGTGCTGTCCTCTCGCTTTCTCTCTGTGTTGCCCCTCTCGCTCTCTCTTTGTGTGTTGCATCTCTAGCTTGCTCTCTGTGTGCTGCCCCTCTCGCTCTCTGTGTGCTGCCCCTCTCACGCTCAGTGTGCTGCCCCCCTCTCTCTCTGTGCTGCCTCTCTGTGCTGCCCCTCACGCTCTCTCTGCTGCCTCTCGCTCTGTGTGTTTGCTGCCTCTCTCCCTCTGTGTGTGTGTTGCGCCTCTTGCTCTCTCTGTGTACTGCCTCTCTCGCTCTCTATGCTGCCTCTCTCTGTGTGTTCTGCCTTTCTCTGTGTGTGTGCTGCCTCTCACTCTCTATGTGCTGCCCCTCTTGTTCTCTCTGTATGCTGCCCTCTTGTTCTCTCTGTATGCAGCTCCTCTCACTCTCTTTGTGCTGTCCTCTCGCTCTATTTCTCTGTGCTGACCCTCTCGCTATCTGTGTGTACTGCCTCTTTCCTCTGTGTCCTGCCTCTGTGTGTGTGTGCTGCCTCTCTCTCTATGTGTTGCCTCTCTCACTTTCTGTGTCCTGCCCCTCTCGCTCTCTCTGTGTGCTGCCCCTCTCTCTCTCTGTGTGCTGTCCTCTCGCACTCTCTCTCGGTGCTGCCCCTCTCGCTCTCTATCTGTGTGCTGACCCTCTTGCTCTCACTCTGTTTGCTTCCTCTCTCGGTCTGTGTGTGCTGCCTCTCTCGCTCTGTGTGCTGCCTCTCTCGCTCTCTGTGTGTGCTGCCTCTGTGTGTGTGCTGCCTTTTTCTCTGTTTGTGCTGCTTCTCTCTCTGTTTGTGTGTGTGCTGCTGCTCTCTCTCTGTGTGCTGCCTCTATCGCTCTCTCTCTCTGTTGCCCCTCTTGCTCTCTGTGTGCTGCCCTCTTGCTCTATCTTTCTATGTTCTGCCCTTCTCGCTCTCTCTATGCTGCCCCTCTCGCTCTCCCTATCTCTTTGTTATGCCCCTCTCGCTCTCTATCTCTGTGTGATGCCCCTCTCGCTCTGTGTGCTGCCCTCTTGCTCTCTGTGTGTGCTGCCCCTCGCTCTCTCTCTGCGGCCTCTGTGTGCTGCCCCTCTTGCTCTCTCTCTGTGTGCTGCCCCTCTCGCTCTCTCTGCTGCCTCTCGCTCTCTGTGCTGCCTCTGTGTGTGTGCTGCCTCTCTCTTTCTCTCTCTCTCTCTGTACTGCCCCTCTCTGTGCTGACCCTCTCGCTCTCTGTGTGTACTGCTCTGTGTGTGTGTGCTGCCTTTTTCCTCTGTGTGCTGTGTCTCTGTATGTGTGCTGCCTCTCTCGCTCTCTATCTCTGTGTGCTGACCCTCTTGCTCTCACTCTGTGTCTGTTGCCTCTCTCGCTCTGTGTGTGCTGCCTATCTCGCTCTCTGTGTGTGCTGCCTCTCTGTGTGTGTGCTGCCTTTTTCTCTGTGCTGCCTCTCTCTCTCTGCGCTGCCCTTCTCGCTCTCTCTCTGTGCTGCCCCTCTCGCTCTCTCTATCTCTGTGTGATGCCCCTCTCGCTCTCTCTCTATCTGTGTGCTGCCCCTCAGGCTCTCGCTCTGTGTGTGTTGCCTCTCTCGCTCTGTTTGTGCTGCCTCTCTCTGTGTTCTGCCTCTCTCTTTGTGTATGTGCTGCCCTATCGCTCTCTGTTACCCGTCTCACTCTTTGTCCTGCCCCTCTCGCTCTCTCTGTGTGCTGCCCCTCTCGCTCTCTCTCTCTGTGCTGTCCCTCTCGCGCTCTCTCTCTGTGTACTGCCCCTCTTGCTCTCTTTGTGCTGCCCCCACGCTCTCTCTCTGTGTGTGCTGACCTTCTCGCTCTCTCTTTGTGTTGCCCCTCTCGCTCTCTGTGTGTGCTGCCTCTCAAATTCAAATTCAACATCCATGACATATCAGGCTCTCTCTCCCTCTGTGTGTGCTGCCTTTCTCTCTGTGCTGCTTCTCTGTGTGTGTGTGCTGCCTCTTTCTCTGTATGTGTGCTGCCTCTCTCTCTGTGTGTGCTGCCCTCTCGCTCTCTGCGTGCTGCCCTTCTCTGTTTCTCTATGTGCTGCCCCTCTCGCTCTCTGTGTATGCTGCCTCTTTCGCTGTGTGTGTGCGCCGCGTCTCGCTCTGTGTGTGTTCTGCTTCTCTCTCTGTGTGCTGCCTCTCTCGCTCTCTCTCTCTGTGCTGCCCTTCTCGTGCTCTCTCTCTGTGCTGCCTCTCGCTCTGTTTCTGTGCTGCCTCTCTCCCTTTCTGTGTTGCCTCTCTCGCGCTCTGTGCTGCCTCTGTGTGTGCTGCCTTCCTTTCTCTGTGTGCGCTGCCCCTCTCTCTCTCTGTCTCTCTCTGTGTGCTGCCCCTTTTGCTCTCTCTGTGTGCTGTCCTCTCGCTCTCTCTCTGTGCTGCCCCTCTTGCTCTCTCTCTTTGTGCTGTCCCTCTCGCTCTCTCTGTGTTTCTGCCCCTCTCGCTCTGTGTGTGTGCTCCCTCTCAAATTCAAATTCAAAGTTCATGACATATCAGGCTCTCTTGCTCTCTGTGTGTGCTGCTTCTCTCAATTCAAATGAGCTTTATTCAATTCAAATGAGCTCTCCTTCTGTGTGTGCTGCCACTCTTGCTCTCTGTGCTGCCTCTCTTTGTTTGTGCTGCCTCTCTCCCTTTGTGTGTTGCCTCACTCGCTCTGTGTGTGCTGCCTCTTTCTAGGTGCTGCCCATCTCGCTCTCTATATGTGTGTGTGCTTCCTCTCTCGCTCTGTATGTGCCACCTCTCGCTCTCTGTGTGTACTGCCTCTCTCTCTGTGCGCTGCCTCTTGATCTCTATGTGCTGCCCCTCTTGCTCTCTCTTTCTGCTGCCCCTCTCGCTGTCTCTATGTGCTGCCCCTCTCGCTCTCTCTCTGCTGCCCCTCTTGCGCTCTCTCTTTGTGCTGCCCCTCTCTGTGTGCTTCCCTTCTCGCTCTCTCTCTCTCTGTGTGCTGCCCATCTCGCTCTCTCTCTCTGTGCTACCCCTCTTGCGCTATCTGTGCTACCCCTCTTGCCCTCTGGGTGCTGACCCTATTGCTCACTCTCTCTCTGTGTGCTGCCCCTGTCGCTCTCTGTGTGTGAGGTAGTGAGGCATATCAAGGTCCTATTTCAGGCTCCTTTTAAAGGATGGGGCATGTCCAGGGTGGTGTATAGGAGTCAATGATATAGGGGGTAGGGACATGTCCAAGGTGGGGTATAGGAGTCAATGACATAGGGGATAGAGACGTTTCCAAGGTGGGGTATAGAGGTCCATGACATATCAGGCTCCTCTTAGTCTGGAGATAAGGACATGTCCACGGTGGGGTATAGGATTCCTTGACATATCAGTCTCCTCTTAGTCTGTGGCAGGCACTGACATATTCCGCCCATGTTCATCTTCCCCCAGTATTATCGGCAGTTTCTCTTCCACCTCCATGGAGGTGAAGTCTGGGATGAGATCAGACAGTCTCTTGAAGTGAGTGTCCTTCACTACGGAGTATGTGGGGCACCTCAGCAGGAAGTGGGCCTCATCCTCCACGGCCTCCTGTGGGCACTGCTGGCAGAGTCTGCTCTCTCGGGGCTTGTAGTTCTGCCCCCAGTATTCGATGAGTAGGCTGTGGGCGCTCAGTCTGTGCCGCCTCAGGATCTGTTGCTCTTTGGGGTTTTCTAGTTTCTCTAGACATGGGGCCAGTTTGTACTCCCTCTGTAGGTTCTGGTATATCGTCAGTTTCTGGGATTTGTTTATGTCGTTCCTCCAGATGTTGAGATTTTTGTCAGGCCAAGTAGGTTGATGGCTTGGTCAGGCTATTTTTGGGTACTCTGTGTTGGGAGGCTTCCTGGTGTAGGAAGGCTTTGTGTTGGTAGGAGCTGGGAATACTACTTTGTAGATGAGCCTTGAATGACAGCGCCTTCTTCTGGATTGCGAGTTGTAGTGGGAATTTGACCAGCTCCGCTTGGCAGGCGCTGTTTGATGTGCTCCGATGGACTTGGAGAAGATGCTTGCAGAACTCTAGGTGGAATATTTCAGTCGTCCCAGCGTCCCACTTTGACCAGTTAGGGTATGAGACTGGGCCCCAGACCTCACTGCCGTACAGAAGGATTGGGGCAATGATGGAGTCAAAGATTTTTAGCCAGACAGCTTCTGGTGCCTTGAGATGGTACAGACATCTTCTGATGGTATAGAAGGCTTTGGATGCCTTGTCTTTCAGTAAGTCTATGGCTTGCTTGAAGTTCCCTGACTGGCTGAGTTCTAGGCCCAGGTATTTGTTGGTTTCTGTAAGTGGGCAGTTGTCTGTCATAAAGGTAGGATGGCCAGTAGGTTTCTGCTTTCTTTTGTAGAACACCATGATGTTAGCTTTCTTCTGGTTGATTGGCAGTGCCCATGTGCTGCTGAAGGTCTCTAGGATTTTCAGATGATTTTGGAGGCCTTTCTCGGTTGCTGATAATAGCACGAGGTCATCAGCATAAAGCAGAAATTTCACCTGGGTGTCATGGAGGGTGAGTCCTGGTGCTGAGGAGAACTCTAGGGCCACCGCCAGCTCATTGATGTAGATGTTAAAGAGCGTTGCACTGAGGCTATGTCTCAGTCCAACGCTCTGTGTGCTGCCTATCTGTGTGTGCTGCCTGTCTCTCTCTCTGCTGCCTCTGTTTTTGTGTGTTCTGCCTCTCTTTGTGTGTGCTGCCTCTCTCTCTCTGTGCTGCCTCTTTCTTTCTGGACTCCTTTACCCAACCCTGGACATGCCCCTATCCTCTAAAAGGATCCTGATATATCCTGGACCTCTATATTCCCACCTACCCTTGTTTTCCTATTTTTACCATTTGCTTTGGCAATGCTAACATGTACTTAGTCCTGCAAATAAAGCTAATTTGAATTTGTGTCCTACCTTTCTCTTTCTGTGTGTGCTGGCTCTGTGTGTGTGCTGGCTCTGTGTGTGTGCTGGCTCTGTGTGTGTGTGCTGGCTCTGTGTGTGCTGGCTCTGTGTGTGTGTGTGCTGGCTCTGTGTGTGTGTGTGCTGGCTCTGTGTGTGTGTGTGCTGGCTCTGTGTGTGTGTGTGCTGGCTCTCTGTGTGTGTTGCTGCCTCTCTGTGTGTCCACTGGTTCTCTGTGTGTGCCTCTGTGTATGCGCTCTGCCTCTGCGCGCTGCCTGTGTGTGTGCACACTGCCTCTCTGTGCGGCTCCTCTGTATGTGTGTGCTGCCTCTCCCTGTCTATGTGTGCTGTGTGTGTGTGAGCTGCCTCTTGTGTGTGTGTTTTTCCTCTGTATGTGTGATAGTGAGAGGCTGTGTGTGTGTCCTGACTGTGTGCTGTGAGTGTGTGTACGCTGCCTCTGTGTCTGTGTGCTCTGCCCCTGTGTGTGTGTGTTGCCTTTGTGTGTGTGTGCTGCCTCTGTGTGTGTGCTGCCTCTTTGTGTGCTACCCTCTGTGTGTGTGCTGCCTCTGTGTATGTGTGTGTGTGTGCTTTGCCCCTCTGTGTGTGTGTGTGTGTGTGTGCGTGCTGCCCCTCTGTGTATGTGCTGCCTCTCCCTGTGTGTGTCTGTGGTGCCTCTGTGTGTGTGCTGCCTATGTGTGCTGCCTCTGTGTGTGTGTATGCTGCCTGTGTGTATGTGAGCTGTGTCTGTGTGTGTGCTCCCTCTGTGTGTGTGTGCTGCCTCTGTGTGTGTGTGTATGCTGCCTCTGTGTGTTGCCTTTGTGTGTGTGCGTTGCCTCTGTGTGTGTGCTACCTCTTTGTGTGTGTTGCCTCTGTGTGTGTGTGTGGGCTGCCTCTCCCTGTGTGTGTTCGCTGCCTGTGTGTGTGGTGCCTCTCCCTGTGTGTGCTGCCCCTGTGTGTGTGTGTCTGATGCTTCTGTGTGTGTGCTGCCTCTGTGTGTGTGTGTGAGCGGCCTCTGTGTGTGTGCTGCCTCTGTGTGTGTTGCCTCTCTCCCTCTCTCTTTTTTTTTTTTTCTTTTTCTTTTCTGATGTTTTATTGGCCAAAGACCAAGTACAAATTAGCTTTGCCAAAGCAAGTGAAGACTTGGAAATAGGTACTGGAACTCTGGGGATGATGGGTGAGGACTGTAGGAACAATGTATGGGGCACATCCATGCTGAAGGCTATGGAAGTTCATGGCATATCATTTTTGTCCCTCTCGTAGCCTATGACTAGCTTTTCTCTTCCGTTCTCGCTTTTCTCTCCCGCTCTCGCTTTTCGCTCTCCCTCTATCAATTTTCGCTCTCTTTTTGCTCTCCCGTTCCGCTGTTCGCTCTCCCGTTCTCGCTGTTAGCTCTCTCATTCTCGCTGTTCGCTCTCCCATTCTCGCTGTTCGCTTTCTCGTTGTCGCTGTTCGGTCTCCAGTTCTCACTGTTCGCTCCCGCACTTTGCTTTCCAGCTCTCTTGCTTTGCTTTCCCGCTCTTCCACTTCGCTCTCCCATTCTCTCGCTTCGCTCTCCTGTTTGCGCTCTCGCTGTTCTCTCTCCCGTTCTCACTTCGCTCTACAGTTCTCGCTGTTCACTCTCGCTTTTCGCTCTCCCACCCTCGCTTTTCGCTCTCACTTTTTGCCCTCCCGCCCTCATTTTTCGCTCTCCTGTTCTCGTTGTATGCTCTTCCTTTCTCGCTGTTCGCTCTCCCGCTTTTGTTCGTTCTTGCTGTTCGCTCTCTTAATTTTCATTCTTCCGTTCTCGCTGTTCGCTCTCCTGCTCTTGTTGCTCCGGTTTTCAATGTTTGCGCTCTTGCTTTTCGCTCTCCCGTTCTCGTTGTTCGCTCTCGCTGTTCTCGCTGACGCTTTTCACTCTCCCGTTCTCGCTGTTCGCTCTCCTGCTCTTGTTGTTCGCTCACCGGTTCTCAATGTTCGCGCTCTCGCTTTTCGCTCTCCCGTTCTCGTTCGCTCTCCCGTTCTCGCTGTCGCTTTTCACTCTTTCGTTCTCGCTGTTCGCTCTCCCGATCTTGTTGTTCGCTCTCCGGTTTTTAATGTTCGTGCTTTCGCTTTTCGCTTTCCCGTTCTTGTTGTTTGCTCTCCTGTTCACGCTGTTCGTTCTCAAGC
The DNA here is from genome assembly GCA_033576555.1 of Oophaga sylvatica. Lineage (NCBI taxonomy): Eukaryota > Metazoa > Chordata > Amphibia > Anura > Dendrobatidae > Oophaga > Oophaga sylvatica. Next base: position 374,857,433 of record JARQOD010000003.1, on the reverse strand, counting down.
TTCGTTCTCGCGCTTCGCTCTCTAGCTTTCGCTCTCCCGTTCTTGCTTTTCGCTCTCCCGCTCTCGTTGTTCGCTCTCCTGTCCTCACTTTTTTTCATGCCCTCCACTCTTTCTGTTTTGATTCTGCTTGGCCAGTAGTCATCGTGGCTTCCAGGAAGACGAGGAACCGTACGGTAAATGGCAGTCTGACTCATCGTTGGTCTGGGTCAGCATCACAATCACTGGCTGTAATTGGTGCATTTCTTGTAAACTGACGCTTGTCTAACTGGGACTCGGCTTCTTCGTCACGGATTATAATCAATTCCCAGGTTATGGCAAACAATTATTTGACACGTGACATTTGACTGCTTGTACCCCCTAAAGATTCTGGGGACCAGGGTCCTGTGTCTCTTAAGGTACTGCCACACTAAGCTATCCCGCTAGCGATCTCGTTAGCGTTGCATACTAATGAGATCGCTAGCGGGATTGTTTCTATATCGCTAAATGCGGCCACATTTAGCGATATAGTTAACGACGCTATCGCCGTTAGCGATCTTCTTAACGACTTTAGCGGTACAAAAGTACCGCTAAATCGCTAAGAAAAGGTGCCACACAGCGATTAGATACTTACCCAGCGGGAGCGCCAGCGATGAAATAAGGGTATGCCACACTAAACAATATCGCTAACGGGATCGCTAAAAAACGTCACTATTTAGCGATCCTGTTAGCGATGTTGTTCAGTGCGGCAGCTTCCAGCGACGAGCTTCCTGCTGTGATCTCGCTCGTCGCTGGAATCGTTCCGGACCCTATTTCATCGCTGGCGCTCCCGCTGGGTAAGTATCTTATCGCTAGTGTGGCACCTTTTCTTAGCGATTTAGCGGTACTTTTGTACCGCTAAAGTCGTTAAGAAGATCGCTAACGGCGATAGCGTCGTTAACTATATCGCTAAATGTGGCCGCATTTAGCGATATAGAAACAATCCCGCTAGCGATCGCATTAGTATGCGTCGTTATCGTGATCGCTAGCGGGATTGTTTAGTGTGGCAGTACCTATAGGGTCCGGAACGATTCCAGCGACGAGCGAGATCACAGCAGGAAGCTCGTCGCTGGAAGCTGCCGCACTGAACAATATCGCTAACGGGATCGCTAAATAGTGACGTTTTTTAGCGATCCCGTTAGCGATATTGTTTAGTGTGGCATACCCTTTAGTGCCTGCCAAGCTCCTCTGTAAATAACTGCTACCCTCCTGTAGTGTATCAGCCTTAATACGGCACATGTGCTGGAGACAATTCCCAATTGGGCAAGTTATATTTTCTCCACAGGTTTGCTAATAACTCTCTGATCGCAAGTGCTGTGACCCCACAGATCCGGAGAACAGGGCTCCGAAATGCACCATTAGGATGAAGAGGTGGCTGCCTCCATAATGTCAACATGTGTATAGGGGTCTTTAGTCTCAGTTACAAAGATGCTTACGTAGTGTATCTGTCACATATATTGGCTCGTCTTCTGACACTTGTGTGGTCACTTTCTTGAACGCGCCTTCAGTCTGTTTTGCTTGTGAGCTGTTTGGGGCAGATGTGGTATGTGAGAAATGTCCCCATTACTAGTGCATAAGAATGGAGCCTGTGCAGCCTGGCAGCAGGAATGTGAGCCCCACGCAGACAGAGTCCTGCTCCTTCTCCAGCATGTCCAGCTTTGTGCGCTCACTGTGATCTGGTCACTTCTTCCAGGCTTTCTACAGATTGCTGTGTCACTGTTTGGAAACGTGTGAGAGGCAGAAGGAGGAGCAGCGCTCATAATGCAGCCCATGGCTCTTAGCCTCTAGCTGCTTTTCTTCCTCTGATTTTCATCTGCTGTTTGGAAGCATAATTACATCTGGCATATATAATGATGGCATTCAAAGTATTTTTACTATTATTTCGCATAAGAGTTGACAATTCATTGGAATTTTAAATGTAATCATAAAGCTGCTGTCAGATATATAGTGGTCCTTATAATTAACTCACTGGGAGACGTCACAAAGCTATAGTTCAATGGAAAAAAAAGGACCAGCACATCTAAACTAGTGTGAACAGGCGCCAACCAAAAAAAGGCTATAGCTAAAAGCTTTACATAGCTATAGTTGACGGATTCACTGATTGTGGAGAGTGATTTGGAACCCTTGGTGAAGGCCTGATTATAGGTCAAAGGGCCTGTCCCCCGTGCGAAGGCCTGATTATAGGCTGAGGGGACTGTCCACTGGGTGAAGGCCTGATTATTATAGGCCGAGGTGTCTGCCCCGGGTGAAGGCCTGATTATTATAGGCCGAGGTGCTTGTCCCCTGGCGAAGGCCTGATTGTAGGTGGAGGGACCTGTCCACAGGGCGAAGGCCTGATTATAGGCAGAAGGACCTGTCCCCCGGGCGAAGGCCTGATTATAGACAGAGGGGCCTGTCCACCGGGTGAAGGCCTGATTATTATAGGCCGAGGTGTCTGTCCCGGGTGAAGGCCTGATTGTAGGTGGAGGGACCTGTCCCCCGGGCGAAGGCCTGATTATAGACAGAGGGGCCTGTCCACCGGGTGAAGGCCTGATTATTATAGGCCGAGGTGTCTGTCCCCGGGTGAAGGCCTGATTGTAGGTGGAGGAACCTGTCCACCGGGCGAAGGCCTGATTATGGGCAGAAGGACCTGTCCCTCGGGACGAAGGCCTGATTATAGGCAGAGGGGCCTGTCCACCGGGTGAAGGCCTGATTATAGACAGAGGGGCCTGTCCACCGGGTGAAGGCCTGATTATAGACAGAGGGGCCTGTCCACCGGGTGAAGGCCTGATTATTATAGAGTCATTCCATGTCAAGTGGACCAGTGGTCCCCACTCGACCTTCTCCGATTTTGCTGAAAATTTATAAGGATGTACATGTATGTTTGAAAAGAGGTTCTGTAAATTTTTAGGGCCAGATCTCAAATACATTGGGCACTGTTGACCTTTCACTGGAGGTTCCACCAAGCCTGCGGCTTCAGCTAAGAGGATTTTGCAAACTTTGGCACATAGCCATTAGAGTTCTATACTGGCTATGATGCTGAAATTTGGCATACTAGCTCAACTTTTGCTGCTAAACACGATAAAATTATTACCGGCTATGACAAAACAATATTTCAGCCGCAATTTTGTTTCAAAGTAGCTTGTAAAACGCGTCGCATAAAATTTATGCCAAACTTTGCCCATATATAACTCAAGACCAAAAACCAATAGTAACTGGTGCTTTGCCCTGTACACCAAACATCTACATGACTTTGCATTGCTACAATATCACGGTCAAACCATATGTATTTGTGGAAATATTCACACCCACATATGATGAAAAACTTAAAAAAAAACAAATTTTACCTATTTTTAGGTCAAATTTATCAAAAAGGGTACCCCTAAAATATATTAATTCTGATATCATTAGAAAGAGCACATTTTTCTCTACAAGGATCATTGTTTTTTTTTTTTTGGAGTCTCTCAGTTTAAGAAAAGAAAAATGCCACTGAACATGGTGTTATTTATGCGCGTAATGCATTGATTTTGTGTTTGATTTTCAGATTCTTATCACATGTTACAGAGTTGTATTGTTGCTAGCAATGTCTATTATAATCAAAAACCTATAAACCTTTTTGGTTATGAAAAGTTATTGACTATTGTTACATTTTAATGCATATATTATTTATTTTTTAGCGATGGAGAATGAAATTGATGAAGAATCGGCCCACTGCTCTATCGGCCTTGCGAACAATTCGAAGTGCCACCTTAAGACATTCACCCATAGCAAGGATGAGTTGAAATTGTTTACAAGCTTTGGATTGGATGAACAGAAATTGCTGCGTCTACGAGTGGGACTAAATTTTGACGAACATTCACAAATCTGTTTACACCATGAAGCTTCATTCTTGACCAAATATGAGCATTTGCAAAAATCGTGTTGCAATCCTTTTGGGAAGAAAGGTCATAACACTATTCAAACCCTTGCGTTGGTCCATGGTGGTTATACCACAACCAATTCCCTACGAATTGGTATTATAATCCTATTAAGAATTGTAATAATGCTGTCTTTCGAGAATTGGCAGCCCCATCGCCTAGGAGCCATGGCCGATAGCCATGCAAGGCCAGCCGCGGGCGGTCTCTTTATCGCAGGTTCCGAAGCCTGAGGGTGGGTGTCTTTGCCTAGGATCCCAAGCCTAATATTGGGTATCTATTGTTGGTTCCCAAGCCATAATGTTCAGTCTAAGAGGTCTGGAATTGTTGCTGAATTTGCAACATAATCGGTTCAGAGAAGCTGTATTGTCGGCCCATTGCTGTTGCAGCTGGTGCTGGAATTATTGCAATGATTGACTGCTTGGGAATCCAGCATGTATCATTTCTCACAGGCCAGTGAAAGAAGCTAGCTGGTCCATGAGGATGCATAAAATTTATTAATGCATCATGGTCGTCGACTGAAATTTCAGAAATATTTCCAATCCACCAGTTCCTATCGTAAATGCAGGCAATGTATTGCCCTGGCTGGAGGTTTGCAATTGGCACAAAAGGCATTTCTGATCTGACAGATCTATCTATATGGGCAATGAAAGATGATGGGTCATTTGACACCCTTGAAATGCGAATCTTTTTGTCATCAATTGGCACAAACTGGTGATTTTCTCTTGTTACAGCAATTGTATGTCCATCTTTGAACCTTTCCTCTTGAACTACGCGTTTTTCGTCAATTTTTTCTTTTGGAACAAAAAAAAAATTTGATTCCATTCAGTTGCTCGTTGCAAAAGTTAAATAAATCCACCGGGGTCAGTATTTGGTTTTCAGTTGGGCGTTGAAGACTGGCACGAGCTGCCAACCTCTTTGCTGTCCCTCCAATCCCATCACAGGGCGACTTTCCATGACTGGTACCAAAAAAATTCCATTCAGCGCTGATATTGAAATCAGCATTGTGGTGGCACAAGTTGAGAAAATTTTTGAAATTTTTTTACTGGGCTGCAGATCCATCGCTGAAGTAGTGGATATGACGAATCCCATAGATGAGAGTCTTGAGATACTCCACAATTACTGTTAAGAAAGTGTGGACTGCAACTGTGTCATGTCGTGAGCAATCACTGATTATGCACAAGCTGATGTTCTGCGCAGCTTCACCATTTATCTCCTTGAAGTAAATTACAAATGGGTGTACTGTAGCTTGACTATTTTCCCAGTGGAAACCTTGAATGGCATTTGAACAATAAATGAGTAATTTTCAGCAAAGTCCATAAGGATCACAAGCTCTCCAAGTCTCAGATTTTCCTTCAACGATTTCAAATAGCTACTTTGATGCTTGGCGATGTAGTGATGGCTACAAAGTTTAGAAATTTTCAAAACCAATTCTTCAATGAAATCTTCTATAGTCAGTTGTTTGGTATCAAGCGTGTCTCGATCAGTGTGAATCCATTGTTTGAACTCAATAATATCTTCAGGGTCACTGTTGACAAACACATTGAAATTCTTTTAAAACTTCAGGACCCGGGCATTTATCACAACGGCCAAGCATACAGTCCTTGGATTCAATTCCACAGACCATTTTGCATATGAGCTCTTTGTTGTCATTGATTGGGCATGCTGCAAGCATTAGATTGACATTTTGGTGAATGGTACACACACAAACGGAATGTGTTCTAGCAGATCCAACGGTTACGCACCACTTTGGCCGGATCTCACAAAACTTGGAAAATCCAATTTCAGCTGCAGATGAAGGAAGAGAGCCACAGTATTCATTACTGATGGGGGTAGGCGGAGCCCCAGATCAGGATGTTACCTCAGATCAAAAGAGTGATGACTGGCTGGCCCCTCCAGCTCGGGCTCCTCCTACTCAGCTCCAGTCTAAGATTTGAGGTCCAGAGGATGGTCGCTGCTAATGCAGCTCCTCAGAAGATTTTATTATTTTAATATTCGGACAGGAGACTTGGATCACTAGTTGGTCTAGAGGTCTCAGGAGGTATCAGCGCTGCTGTACCCCAACCTCTCCCTTGGCGGATCTGTATTTACTTAAAGTCCCTGCAGAATCCTTGCCGGCCCTGGGGGATGAGGATGGCTTCTCTGGCGGGAACGCAAACCACACGTGCGGTCACTGCGTTCTTCGCCCTGGGGGGAAGCATGGGCACTGCGCCAGAAACCCCTGAGGGTCCCTGTGGCGCCTTTGGCTGGTGAGTACTCCACACAAATTTTAATAATAATTATGTGTGAGTGCTTTAGCGTCTGAATAAGCAGCGCTATTACTAATGTCAGCACGTAATGTCAGTATGCTTCAGCGCTGCTGTGACAGCGCTAATACATGTAATGTCAGTATGCTTCAGCGCTACTGTGACAGCGCTACTACATGTAATGTCAGTATGCTTCAGCGCTGCTGTGACAGCGCTACTACATGTAATGTCAGTATGCTTCAGCGCTGCTGTGACAGCGCTACTACATGTAATGTCAGTATGCTTCAGCGCTGCTGTGACAGCGCTACTACATGTAATGTCAGTATGCTTCAGCGCTGCTGTGACAGCGCTACTACATGATGATGTGGTGATTTTTTGTCCGCAGGCAGATAGCTGCAGGACAGAGAGGGAGCAGGAGCGGGGAGAGTTCGCGCTCATATTTGAGCTAGCAGGGGGCGTGGCCTATCTATCCCGGTCTTTTGAGCAGGAAGACGCGCGCTCTGGCTTTTCTCCTGCGACCCCCTCACTGTGGCGGCCATTACTCAGGCTCCTGGGCTCCTCGGACCGCTCCCCTCCTCATAGAGACACCACGGCCAGCTGGGTGAGTGCTGATTCCTCACCCTGCAGCGCAGCGATCGCTATCCTGCAGCTGCAGTCTCATCAGAGACATAAAAATTGGCTGGGGCTCACAAATATATATATATTTTGGTGAGTTTGCAATATTAACCCCTTTGAGGGTTATTTCTACCTGCTAAATTTGCTGACTGAATACCGCTGGGGTACCTCTGCTTGGTGGAGCGTTAACCCTTCAGCGTTTGAAAAAAAAAAAAAAAAAACCGCATAGTTTTTTGCTGGTATTACCGCTTTGACCTGTTCATACAGGTGAGACATGTCTGAACAGAGTTCAGATGCCGCGGATCACGTCCCAGTGCCGTTGCGGCAATCAGATACGCAGACCTCCACAGCGTCTAGCGCTGCGGTCGACAGCGGTGGAAAATTGGATGATATCGCTCGATCGATTAATAACTTATCTGACCTTTTAGGTCAATATGTGTCTGCTAATTCCTCTCAGAGGAAGCGACGCAGGCCGTTACCGGCCTCTACACGGAGCGAGTCAGATGTATCTGATATTGGGCAGAGTTCCCCTTTAAATTCGGATGGAGAAATATCCGATTCAGATGCGGACGAGCCGCAGGGGCGTTCCTCTATGACGAAGCGTACGGAGGCATTAATTGAAGCCATGAGAGATATACTACAGTTACCGGAGGAGGTAACTAGTCGTCCTGGTAAATCAGCACGCATTTTCCAGGAGTCCCGTGCTTCGCGCACAACATTGCCAGCTCTGGATGAGCTTAATGGTGTAATAGAGGAGGAACGTCTATGTCCAGATAAGCGTTTTCATGGAACGCATTTCTTTGATACACTTTATCCTTGCTCTACGGAGTTAAAGGCTAATTGGACTTCCGCTCCTGAAGTGGATGTGTCTTTGTCTCAGCTTAGTAAATCCTCTCTACTCCCTATTAAGGGAAAAGCGAGCTTACAGGAGCCTTTGGATAGAAAGGCAGAATTGGCGGCAAAAGCAAGCTATGAGGCTGCGGGTCATGGATTTCGAGCAGTGCTAGGATCCATGTGTGCTGCTAGAGCTTCTCTAAGCTGGTTGGCACGTCTGAAGACGGAGTTGCAAAATGAATCTCCGTTATCTGAGATACGGGAGACTTGTGAATGGTTAGAAACGGCAGCCTGTTATATCTTTGATGCCGGTCTGGATACGGCATCTCTGCTGGCCAAAGCGCAAGCTTCAGCGGTCACAGTCAGAAGAGCTTTATGGCTCAGACAGTGGGCCGGGGACGCAGTTTCCAAACAAGGGTTGTTGGCCTTACCTTACAAGGGTGGCCATCTTTTTGGATCCGACCTCACAGAGCTGATTTCCAAGGCTAAGGCGAAGGAATCAGCATTACCACAGCGAAGGGCTATGGCCTCGGTGTCCAGTAAGCCTGGTGTTTATAGTGGTCGGCGGTCCTTTCGGGGCCGAGGACGATCTAGTCACTCCTCGTGGGGATCGGGTCGTCCTTCTTTATCAGGAAAGAAATCCTCTCAGAAAACTCGTACTCCCTGGAAGCAGAGTTTCCGCCAGAACAAGCGGGATCTTGACAAGAAAACCGCAAAGTCGGATTGACGCCAGGGGTCCACTCGAGGATTCTCGAGTGGGGGGTCGCCTGCTTCTTTTCAAGGAGACTTGGATGGCTCGCGTTCCAGATTCCTGGGTAACGCGGATAGTGTCGGCAGGCTATTTCATAGAGTTTGCTTCTCAACCCCCAAATGTTTTTTGTCAATCTCGCGTTCCGTCGGAACCCGAGCTTGTTGTCGCTCTACAGCGAGAGGTCGAATCGCTACTACAAAAAGGTGTAGTGATACCGGTTCCGTCAGAGGACCGAGGGAAAGGTTTTTATTCCAACCTTTTTATAGTTCCCAAAAAGGAGAACAAATTTCGCCCGATTCTGGATCTCAAGCGATTGAACCGGCATGTCCATGCCCGGAAATTTCGCATGGAGTCGCTTCGTTCCGTTGTGGCAGCTCTGTCACAGAACGATTTTCTGATGTCAATCGACATTCGCGACGCCTATTTGCATATTCCCATCGGAAAGGCTCATCAGCGCTTTCTTCGATTTGCCATAGGTCAGAATCATTACCAGTTCGTGGCTCTGCCGTTCGGCTTAGCCTCAGCGCCAAGGGTCTTTACAAAAATTCTGGCGCCCCTCATGGCACTCCTTCGAAGACAGGGGATTACGATTCTCCCTTATCTGGACGATCTTTTGATCGTGGCTTCCTCGGAGGAGGAGGCGTTGACGGCTCGGGATTTGTCTCTTCAGTTTCTGAAAGACTTCGGTTGGCTGGTCAATTGGGAGAAGTCGTCCCTGGAACCATCGAGGACAATTCTCTTTTTGGGAATGCATCTCGACACGTTTCGGTCGGTAGTTTCCCTACCACCAGACAAACAGTCATGTCTTCTTCGACATGTACAGATTATGACATCCTCAATGGCAATGTCCCTACGGAAGTGTATGCGTCTTCTGGGACTGATGGTGGCGTCCATGGAGGCAATTCCTTTTGCCCAGTTCCACTCCAGGACTCTTCAAAGGTTCATCTTGAGTCGATGGAATCAGTCGCAATCGCTGGATTGCAGTGTCACCATTTCTCGCGCAGTGCGGGATTCTCTAGAATGGTGGTTACGTCCAGGGGCATTCTCCCTGGGGAAGTCTTTCCTCCCTCTGAAGTGGTCAGTCATAACCACCGATGCCAGCCTGACGGGCTGGGGGGGTGTTTGGAACAATCTCTGGATTCAGGGGGTATGGTCACCGGAAGAGTCTGTGCTTCCGATCAACATCCTGGAATTGAGGGCGATTTTCCTTTGCCTCCAACATTGGACGGTCCCTTTGAGCGGTCTGCCAGTCCGTGTGCAGACAGACAATGCGACGGCTGTCGCGTATATCAATCACCAAGGTGGGACAAGGAGTTCCAGACTCATGGTAGAGGTGTCCCGAATTCTGATTTGGGCAGAGGCCAATGTACCAGCCATTTCGGCGATTCACATTCCAGGGGTTCAGAATATTACAGCGGACTTTCTCAGTCGCAGAAGGATGGATCCCGGGGAATGGAGCCTCCACCCGGAAGTCTTTGCACTACTGTGCTCTCGCTGGGGAACCCCCCAAGTGGATTTGATGGCATCCAGGTCCAATGCCAAGTTACCGACATTCATGTCCAGGTACAAGGACCCGAAGGCGGTGGCGGTGGATGCTCTAGTGGCTCAGTGGGATCAGTTCGAGCTGATCTATGTTTTCCCGCCGATATCATTACTTCCTCTAGTGCTGCGTCGGATCAGACTAGAGAGTATTCCAGCTATTCTGATAGCTCCAGACTGGCCAAGAAGGGTGTGGTTCTCGACAATAATGTCGCTGTTGGCGGCACCTCCGTTTCCACTCCCTCTTCAACCGGACTTGTTGACTCAGGGGCCCATTTGTCATCCGGACTTGATGTCCCTGCGTTTGACGGCGTGGCTCTTGAGACCGAAATCTTGACCCGTAGAGGTTTTTCAGCCGAGGTCATTGCTACCCTTCGTGCTGCAAGATGTCCGGCTACTTCTAGGATTTACCACAAAATTTGGGAAACCTTCTTTTCGTGGTGTTTGGGGTCTTCTCGGAACCCGAGAAAATTTTCCATTCCAAACCTGTTGGCTTTTCTGCAGCATGGGCTAGACAAGGGTTTGGCAGTTAGCACTCTGAAAGGTCAGATTTCTGCTCTGTCCTTATTGTTTCGGAGAACCATTGCTTCGAATAGAGACGTGCTCTCCTTTTTCCGAGGTATCTCTCGTAAGTTTCCGCCGCGGAAGGCACCCGTGTCTCCTTGGCGGCTCAACCTTGTTTTGGAGGCTCTTCAGCATAAACCTTTTGAACCTATGGTTTCTGCTAGCCTTTCTTTACTTTCTTGGAAGGTGGCTTTCCTTGTTGCAGTCACTTCCTTGAGGAGAGTTTCTGAATTGGCAGCTCTTTCTTGCTCGCCTCCTTTTCTGGAGTTTTTTCCGGATCGTGTAGTGCTTCGCACTCGGGGTGATTTTTTGCCTAAAGTGGTGTCACAATTTCATGTTAACCAGGATATTGTGTTGCCTTCACTCTGTCCGGATCCGAAGAATACGAAAGAGCGAGATTTACACACATTGGATTTAGTGCGGGCCTTGAAGTTTTATCTATCTATTACTCAAGGTTTTCGTAAGACGGACTCCCTGTTTGTGGTTCCGGCAGGTCGTCGGCGTGGTCAACGAGCTTCCAAGGGTTCTATAGCTCGTTGGATCCGGTCAGCTATTTTGGAAGCTTACCGTCTTCGGGGTGAATCTTGCCCGATTAAGATTCGAGCCCATTCCACGAGAGCTGTGGCTTCATCGTGGGCTTTTCATCAAGGTGCTTCGGCAGTGCAGCTTTGCCGAGCGGCGACTTGGCGCTCTGTCCACACGTTTACAAGGTTTTATAAAGTGGACGTCAGTGCTTCCGCTGATGCAGCCCTCGGACGTAGGGTCCTGCAGGCAGCTGTAGTTTAAAGTTCTGGATGAACTTGTGTTTAGCGCTGGTTGCGCTTTGTTGTTAAGGTTGTTGGGTTCCTGCCTTTTGTTGGTTTTTTCCCACCCTTATTTTTAAACTGCTTTGGGACGTCCCATCAGTAATGAATACTGTGGCTCTCTTCCTTCATCTGCAGCTGAAACAGGGATTTTGGTAAAGACTTACCTGTAAAATCCTTTTCAGCGAAGGAAGGAAGAGAGACACAGCACCCTCCCACGGCAGAAGTGTGTTGATGTTTTCAGATGCAGCGCGACCCTTATCTGATAGCGATTATCTGGGCTGAGGTCAGCGCGCTAAGGCTCTGTTCCAGCATCGCCAGCTCATCGCAGTAGTCAGGTTCCGTGAGTAGTACCTGGAACTCTGTGGTTTTTTGGCTTTCTTTGCATGCATAACCTGTATCCTTGTGTTTTTTCTCTGAAGTTCCTTCAGAAGGGGTTATGTTGCTCCGCTGGTGATCTTGGCTCTTTTCCTAAAAGCTTTGATACGACTGGAGCTGAGTAGGAGGAGCCCGAGCTGGAGGGGCCAGCCAGTCATCACTCTTTTGAGCTGAGGTAACATCCTGATCTGGGGCTCCGCCTACCCCCATCAGTAATGAATACTGTGTCTCTCTTCCTTCCTTCGCTGAAAAGGATTTTACAGGTAAGTCTTTACCAAAATCCCTGTTTCAGGGCCATTCCGATCCCGATAGGCAACAAACATTTCCCACATATTGCTCAGTAATAGTCACTTTTGCATCTGCTTTTTTTCTCCTGCTATTCGCACTGATACATAGTCTTTTTTACCAGGGCACATTCGACTGAATTCATCATCCTCAAAAAATGCCTGCACCTTTTTCTTCACTTCCTCAGAAACTTTCTTGCCACACTTGATTCTAGGTAAGGCTAAGATCCCATGTTCACATTTAAGCTTTCGAGCTTGTTTGACCATTCGTTCAGAGACACCGAATTCGTCTGATATAGCCTTAATGGACCAACTTTTAGGTGCCAATGTCAAGATTTGGACCTTTTCTGCCCGACTGGACAGCTGCAGCTTTTGCTTCAAATCTGCCAAAAGGTGATTGTAATCCAGACACATTTTGCACTGTGCTGTTTTTGTTTGCTCAATGTCTTTTGGCTCAAGCCCTCCAATTGAAGCAATCTTGCTAGAAAATGCATTTTGTACCTGGCTTATCTTTCTCCTTGCATATCCAAGTGAATCCCGCTGGCTTACCCGTGGATATTTCAGAGGAGAGATGCCAATGGATGTTAAGCTTGAATTTAGACTTTCAGGAGAACATTCCATTCCATCTGGATCTGATTCAGAGGAAACTGGATCAGCTGATTTTTTCCTGTTAGCAAATTCTTTTCGACATGATGCACACATCTTCTGGCCAGGCTTCACATCATTCTTTGTTAATTCGTTCAACTGATCAGCTGCTAACAAATTGATAGCTCGCAAATTCTTTTTGGTGTTATGACCTTTCTTCCCAAAAGGATTGCAACACGATTTTTGCAAATGCTCATATTTGGTCAAGAATGAAGCTTCATGGTGTAAACAGATTTGTGAATGTTCGTCAAAATTTAGTCCCACTCGTCGACGCAGCAATTTCTGTTCATCCAATCCAAAGCTTGTAAACAATTTCAACTCATCTTTGCTATGGGTGAATGTCTTAAGGTGGCACTTCGAATTGTTCGCAAGGCCGATAGAGCACTGGGCCGATTCTTCATCAATTTCATTCTCCATCGCTAAAAAATAAATAATATATGCATTAAAATGTAACAATAGTCAATAACTTTTCATAACCAAAAAGGTTTATAGGTTTTTGATTATAATAGACATTGCTAGCAACAATACAACTCTGTAACATGTGATAAGAATCTGAAAATCAAACACAAAATCAATGCATTATGCGCATAAATAACACCATGTTCAGTGGCATTTTTCTTTTCTTAAACTGAGAGACTCCAAAAAAAAAACCAATGATCCTTGTAGAGAAAAATGTGCTCTTTCTAATGATGAATTAATAAATTTTAGGGGTACCCTTTTTGAGAAATTTGACCTAAAAATAGGTAAAATTTGTTTTTTTAAGTTTTTCATCATATGTGGGTGTGAATATTTCCACAAATAGATATGGTTTGACCGTGATATTGCAGCAATGCAAAGTCATGTAGATGTTTGGTGTACAGGGCAAAGCACTAGTTACTATTGGTTTTTGGTCTTGAGTTATATATGGGCAAAGTTTGGCATAAATTTTATGCGACGCGTTTTACAAGCTACAAGCTACTTTGACACAAAATTGCGGCTGAAATATTGTTTTGTCATAGCCGGTAATAATTTTATCGTGTTTAGCAGCAAAAGTTGAGCTAGTATGCCAAATTTCAGCATCATAGCCAGTATAGAACTCTAATGGCTATGTGCCAAAGTTTGCAAAATCCTCTTAGTTGAAGCCGCAGGCTTGGTGGAACCTCCAGTGAAAGGTCAACAGTGCCCAATGTATTTGAGATCTGGCCCTAAAAATTTACAGAACCTCTTTTCAAACATACATGTACATCCTTATAAATTTTCAACAAAATCGGAGAAGGTCGAGTGGGGACGATTTTTAAAACTGGACCACTTGATGTGGAATGACCCTATAGGCCAAGGTGTCTGTCCCCGAGTGAAGGCCTGATTGTAGGTGGAGGGACCTGTCCACCGGGCGAAGGCCTGATTATAGGCAGAAGGACCTGTCCCCCGGGCGAAGGCCTGATTATAGGCAGAGGGGCCTGTCCACCGGGTGAAGGCCTGATTATTATAGGCTGAAGTGTCTGTGCCCGGGTGAAGGCCTGATTGTAGGTGGAGGGACCTGTCCCCCGGGTGAAGGCCTGATTGTAGACGGAGGGACCTGTCTCCCGGGCAAAGGCCTAATTTGAGGCCGAGGGGCCTGTCCCCTGGTCGAAGGCCTAATTTGAGGCCGAGGGGCCAGTCCACCGGGTGAAGGCCTGATTATAGGCCGAGGGCCTGTCCCCCAGGCGAAGGCCTGATTATAGACGGAGGGACCTGTCTCCTGGGCGAAGGTCTGATTTGAGGCCAAGGGGCCTGTCCCCTGAGCTGAGGCCCGACTTGAGGCCAGGGGTGACTGTACTTGACTTGAGGCCGCGTCGAGGCCCTACTTGAAAGCCTGTCCCCGGAACCTTATGCCCACGTCCCCCCGAGGCCTGACTTGAGGATGTCTCTCATGATGGGGCCTGATTAGACCTTTGGTTAAAACAGATAGTGAGATAGATCTTTCAGCTTAAATACGAGATTGCAAGCCAACAGACTATTAATATTATTTGATGATTAATATAAACATTGAAGATCAGATTATAGCTGACTATTAAAGTCTACAGAGTTGGTGGTGGTGGTGGGGGGTTGCAAAGTACCAGACACATTGGTACTTTTTGTTGCTTTCTAGTGTGTTATTTTTCCCTCATCCACAACTGGATTCCCATCTAAATTGCGTAGTACTGCTCTATAATGACCTCCATGCTGCTGCTGATGATTCTTAATATGTTCTACAAAGAAACCTCATGTCTGTGTGTGCTGTGTATGGGAGACATCATAGCAGGTTGTTACCACCCAGTAGCTCAGAGACAACAGAAAATCAGAGGTAGTTAGAGCCTGTAGAGAGGAAAACTGGTGAAAATGCTGGATGTAAGTCATGTAATGACCAGAAAATGAGAGCCTCGTGCACACACAATTGCTTATTCTGAAGAGTCAGCTCAATCGCCAAATATGCTGTAAGGCCGGGATCACACGTGCGAATAAATCGTCCGACACTCGCATGTGAAATCCCAGCTCTGGCGCCGGCACTCGGGAGTGGAGCGCGCGGCTGCATAGAAATACATGTAGCCGCGCACTCCGCTCCCGAGTGCCGGCACCAGAGCTGGGATTTCACATGCGAGTGTCGGACGATTTACTCGCATGTGTGATCCCGGCCTAAGGGATTGTTTCTATACCACAGGAGCTACAGAGGAGTCAAAACTAAAGGCAATAAATACCCTTAGGAAATACAATTTCTGCTGACCACTGTGCAAAAAGTCTAAGTGCCGGATTCATCATTGCAGTTCCGTCGTTTTTTTGGTGTGAATACCCCTCAGTTATTGACTTTTTGATTTGCGACAAATTATTCAAACAGTTTTTTCCTTTTTTTTCCAAGTTGTCTTTTGTGGTTTCGATAGTTTTTCAGATTTTTTTTTTTATGTTAAAGTGGCATTTCCAGATATTTTAGACAGATTCCAGGAATGCATCTAAAATTGTGTGCATTTGGTGCATTTTTTGTGACATTTTGCTAAATCTGCCCTTACTTTGTGTATCAAACTCGTGTACTGCTCTACTGACTATGTTGGAGCTGTATAATGAGTGAACGCAGTGAGAAGTTTTTCGTTGTTGCCTTCCTTTACATGGCGTTCTGTAGACTTCTCTCTCTGGGGATTACCCGGCTGTAGCCACATGCAGAGTGAGCGTAGACGCAACCTTTCATGTACTAATACCAGAAGCAGAGAGCATTATTCATACTGTGCTGTTTCCTGCACAGTAAGAACAGGACAGGGTGTGATCCTCAGCCATGCATGCTCGGTGGTGGGATAGTGCCGGCCGGTTGAGCACGCGTCACTGACTCTTTATGACCTGCTTTATTTTATGTTGTAATATCCAGGCAATCTGTAGCACAGCTCCGATATCATCTTATATGTTCTGCTGATAGTCAACGATGTCAGAGGAAATGTGCACGTCATGTACAAATGACATTGTTCAAATCAGGGTATAGTTTTAGATGCATTTGTGATCTGTGACATCACCTATTGTACAGGACGGGGAACAGGTGAGCTGTGATATCACCTATTGTGAATGGTGGATCCTGTGTTATCTACTGCATATAGAGGTGTAATCAGTCATTGTACAGGAGGAGGAGGTGAGCTGTGACATCACCTATTGTGAATGGTGGATTATGTGTTATCTACTGTATATAGAGGTGTTATCAGTCAATGTACAGGAAGAGGAGGTGAGCTGTGATATCACCTATTGTGAATGATGGATCCTGTGTTATCTACTGTATATAGAGATGTTATCAGTCATTGTACAGAAGGAGGAGGTGAGCTGTGACATCACCTATTGTGAATGGTGGATCCTGTGTGATCTACTGCATATAGAGGTGTAATCAGTCATTGTACAGGAGGAGGTGAGCTGTGACATCACCTATTGTGAATAGTGTATCCTATGGTATCTACAGTGTATAAAGGTGTTATCAGTCATTGTACAGGAGGGTGAGGAGGTGAACTGTGACATCACCTATAGTGAATGGTGGATCATGTGTTACCTACTGTACATAGAGGTGTTATCAGTCATTGTACAGGAGGCGGAGGAGGTGAGCTGTGACATCACCTATTGTAAATGGTGGATCCTATGTTATCTACTGTATATAGAGGTGTTATCAGTCATTGTACAGGAGGCGGAGGAGGTGAGCTGTGACATCACCTATTGTAAATGGTGGGCCTCAGGCTCTCCACCTTTGCACATCAATGCAGCTAATTACAGTTCTGCTTCATTAAATTGATAGCGATGAGCAGTGCCAATCACAGCAGTGATATCAGCGTATACGCCACAAGATCGCCAAACCCGGTGATCAGACGATAGACACATGGATGTAGGTGGTCATCACCATGGGGAATTATACAAAGACAATCAAGAACAGCTGGGAAAACGGTAATAATGGAGCAAAACGTGTGTGATATATCTAAAGGTGTTATCCTCCTTTTGGTACAAATTACTTAAATGCATGTATTTTAAGCTAAAAACAGTTTTTAGAATTGGTTTACATTATGAATTCTTGCAAGATTTTCTTACTATTGGCTCCTTGCTGCACTGTCTATTGCCATCTGCAGACCTGTCAGCCAACCCTTTAAGATAATATGTAGGATATTAAAGGGAATCTGTCACCCCATTTTTTGACTATGAGATGAGGCCGCCGCCATCAGGGGCTTATCTACAGCATTGTGTAATGCTGTAGATAAGCCCCCGATGTTACCTGAAAGAGAAGGAAAAACGAGTTATATTATACTCACCCAGGGGCGGTACGGCATCCGATTCGGTCCGGAGGGAGTCGCGGTCCGGTCCGGCGCCTCCCATCTTCTAGCGAAGACGTCCTCTTTGCCTCCCGTCGCGGCTCCGATGCAGGCGCACTGATCTGCCCTGGTGAGGGCAGAGTAAAGTACTGCAGTGCGCAGGCGTCGGCCCTCTCTGACCTTTCCCAGCGCCTGCGCACTGCAGTACTCTGCTCTGCCCTCAACAGGGGAGAGCAGTGCGCCTGCGCCGGAGCCACAACGGGAAGCAAAGAAGAGGACGTCTTCACTAGAAGATGGGAGGCGCCGGACCCGACAGCGACTCACTCTGGACCGAATCAGATGCCGTTCCGCCCCTGGGTGAGTATATTCTAACTCATTTTTCTTCTCTTTCAGGTAACATCGGGGCTTATCTACAGCATCGCCCCTGATGGCGATGGCCTCATCTCATAGTCGAAAAATGGGGTGACAGAATCCCTTTAATATCAAATCCGTGGTGGTCTGACAGACTTTGTGATTCTACTTTTACATAGAGACCATATATGACCTGGTTCACATCATCTATCAGTCTGTTATTGCGCTGGAGGAGTTTTAGTGGCCCCATGGCGATGTGAGTAAATGTGTTCCGTTTGTCCCTTCGCTATGATGCCGAAACTCTATATACCTTAGATATTGGCACTGCCGCCGGCACTCGGACCGGAGCGTGCGGCTGCATAGAAAAACATGCAGCCACACGCTCTGGTCCGAGTGCCGGCGGCAGCGTCGGATGTTTATGCGAGAGACTCGCACGAGAATTGTGCGAGTTTCTCGCATGTGTGATTACGGACTTCCTGGAGATGTCCGTGTCTGAACAGTAGGTGTTCGGCGGTACGGCACCGAACTTTACTGTTCGGGTTCGCCCATTTCTAATTCCCAGCACAAAATTCCTGTTTTAATTACCTGTCCACAGCAGGAGGTATCTGCTTCAAAAGGAGCTTGAAGCTTGAGCTTCCTATGTTTTAATTAGTTTTTCTCACTTCCTCATATGTCCAGCTCTTCTCTGGAGATGTCTGTATGGATTTTTAATTTTTTCTCTATGACAAATAGAAGATGATTCTAAATAGTATTTGCATAATAAATTGGAGCGTGCAGGACTACAATACAATGTTTTTACTGATTGTGCAGAGTTGTATTTTTTCTTTTCCATGATTTGGCCATTAACATATCATGAAAATAGTGGGTGGATTGGAGGTTGCCAAGTCCCAGAATAAACCTTCCCGGCTATGGATGGAGCAGGCGGAGCGGGGACTTCCTAGAAATCCTTATGTAATACTTGGCTCGGCCGAGCGTTTATCTAACCTCAGGCGCTTAATACAGCACTCAGGACGACACTATTGCTCTCTCTTATACCTCAAGGGTGATATTTTATCATGTATAGACATTTTTTTTCTACTTATTCTATTAACATTTTTTTTGTGCTTTCTGGTTGATGACATATTTGTATTTTATTTCCATTCTTTTTACGATTTAGGACGTCTTGGCTTCATATCTGTGATTTTTTAGGTGCAATGCAGAAGTAAAGTCCATTAAAGGGTTATTCCTACCAGCCATCCAGAGGTCATGCTATAGATGTCTGATCAGTGGCGTCTCCAAACTCCTGAACTGCCCCCCCCAGCGACACCACGTATAGATGCCCCAGTGCAGGCCTTCCCGTACACAGCTCTGCTCCTGTTCTCCTACACATAGGTCATCGTTATCATTTGCCCAGACAACCCCTTTAAGTGTATGCCCCCTTTGATAACCAGCAAGACCAGCATCCGGTAGAGTACCGACCTCTTTTCGTAATGATCAAGGCTGTCATCAAATTTATGCCCTTGGTCATTGACTCGGGGCAAATGCCGCTTTTAATAACAAGGACTTACTCCAACCCTGCAGAATATCTTACCAAAATCCCCCTTTACATAACCACCCCTTTCATTATATGAGTTAAAGGGATATTCCCATCTCCAAGATCCTATCCCAATATGTATTAAGTGTGATAATAATAGCAAAAAGGTCCAATTAGAAATGTAGTATAGTTCTTCTGATAAGCTATGTCATTTATCCCTTATGAATCTTAGATAACCATGGTTACGACCACTAAAGCCCCCGTCATACTAAGCGAGATCGCTGAAGCGTCACCGATTTTGTGACGCAACAGCGATCTAGCCAGCGATCTCGCTATGTGTGTGTGACACGCAGCGACGATCAGCCCCCCTGCTGGGTATATCTGATCGTCGCTGAATGTCCTGGACCATTTTTGATAGTTGGTCTCCCGCTGGCCAGCGCGCATCGCTGCATGTGACAGCGAGAGACCAACGATCAGCGAGCTGGGAGCTGGTATCCAATGTACATATCGGGTAACTAAGCACCTTGCAGCACCTAGTTACCCGATGTGTACCCTGGTTACCGGCTCTCAGCTTCTGCTGTAGAGCGCTGAGAGCCGGTATCCAATGTACATATCGGGTAACTAGGTGCCACGCGGTGCTTAGTTACCAGATATGTACATTGGATACCGGCTTTCAGCGCTCTACAGCAGAAGCTGAGAGCCGGTATCTAGGGTACATATAGGATAACTAGGCGCCGCGCAGCGCTTAGTTACCCGCTGTTTACACTGGATACCAGCGTGCTCACTGGTTCTGATCGCTGGTGAGTCTGTCTATGTGACAGCTCACCAGCGACCACAAAGCGGCGCAGCAACGATCCCTGCCAGGTCGTATTGTTGTCGGGATCGCTGCTGCGTCGCTGAGTGTGACGGGACCCTAACAATGAACTGTCACTATATGAGTGGTCGTAACCATGGATACCTAGGCTACTGTAATGCCCAGAACATGGGCTAAGTGACGTAGCTAATCAGAAGAACTACGCTACATTTCTAATTGGAGGTATTTGCTAATATTATTCCTACGCCTACTGCATATTGTTATAATAATTGTTATAACAATCGTTATACCGATGCCTCTACCTTGTGCCAGTCATTACACTGGTTACCCATCCACTACAGAATCCAGTACAAACTTATTACCCTCACTCACAAAGCACTCCATGGCTCAGCACCACCCTACATCTCCTCCCTTGTCTCATCCTACCCATGCCATGCGTTCTGCTAATGACCTGAGGTTAGCATCCTCAATAATCAGAACCTCCCACTCCCGTCTCCAAGACTTTTCACGTGCTGCGCCAATTGTTTGGAAGGCACTACCCAGGTTAATATGATTAATCCCCAATCCCCACAGTTTTAAGCGTGCCCTAAAAACGCACTTGTTCAGACTGGCATACCGCCGCAACGCATTAACCTAACTATCCCTGTTGGCCCATTCAAAAAAATTTCTACCATAATCAGGTATCTCGTATTATGTTCTCACCCGCTTTATGCATTTAATAGCCCTCTGTGTCTGTACTGTTACATACTTTGGCTGTTAACTGGTTCATGCAGAATTACATGTACACCCGATTCTTACACTATGGATGGTCCGAACAATGAAAGCAATTACCATCCACCTTTCGTGTCTCCCCTTTATCCTCATAGATTGTAAGTTTGCCAGCAGGGCGCTCATTCCTCTTGGTTTCTTCTTTGATCTGTGTTTATTGTTATGCTGTAATGTCTATTGTCTGTACAAGGCCCCTCTATAATGTAAAGTGCTGCGGAATATGTTGGCGCTATAGAAATAAAATTATTATTATTATTTTTGGGATAGGATCTTGGAGATGGGAATACACCTTTAAAGGGATAAGCCTCAATTATATTGCAAGCAGCAACCCACCCTGCCTCGGCTTCCATTAAAGTGAATGTGATCAGAGCTGCAATACCTGAGAATGGCCACTACACAGTGTACGGCGCTGTGGTTATGAGTCTCTTACTTGTGGACATCCCCTTTAACATCGTCTTTTCTCTCCTTATAGACTTTATTTTTCTCTGCAGTTTTGCAGTGATCCAATCAGAACTGAGCACAAGCGTAAATTCAAAATGTCTGAAAGGGTCTTTGACTTCCAAAATGACTGCGGTTTGCGCTCCTGCATCACTTTCCAAGACTTTCCATCCCTTCTAGAGTTAAGTGATCAGATGGAGAAGTCCTGTAACATTGGGCAGGCGCGGGTCTGCTTGGCTCTGGCGCGGGTCCGCTTGGCTCTGGCGCGGGTTCGCTTGGCTCCGGCTCTGAGCTGTGTGTTTGCTTTGGTGTTTCATCACGGCACTTGTTAATCCGTCTCCCCCTCCCTGTCCTCCGTGTGTCATTTCCCTCCTCTCATCTGACTCTGTTCTCCGCTGACAGAGATATTAACCCAGTTTGTCCCTCTGAACTCTACCATTACCTCACCCAACATCCGTGAGCCGAGATCAAGAACTCTGGGGCGTTTTCCGAAATATAGAAAGTTACATAATGACCACATCTGGAATAATGATCCTGGACTCGCAGGACGCTTTCTAGGAGTAACGACGACTTTGCAGCAAGATGTAACCCAAGAGCCTGGGGGGCCACTATGCCTAGAAATTATTACATGGAGTCCAATTTCTATTTGGGTCAATAAAGAAGTTTCAGATGACAGCTGTACCTCCTGACTATATGGGAAATACACGTGCACACTCAGTTCTGCGGATGTACTCATGCCCACTTGTTTCGTCTGACAGCTGTACCTCCTGACTAGTCCCATTCATGTGCACGCTCGGTTCTGCGGATATGCCCATGCCCTCTCGTTTTGGTCATCATATGTACCTTCTGATTGGTCCCATTCACGTGCACTCTGGGTTCTGCGGATATACCCATGCATGCTTGTTTCAGATGACAGCGGTACCTCCTGACTAGTCCCATACACGTGCACGCTCCGTTTTGCGGATATACCCATGCGCGCTTGTTTTGCTCGACAGCTGTGCCACCTGACTAGTCCCATTCATGTGCATGCTCTATTCTGCAGATATGCCCACGCATGCTCATTTTGGCCGACATATGTACCTCCCGACAAGTCCTATTCATGTGCCTGCTCGTTTCAGTTGACATACACATATACGCTTGGTTTGGCCTGGTATGCAAGTATTACAAGTGGGGCAGTGCCAGATATCTCTAGAAAAGTAAAAAAAAAAAGAATGCCCTGAAGGCTTTCATATCCATTCAGATAAGCTAGCTGTACTATTGAGTAAAATAGCAGTCATAAAAGTGTCACGACGTATAACAGATATATTCTATGATAGTAACCTATATCTAATGTGACATCATTCTATATTACATATAATAGAAAATATCAACATGTATACATAGTATCTGCCAGCAATGTCTTACCTGACATAATATCCTATGAATTGTGGGTCTATACAGTGTACGTGTCACGCTGTCTTTGGATAGAGGTGGACCGGGGTGTAAGCTGACCCTGAACTGGGGTCCTGACTAGTCCCTCTACCTGGAGGTACTGTTAATGGTACAGAGGTCCAGGCCACCAGGGCCGGATTAACGTAGGGGCTGATGGAGCTGCAGCTCCAGGCCCCTTGTTAGAGATAGGCCCATCCTCGGCTGCTCTCTGCTCTCCTCCCTTCCCTGTGCTGCTGACGTCAGCCTGGTGGTGGAGGGGGAGGTGACGAGCCAGGAGAGACTGTGTGCTGGAGGGGGAGAGAGGAAAGCTGCTGCTGAAAGTACTGTAGGAGAGGAGTCGGCAGCAGCACAGTGTTATCTCATTCACCCAATACAGAAGCAGGATGTAAATGAAGGCAGAACATGTGACCACAGAGCAGCCAGTCACAGCTCACCTTTCACTTGTCCTCATACATGCACTGTCTTCTTCCATCTTTGCCTATTGGCATCCTGCCCTGTGTTCAGTGTCACATTGTAGTGACGGTCCCTGTCTGGAGGAGAGAGTTAGAGACAGGCAGGCAGAGGTGTGTGTGCTGTTACAAGAATCCCAGCCATATTACAGTGAAAGCAGATGGAGAATCCTGAAGTCTCTGCACAGGTTTGTGTTGTAAAGTGTGTGGTTTCTGACAAATTCCATCAGTAGCATTGAATGGCCCATAGTAATATAGGGCATCATTGAGAGGCCCTCTCAATGCTGCGCTATATATACTATCGGCCATTCAATGCTGCGCTATATACTAGAATGGGCCTCTCAATGCTGCCCTATATATACTATGGGCCATTCAATGCTGCGCTATATACTAGAATGGGCCTCTCAGTGCTGCGCTATATATACTATCGGCCATTCAATGCTGCGCTATATACTAGAATGGGCCTCTCAATGCTGCGCTATATATACTATCGGCCATTCAATGCTGCGCTATATACTAGAATGGGCCTCTCAATGCTGCCCTATATATACTATGGGCCATTCAATGCTGCGCTATATACTAGAATGGGCCTCTCAATGCTGCCCTATATATACTATGGGCCATTCAATGCTGCGCTATATACTAGAATGGGCCTCTCAATGCTGCGCTATATATACTATCGGCCATTCAATGCTGCGCTATATACTAGAATGGGCCTCTCAATGCTGCGCTATATATACTATCGGCCATTCAATGCTGCGCTATATACTAGAATGGGCCTCTCAATGCTGCCCTATATATACTATGGGCCATTCAATGCTGCGCTATATACTAGAATGGGCCTCTCAATGCTGCCCTATATATACTATGGGCCATTCAATGCTGCGCTATATACTAGAATGGGCCTCTCAATACTGCCCTATATATACTATGGGCCATGCAATGCTGCGCTATATATACTATGGGCCTCTCAATGCTGCATTATATATACTATGGGCCATTCAATGCTGCGCTATATATACTATGGGCCATGCAATGCTGCGCTATATGGGTCTCTCAATGCTGCATTATATATACTATGGGCCTTTCAATGCTGCGCTATATATACTATGGGCCATTCAATGCTGCGCTATATGGGCCTCTCAATGCTGCATTATATATACTATGGGCCATTCAATGCTGCGCTATATATACTATGGGCCATGCAATGCTGCGCTATATATACTATGAGCCATGCAATGCTGCGCTATATGGGCCTCTCAATGCTGCATTATATATACTATGGGCCATTCAATGCTGCGCTATATATACTATGGGCCATGCAATGCTGCGCTATATGGGTCTCTCAATGCTGCATTATATATACTATGGGCCTTTCAATGCTGCGCTATATATACTATGGGCCATTCAATGCTGCGCTATATGGGCCTCTCAATGCTGCATTATATATACTATGGGCCATTCAATGCTGCGCTATATATACTATGGGCCATGCAATGCTGCGCTATATATACTATGGGCCATTCAATGCTGCGCTATATGGGCCTCTCAATGCTGCATTATATATACTATGGGCCATTCAATGCTGCGCTATATATACTATGGGCCATGCAATGCTGCGCTATATATACTATGGGCCATGCAATGCTGCGCTATATGGGCCTCTCAATGCTGCATTATATATACTATGGGCCATTCAATGCAGCGCAACTATGGGCCATTCAATGCTGCGCTATATATACTATGGGCCATGCAATCCTGCGCTATATGGGCCTCTCAATGCTGCATTATATATACTATGGGCCATTCAATGCTGCGCAACTATGGGCCATTCAATGCTGCGCTATATATACTATGGGCCATTCAATGCTGCGCTATATGGACCTCAATGCTGCATTATATATATTATGGGCCATTCAATGCTGCGCAACTATGGGCCATTCAATGCTGCGCTATATATACTATGGGCCATGCAATGCTGCGCTATATGGGCCTCTCAATGCTGCGCTATATGGGCCTCTCAATGCTGCATTATATATACTATGGGCCATTCTATGCTGCGCTATATATACTATGGGCCATTCAATGCTGCGCTATATACTAGAATGGGCCTCTCAATGTTGCCCTATATTACTATGGGACATTCAATGCTGCACCATATACTAGAATGGGCCAGGAGCGTTTAAATGCCCTCTCTCTGTTATGTATTGAAAATAGATTGCTGAATGAGCTTAATCTTGATTCTACAATTGAGGAATTTGCAAGCATAACATAGCAGACTTTCTATATCCACTGTATTTATATTAGGCATGTATCATATATTTACTTTGTTTATATCTTTTACGTTACATTTTGGCCTTTGTGAATTGCCGTGTTTGGCCCCACCCCTTGCCCCGCCCCTTGCCCGCCCCTTCAGCTCCAGGCCCATCATGTTCTTAATCCGACCCTGCAGGCCACCAGCGTAACCCTGTCTCCTGTAGATCCCTGACCACTGTAATCTAGTCCTGAGAAGGACCCTGATTACCACCACAGGGAATGGGCAGGTCACAGCTTACACACAGTCTTAGACAAACGAAACAGACAAGGGGTAAAGAAAACACTGTCTTGCATACAAAACTTCCACTACAGAGGAACACAAAAGGTAAAGGAGATAAACAATAAGCGAGGAGAGGAAAAACCACAACAGGCACTCTTAGCTTAAGTCTTCTCAGAAACGATCCGCTCTGCTGGTCTGAATGAATGCTTTCACCGGCAACTTCCCCAGCAGACCAGCAGGTATATGAAGGAAGCTAATTAACAAAACATCAAACGCAGCTGGGCGAGGCTGGTCAGTCCAGCACCGAGAGAGAAAGAATTAACTCCCTCAGTGCCGAAAAACACCCAGCACCAGAAACTCAGCTGTGCGAAGTCAGGGTGTGCAATCGCGACGATCTCCGCCGCGACACACCCGTGACAGTACCCCCCCTTCTACGAGGGGCCTCTGGACCCTCAGGGCCTGGTCTATCTGGGTGAGTAGTGTGGAAGGCCCGAACCAATCGGTCTGCGTTAATATCCGACGCAGAAACCCACATCCTCTCCTCAGGACCATACCCCCTCCAATGAACAAGGTACTGAAGGGACCGGCGATTCCGACGTGAGTCAATGATCTTCGATACCTGAAACTCCAAATTACCATTGACCACCACTGGAGGAGGAGGTAGAGGTGACGGTATAACTGGTGCCACGTACCTCTTAAGCAACGATTTGTGGAACACATTGTGGATTTTAAACGTAGGAGGGAGGTCAAGACGGAAAGCCACCGGATTAATTATTGAACTGATCCTGTATGGCCCAATGAATCTGGGACCGAGTTTCCAGGAGGGAACCTTAAGTTTTATATTCTTGGTAGACAACCATACCAGATCGTTCACACTTAGGTCCGGACCAGACACTCTCCTCCTATCAGCCATACGTTTGTATCGGTTCCCCATAGTGCTCAGATTATTAAGCACTCCTCTCCACACTGAAGCAAGTGACGACGAAAATCGTTCCTCCTCAGGAACCCCAGAAGAGTCCCCCCCATTGAAAGTACAAAACTGGGGGTGAAAACCATATGCCCCAAAAAACGGGGACTTACCAGTGGACTCGCTCCGCCTATTGTTAAGAGCGAACTCTGCCAGAGGCAAGAAAGAAGACCAGTCCTCTTGGTTCTCTGAGACAAAACACCGGAGATATGTCTCTAAGCTCTGATTCAGACGCTCTGTCTGACCATTGGTCTGCGGATGAAAAGCCAAAGAAAATGACAACTGCATCCCCCGACGAGAACAAAATGCCTTCCAGAATTTGGACACAAACTGAGAACCCCGATCCGACACCACATCGGAAGGCAACCCGTGAAGTCTCACAATCTCCCCAATGAACACCTGCGCCAGAGTTTTAGCATTAGGAAGAGCAGGAAGAGCAATAAAATGTGCCATTTTGCTGAACCTGTCAACTACAACTAGTATGACAGTTTTACCTGAAGACGGAGGGAGGTCCGTAATGAAGTCCATAGACAAACGAAACAGACAAGGGGTAAAGAAAACACTGTCTTGCATACAAAACTTCCACTACAGAGGAACACAAAAGGTAAAGGAGATAAACAATAAGCGAGGAGAGGAAAAACCACAACAGGCACTCTTAGCTTAAGTCTTCTCAGAAACGATCCGCTCTGCTGGTCTGAATGAATGCTTTTACCGGCAACTTCCCCAGCAGACCAGCAGGTATATGAAGGAAGCTAATTAACAAAACATCAAACGCAGCTGGGCGAGGCTGGTCAGTCCAGCACCGAGAGAGAAAGAATTAACTCCCTCAGTGCCAAAAAACACCCAGCACCAGAAACTCAGCTGTGCGAAGTCAGGGTGTGCAATCGCGACGATCTCCGCCGCGACACACCCGTGACAAAAAGGCCAAGAAGGACTAGGGGAAGCCATCTGAGATCACTGTTAAGCTATAATGCTATCGACCTGACGTCAGCTCTGCAGGCAATAATAGACACCGGGAGCAGCGGCGAAGACTCAGCTAGATCTGCTTTTGGATAGGAAACCCTTTTAAGCCAGAGTAAAATATTTTCCAAAACATATTTGTGATCAGTCCCTGCTCCCACTGCAAGAGTGTCTCCCTCAGTAATACAGGCTGGACTTGAGCTTTGTATGTGTGTGTCCAGTGTGCTGCTTTCTGTAGCTCATATATATCTGCACGGCTTCTATCCTGCACTTATTACCTCCTCATTTGATTTCCTTCTTATCTATAGCCTCTTTTTCTATGCCCTCCCTGAGTCTGTAGATGCTTTCTCTACTTTACATTCTGTGGAAATCTGTGTACTTTTACCTCCCTACTACTATCTCTAACACTGAGACACTGGAGATGGAGAACAGAGAGACTCAGGAGCAGGAGACTTGATGGGTTTGTAACATTTTTGCAAAAAGCACAGAGTTTGATAAAACCCTTATAGACACTTTGCAGCAGCAAAACAGTAGACATTTTTAAGGAATACTATTTAGAAAGTTGCTTAACTTTACATTTGGAGAGGAAATGGTTATTACTATAAAAAATTTTTTTGCAAAGTTGTTAATAGCCTTTATTGTTGGAATACCTCAAAATGTGTGGATTATGAATTTTGGGCCCGGCTCTTGCATAAACTGTGACGTCAGCCCTTAGATCTGTAAACAAGAAGCAAAAGACCTGATCTTTGCGGGGGTTAGGGGTACGGCAAAGATTGGAGTCAACCGCAAAATTGTAATCAAGTTGTCTGTCTTGTCTTCAGGAGGAGCAGTTCCTAGGATTTGGCCCAGATGACGAAGCCAGAACGCGTGGCCCTACAAAAGCTCCTCTAGGTAACATTTTTTTCTTTTTTTCTGTAATGCACATATCCTAATATCAAAGGGGTTGTCCAATTATTATATTGATTACGTCTACAGCATCAACCGGATGTACACAGGGTATCCAAACAGAATTCACTCTGTAGTGGCCGTACTATTGCTTGATCATATTTACTTGAATTGGAGCTGATCTTCAGCGCCTGGGAGCGGTCACTACAGTGTGTGGAGCTGCAGTGTCTTGGAGCGGTCACTATGGAGCTGATCTCCAGTGCCTGGAAGCTGTCACTATGGAGCTGATCTCTAGTGCCTGGGAGCGGACACCACAGTGTGCAGAGCTGATCTGCAGCGCCTGGGAGCGGTCACTACAGTGTGTGGAGCTGCAGTGCCTGGGAGCAGTCACTATGGAGCTGATCTCCAGTGCCTGGGAGCGGTCATTATGGAGCTGATCTCCAGTGCCTGGGAGCGGTCACTATGGAGCTGATCTTTATTTGCCTGGGAGCTGTCACCACAGTGTGCTGAGCTGATCTGCAGTGCCTGGAAGCGGTCACTACAGTGTGTGGAGCTGATCTGCAGCGCCTGGGAGCAGTCACTACAGTCTGTGGAGCTGCAGTACCTGGGGGCAGTCACTATGGAGCTGATCTCCAGTGCCTGGGAGAGGTCACTATGGAGCTGATCTTCAGTGCCTGGGAGCAGTCACTATGGAGCTGATCTCTAGTGCCTGGGAGCGATCAACACAGTGTGCGGAGGTGATCGGCAGTGCCTGGGAACGGTCACTAAAGTGTGTGGAGCTGATCTGCAGCACCTGGGAGCGGTCACTACAGTGTTTCGAGCTGCAGTGCCTGGGAGTGGTTCCTATGGGGCTGATCTCCAGTGCCTGGGAGCGGTCCCTATGGGGCTGATCTCCAGTGCCTGGGATCGGTCCCTATGGGGCTGATCTCCAGTGCCTGGGAGCGGTCCCTATGCGGCTGATCTCCAGTGCCTGGGAGCGGTCCCTATGGGGCTGATCTCCAGTGCCTGGCAGCGATCCCTATGGGGCTGATCTCAAGTGCCTGGGAGCAGTCCCTATGGGGCTGATCTCCAGTGCCTGGAGAGGTCCCTATGGGGCTGATCTCCAGTGCCTGGGAGAGGTCCCTATGGGGCTGATCTCCAGTGCCTGGGAGCGGTCCCTATGGGGCTGATCTCCAGTGCCTGGGAGCGGTCACTAGAGTGTGTGGAGCTGATCTGCAGTGCCTGGGAGCAGTCACTACAGTGTGTGGAGCTAATCTGCAGTACCTGGGAGCGGTCACTTCAGTGTGTTGAGCTGAGCTGTTATGGCTCCATACACTGTGCACATCCGGCTGCTGCTAACAGATGATCAATGGCAGTGTCTTTTTTCGGATCCTTACCAATCTGTTATTGATGATCTATGCTAAGGATAATTGTAATATATTTTTGTTCCTATATTTTGTTTTTCAGATCAGTCAACCACCAGGAAACCTCGTGGCAGGCCCCGCAGCACTGTATCCAGGACCTCCGTTGCTTCCTCAACTCCTGCAGAAAATCATGGTCCTTTGACAAAAAAGCAGGACCTCAGGCCAGCCGATAAAGTGAAGAAACCAGAGCGCAAACCAGAAGAGAAAAGAAGGGGTCGACCGCCCGCACACGGGAATGTCAAATTGAAATTGACACAGGACAAACAAGAAGTATCATTACCAGTCAAGACTCCACGAGAAGAAAAAACGAAGCGGAGGAAGCCGTCTGCTGCATTCCAGCATGCCGCCAAAATAAAGAAACTCAGAACCGTGAAACTGTCTCCACTGAAACCCAAGTTCAAAGGGGAAAAATTGCAAATCGCACGGAAAAACGCCACCGTTCAGATCGTCAAGAGGCGAGGTAGACCGCCATCCTCTGAAAGGTTCAAAACGACTCCACCCGGGATCATTTTAAGGCAGACACAAGGGGATAAACCGCAAAGGGGTCGTAAAGAGGAATCGCCTCAACCCTTAAAAGATGAGGTCAGGGTTTCTGTGCGACAAAGTCCACGTAGGATTAAACCTGTACGGATCATTCCCACCTCCAAAAGGACTGACACCACCATTGCCAAGCAGCTTCTTCAGAAGGCCAAGAAAGGTGCGCAGAAGAAGATGGAGCTAGAAGCCGCAAAATTGCAAGGACGTAAGGGAGGCACGCAGCTGAAGAACATACGACAATTCATTATGCCTGTCGTCAGTACGGTCTCTTCTCGAATAATCAAGACTCCCAGGAGGTTTATAGAAGATGAAGATTATGAACCCCCTATCAAGATTGCTCGGCTGGAGAGCGCTTCGAATGGACGTTTCAGCGCGGTGTCTTGTGAGTCCAGCGAGAAGTCGAGTGCTGCTTCCCAGCAGTCCTCACAGGCGACATCAGATGAGTCTCGCTGTAGTAGCCCTAGTGTAGACACCTCAACGGAGTCTCAGGCATCGGAGGAGGCTCCTGCTGTACCGGATACTCAAGAATGTCTTACAGAGATGCCCCTGGCCGCTCCTCAGTCTGTTCCTGAAAACAGCAGAGGTGGAGCAAGGACTCGTCGGATTTCTAATTGTACCAGAAGTTTTACTTCCAGACAAACAAAGAAACTTATGTCTCCGCCAGCTCTTCAGCAGTCTTCTGCATCTCCACCTCCGCCACTTCTTAGCCCTCCTGCACCTTTACAGACCCCCTCAGCCCTTTCCGACCACCCAACCTGGGTGATCCCACCTACCATTCCTATGGCTACACCTTTTCTTTCTGCTTCACGCCTACACGAGAAAAGGAGATCGATTCTAAGGGAACCCACTTTCCGCTGGACCTCCAGACTGGAATCCCAGTACTTTTCCTCTGCTAAATATGCCAAAGAGGGCCTCATTCGTAAACCCATATTTGACAATTTTAGGCCTCCACCGCTGACGGCAGAGGATGTAGGGCTTGCTTCTGCTTCTGGGTTTAGCGCAGCTTCTGTGGTTGCTCCCGGAAGACTGTTTTCTCCGCTCCATGCCGCCGGGAGGTTTGATGTTCCTAAACGAAGCCCCATACTACGTGCACCCAGATTTACCCCCAGTGAAGCACACTCCCGTATATTCGAGTCAGTGACTCTTCCGTCGTCTGTGGGCCGCTCTGGTGGGGCGTCTTCCATTATGGGAATGGCCGCCCGTAGACGGAGGAGAAGGGTCTTCAGTCCCATCCGCAGTTCTGTCTCTCGATCACCGTCACACTCCATGAGAACGCGGAGTAGGCGGGAAAATGGCAGCAACGTGACAGCGTCCCTCATACCTCAGACATCCACCTCACTTGCAGGCATCCCCGTCAGTCCTCTTACCGCTAGTGCCTTAAACCCAAGCTTTCCTTTCTCTTCCACATCGATTACTCCGGCAAGTGGGGACTCTGCAGAAAAAAAACAGAAAACGAGGAAGCAAGTGAGCACTCCAGGTGAGCACTTTTCATCCACTTCCAACAGCTCTCCTGCTTTATTCCCTTTGTTCCCCTCTAGTCCCCAAATGGAGCGAGGGAGGAGTAAAATCAGACTATCTGAAGAGGCACCGAAAGAAAAAGAATCTGAAAGATCTAGAGAAAAGGAGAGAGAGAAAGAAAACTCGCATGACTCCCGAAAGGATAAACGTAAGAAAGGCTCAGAAGCTGTGAACAAGACCAATAAGGAGAAGAGTGGCGACGGGGAGGCCCTCACCCCCGCGACACCTATTAAACTCCTTGCAAGGAAAAAAGCCGCAATGGCAGAGCCTTCTTTAGCAACGAGTCCACCCACCGTACCTCCAGTACCAGTGCCGGCTAAGAATAAGGTATCCAAAAAGGGCCGTGGGATTTCTGAGAAGCACGAATTGGAAACTGGTGCCAAATCTCCACCAACAGAACCCCATTCAGACGTCCCGGTCCAACCCGTGAATCCTGTGAAATCCTCCACTACCACAATTGGCTCCGTTTTGGAGCACGCAAACAAGTTTGTTGCCTCAGAAAAGCACGTGGCCAGTGTCATAAAAGCCGCCAAATGTCAGCTGCAAAATATAGAGAAAAGCAAACTGCGGAAACAAGGAGAACAGCCAAAAGTGCAGGTCAGTGACATCTATACGACTAAGCAGGTATAAGAATCGGCATGTATACTCCATATTAAGTGCAACCACCATTTTGGGGTAAGGGGGTGTGTACCCTTAATGTGAAATGTCATTGTCCTCCATGCTTTAGATTGACAGCTCTAGCAGTCCTCAGGAGCATTGGGCCTGGGGGAGCATTTGGTGCAGAGAACTTCGTATAAAGTTCTAGATATTACTATACAAAGAGGATGGACATACTCCTTGCTCATGCTCTCTCGGCCTGACCAGCAACTTACGTGTGTTTCTGCTGCTTTACCCCTCATCTGTCTAGCGTTGTCAGACCCCTAGATTGTCCATGCAAATGTTATACTAAGGGTAGACCATACAAATGGCATAATAAAGGTAGACAGTGTTTGTATGTATATTATGTATATGGAAGGTAGACAGTGTTTGCATGTATATTATGTATATGAAGACTTGGAGCTTTCAACTCTCCTCCGATGGCTGTTGTTGGTAAATGAGGGATTGGGCCTGTTAGATTTCAGCATGCTCCATCCTTTGAGCCACTGCAGAAAGCAAATTGTTCGTTCAGGGAGTCAGGGGATGTAGCTGTGACCGCCGAACAAGCCTGTGGCCATTTTTAGGGCATCTATAAACAGCTTGTATGGGAGTCCGTCATAGGTTTAATAGTCCCGTATCTACTTCCTGTATGCTTTTTGATGTTTCAGGGTCAGGAAAGTGATTCATCGGAGACCTCCGTACGTGGGCCCAGGATTAAACATGTCTGCCGGCGAGCTGCAGTGGCGCTGGGACGTAAGAGGGCAGTCTTTCCAGATGACATGCCCACTTTGAGTGCCTTACCTTGGGAAGAGAGAGAGAAGGTCCTGTCTTCCATGGGGAACGATGGTACGTCTGTCTAGGATGTATCATAGCCGCCACCTTTTATGCTTTTTCTTGCCTTTCATCAGGAACTTGAGTTCTTTGAGGTTTTAATGGTTTCCTTAAGTTTTCCTAATCTGTCTGCCCTTTCAATGTACAGACAAGTCCTCCATCGCTGGCTCGGAAGATGCTGATCCACCAGCGCCACCCCTTAAACCCATTAAACAAGTTACCCGCAACAAAACTCTGCAGGAGCCTCCAGTGAAGAAGGGCAGGCGCTCTCGACGCTGCGGCCAGTGTCCGGGCTGCCAGGTGCCCGATGACTGCGGGGTGTGCACCAATTGCCTTGACAAACCAAAATTTGGAGGCCGCAACATCAAAAAACAGTGCTGCAAGTAAGAATACTTTGCAACAGTTTAAAAAAAAAAAGTACGACTGAGGCGGTAAAAATATTTCTAACACTTTACAAAGTTTCTTTAGAAAGTTAGAAGAAACTTTAGAAAGTTTCAGACAACTCGTTTCTACCTCAAGTTACATTTATTACATTTTTATTTAGACGATAAGACCTCTATCACCTGACTAAGTTTATGTAATAAAACATGGAGAATATTTCCAATTTACATGGTGTTAAAAAAACCGATCCAGTCAAGAGCTATTACCTTTTCTTAAGGAGTAAGGCATCACCTGGTGTTCAAAGTGTATGGCAGCTCTCAGGTTCATCTAATATTGTAAGTGCTGGTGGTCACACGTGCTCATTATTTTTATTTTTGTTAAGGATGAGAAAGTGCCAGAATTTGCAGTGGATGCCCTCAAAGGCTTATTTACTAAAGCAAGCAAAGGGTAAGTTGATGCCAGTGATTCTTCTACTTTTTAATCTTTTTTCCTTTTTTTAAATCTCAAGTTTCTGAATTATATATTTTTTTTCAAAGCGGCAAAAAGAAAAGAAAAGAAATCCAAAATGGCTGAAACGAAGGAGATTGTCACCGTAAAGCCAGCATTAGAACCTGTTTCCAAGACTATTGTAGCACCAGAAACCATTCCCCCATCTCCTGTCACAGAGGAACCTCCCATTACTCCTCCTCCCCCACCACCAAAAAAGAGTGATCCTCCAAAGAAGGTTGTTGAGGAAAAACCGGAGGAGGAGAACCAACCTGCACTTACCAACGAGGTCAAGCAGTCTCCTGCTGTACGAAAAGTCTCAAAGCAGCTTTACCCGCAGCCTCCAGTCACTCAGATCCCGGTCCAAACCAGTCCACCAGCAACACCCTCTCGTAAAGAAGCCCCAAGATTTGCTTCTTCTGAGCCCAAGAAGAAACAGCCTTTTGTCCTTCCAGAGACTGGTGAGTGTACCATTAAATGTGTATTGAAGTCAGTTTTTAAAAACTTTTTGCTGATTATAAACTTTATGATCTAGATAGCATCCACCCCTGTCCTCTAAGAGAGTTAAGATAAGTAATAGCCTACACACACTAAAGGGTATGCCACACTAAACAATATCGCTAACGAGATCGCTAAAAAACGTCACTATTTAGCGATCCCGTTAGCGATATTGTTCAGTGCGGCAGCTTCCAGCGACGAGCTTCCTGCTGTGATCTCGCTCGTCGCTGGAATCGTTCCGGACCCTATTTCATCGCTGGCGCTCCCGCTGGGTAAGTATATATCGCTAGTGTGGCACCTTTTCTTAGCGATTTAGCGGTACTTTTGTACCGCTAAAGTCGTTAAGAAGATCGCTAACGGCGATAGCGTCGTTAACTATATCGCTAAATGTGGCCGCATTTAGCGATATAGAAACGATCCCGCTAGCGATCTCATTAGTATGCAACGCTAACGAGATCGCTAGCGGGATTGCTTAGTGTGGCAGTACCTTAATTCACAAAAAAACTCCCTGATTAGGATTTTTTGAGTTGGGGAAGAAATGGCCTTTTGCCCTTCCAGAGACTGGTGGGTTAAGTTTATCATGAGCTATGCTTGTTGCACATTACACTTTGCATACACCCCCATTCTCTAAGGGAGTTAGGTAATGCGATAGACAGACCAAAGTAGTCAAACTGGTGAAGCTAAATATTTTTATTTATTTTTTTTTAAACTATTGAGTGTAGAGAAATACGTTATAAGCTTATTCCAGATGGCATACATTCTTGTGTTCTGGGGGAGTTTTATAAAATAGTAGACCATTATTTCTAATATTTACAGATTCCATAATGACAGGGTTTTTTCCATAATACTAGTGCTGGCATCAAAAAGTGAGGCCGAAAACTACTGGATTGTTATAGTGAATTTACACTGGCTATTCCTAGCTCATTTCCCAATAATCAGTGAGTTTTATCAGGCTGCAGATCACCCTCCAGATGAGCAAACAACTTTTCTCCTTCGCCTCATTGGGGGACACAGAACCATGGGTGTTATGCTGCTGCCCCTAGGAGGATACTAAGTAAACATAGGAAAAAGATTAGCTCCTCCTCTGCAGTATACACCCTTTTGCTGGCTCTGATTAAACCAGTTATTGCTTAGGAGGCACTTGGGTCTGATCTTCAGACCACAATTTTTTATTTTATTTTTTATTCTATTTTTTACATTTTTTCCAATGGATTATAGGGGCGACGGATCCTTTCAAGGGTCCGATCTCCCCAAACCATCAACAGGCGGGAACGTGGAGTGTCACCTCCCCTTACCCCCTCCTGCACAATTTGTATGCCATGCCTGGGCTTATTTTAGGGGCGACGGGTCCCTTCACGGTCCTGATCTCCCCACACCACCAACAGACGGGAACATGGAGTGTCGCCTCCATGTACCCCCTTCTGGAGCCAGGCCTATAGCCGGACATATAGCCCTGACCCATCCTCTTCACCTCCCTATCAAAGGGATGGTGGATAGAGGTTGAATTAAGTGACCTGCACACCTGCGATCCGGCTCATCATCTGGCATTCAGCTCCTGTAAGTAGCTGCAGCGGCAGGCTTCCCGGGCGCAGGGAAGGTCCTGGTCCCTTGGGGGGGTCCCAGCGTCCAGCTGCGTTTTTTCGCTGCTTTCGGCCTCCCTCGGCTTGCGCCCTGGCCTGCGATTTAAATTTAGTCCCCGGCTTCGGGCCGGACTAGGCCGCATGTTCTCAACTCCGCCCACGCTTCAGGCTCTTCTCATTTAAAGCGAGAAGCGTGCCTGCTACTCTCGCCGGCCAACTTCCGGCATCTCTCCATGCACGGCAGCGCTGACAGGAGCGCTGTGAGGAGCGCGGACAGAGGGACACCAGCCTTAGGACACAGGACCTGGGTAAGCTGCAAAAAAGCTGAGCTTAACCCCTTCTCTGCAGTACTGCCTTATACTCTCTCCTGAGTGCATCTATTCTACCAAGGAACCCCAAGGGTACACTATGTCACAATCTAAGGCAACCAAGAAGGCTAGCAAAACAAACACAGTGTTTTTCGCCTCATGTACCACTTGCCATACTTCGTTGCCCCGGGGTCACAATACTCCATTCTGCACGGCCTGTGACCCTGTATGCATCCAGGAGCCCTCCGCCACTACCGACCCTAGTGGACCTAGTCCCCCTGAGTGGGCAACGTCCCTGTCATTGTCTATGACTTCTCTGGCCAAGGCAATAGAGTCTCTCCAGGATCCCTCCTCTAGTCAAGGCATCCGTCGGACTGATGCAGAGAGTCCCTCTGCTGTGCGGAAACCGTCGACCAGCAGGGGCCGTTCCCTATCAAAACAAGCACAAAAACGGACCCATACCACGTCTCCCGAGCACTCTTGTGCTTCGGCGTCCGTGAGTTCCGTTTCTCGCTCCCCCCTCTACAGGGGTTCACAGCAAACACGACTCAGAATACGAGTCTTTTTCGTCCATTCACTCGGATTTGCAGGAGTATCAGGACACAGTAGATACTCTCATAGAAGCAGTCAATAAGACTCAGGGGGGACGAGGACTCGACGTCGACCCCAGATCACTCGGTGTCCTTCAAAAGGACTAAACGTTCTCATAGGGTGTTTGTCAATCACCCCGCGTTTAGGGACATTGTTCAAAGACATAGGGATTGGCCAGAAAAATGTTTCTCAGGCCAAAAGTCCCTTGAAACAAGATATCCCTTTGCTCCTGATCTAAGGAAAGATTGGATAGAGTCTCCTTCAGTAGATCCTCCCGTATCACGCCTCGCATCCAAAGCCCTCTTATCCTTGTCTGATGGCGCCTCAATTACGAATCCCACTGACAGTCAGATTGAAGGCCTTGCTCTGTCAGTTTTTGAAGCCTCCGGCTCCGCTCTTGCTCCATCCTTCGCCGCTACCTGGGTGGCTAAAGCTATGGTCAAATGGGCGAAGGCTCTGACTAAAGCCATTCAAGGCAGTAACCTTCCAACTGAGGAAGCAAGTCTGGCTAACCAGATTTCTGGGGCCGGGGATTATGTGGTACACGCCTCTCTTGATGCAGCCAAACTGCGCTGCACTAGCAGCCGCTAATGCCATCACCATCAGGGGGGCATTATGACTCAGGGAGTGGCGAGTGGACTCTGCTTCTGAAAAGTCCTTAACCTCTCTGCCTTACCAGAGTGGTCGCTTATTTGGAGAAAAATTGGATTAACTTTTATCTCCGACGTTACCGGAGTCAACAGCAAGTTTGGCTCCGGCCCTTTCACAGCAACACAGGCTGGTCCTCTACGACCACCTCTTCCGGATCGGGGCGTCCCCTGCGTAGGGACAGAAGTTCCCAGGTCTCTTATAGACCCAGTCATTCCTGGAAGAGCAGGACAAAACAGTCTAGATCTAAAGGATCCAGATCCCATAGATTCTCTACACAATGACTCGTTGCGGTATCCGATGGACACCAACAAAGTAGGCGTCCGTCTGCTTTTGCTCCGTCAAGCCTGGCTCTCGGTCGTTCACGACAAGTGGGTCAGAGATCTGGTGTCCTCCAGATACAAAATAGTTTTATCTCGCCCTCTAACACGTTTTTTCCAGTCCCGTCCTCCCAAAACAGGGGCACGGGCGGCGTCCTTTTACCAAGCCATAGAGGCGCTCCGCGAAGTGAGTCTTTGTTCCGGTTCCGCAAAACCAAAGGTTCAAGGGGTTTTACTTGAACCTATTTGTGGTTCCGAAGAAGGACCGAACAGTGCGGCCCATACTGGATCTGAAACTGTTAAACAAGTTCGTCAGAGTTCGACACGTCAGAATGGAGTCCCTCCGTTAAGTCATCACTTCGATGGAGAAGGGGGAGTTCCTGGCATCCATAGACATCTGGGATGCTTACCTGCATATCCAATATTTTCCCTCACCAAAGATTCCTACGCTTCACTGTTCGCGAAGAACACTTCCAATTCACAGCCTTGCCTTTCGGACTCGCCATCGCTCCCAGAGCATTTACCAGGGTCATGGCGGCCGTCATGTTCATTCTACATTCTCGGGGCATAGTGGTTTTACCATACCTAGACGATCTGCTAATCATGTGACTGTCTTTTCAAGCTTGTGCAGAGTACGTGAGTATCACAGTGGACACTCTTTCTCGCCTGGGCTGGATAATAAACTTAAGCAAGTCGTCTCTTTTACCAGCTCAGCAGATATCCTTCTTGGGGATGATCCTAGACACTTCCCGAGGGTTGGTGATTCTCACACCAGAAAAAGTCTCAGCCCTACAACAAGGAGCCTGGATGCTTTCCTGTCCTGTTCCTCACTCCATACGATTCGGTATGGGACTACTGTGCAAGATGGAGGCAGTTCCATTCGCCCAGCTACACCTCCGTCCTCTGCAACATGCGTTTCTGAAGGCCTGGGACAGGAACCCATTTTCTCTCGACCGCCGGTTCCATCTGTCCCAGCGGGTCAGACAGACGCTCAGGTGGTGGACGTTGAGATCTTCACTGGATCAGGGGAAATCCTTTCTCTTGATTCGTTGGCTAGTGGTGACCACCGACGCCAGCCTTCTCGCTGGGGAGCGGTCTTCCGTCATCTCACGGCTCAGGGACGTTGGTCCAATATGGAGTCGCGTCTTTCCATCAACAGTCTGGAGATACGAGCAGTCAGGTTGACGCTAATGCGGTTTCATCACCTTTTGGCAGGTCGCCCAGTCCGGACCCAGTGGCGTACATCAACCGGCAGGGAGCAAGAGGGCCATGCTTGAAGTAGGCCACATTCTCCGATGGGCCGAGAGGAACCATTCGGTCATCTCAGCTATTCACATCCGGGAGTAGAGAATTGGGCGGCAGATTTCATCATTCGTCAGGGTCTCGCGTTGGGAGAGTGGTCCCTTCATCCGGAGGTCTTTCAGCAGATTTGCCAGCGCTGGGGGACTCCGAATGTAGATCTGATGGCCTCAAGGATAAACGCCAAAGTTTATAGCTCGCTATTGCGACCCATTGGCCATCAGGACGGATGCACTGATTCTTCCGTGGCATCACTTTCGTCTTCCGTACGTGTTTCCCCCACTCCCGTTACTTCTGAGGGTCATCAGGAAGATCAGAGCGGAAGGGATTCCAGTGATCCTGATCGCTCTGGATTGGCCACGCCTGGCGTGGTACACTGAGCTGGTGCAAATCGTCGCCGATGTTCACTGGCGGTTGCCGGATCTTCCAGATCTGCTTTCTCAGGGTCTGATTTGCCACCAGAACTCAGGGGCCCTGTGTTTAACGGCCTGGCCCTTGAATCCTGGTTCTAACCCAGGCCCAAGGTAGTCTCCACTATGATTAGTGCTCGGAAGTCCGCGTCGATGCGCATTTATCATCGCACCTGGAAGACATTTTTCTCATGGTGCAGAGACCGTGGACGTTCTCTCATTTTTCCATTCCTTCCATTTTGGAATTTCTCCAGACTGGTCTGGAGTCAGGTCTCGCACTTAGTTCCCTTAAGTGCCAGATTTCGGCCTTATCCGTCCTATTTCAACGCAGGATAGCTACCAGGTTACAGATGAAGACCTTCATTCAGTGGGTTTCCCACGTAGTACCCCCCTATAAAATGACGTTGGAGTCATGGGACCTTAATTTGGTTTTAGGTGTCCTACATGAGGTTCCTTTCGAGCCACTGCAGGACGTGTCCCTGACTTTTCTTTCTTGGAAAGTAGCCTTTCTGCTTGCGATAACGTCAATCAGACGAGTCTCAGAGTTGTCGGCTCTGTCCTGCCGAGCCCCTTTCCTGAATTTCCACCAGGACAAGGTAGTTTTGAGAACGTCTCCGTCTTTTCTGCCTAAGGTTGTCACTTCCTTCCATCTGAACGAGGACATTGTTTTGCCCTCGTTTTGTCCAGCACCAGTCCATCGTATTGAACAGGCTCTCCACACACTGAACGTGGTGACAGCTCTTAGGATGCCGCCTTTCCGAAAGTCGGATGCCCTATTCGTGCTTCCGTTTTGACACAGAAAGAGTCTAGCCGCTAGGAAGGCTACAATAGCCAGATGGATTCGATCGGCTATTCAGGAGTCCTACCGTATCAGAGGCAAGTCTATCCCAGCAGAGATTAAGGCACACTCCACTCGGTCGGTGGGCGCTTCTTGGGCCATTCGGCACCAGGCTTCGACAGAACAGGTCTGCAGAGCTGTGACTTGGTCCAGCTTGCACACCTTTGCAAAGCACTACAGTATTCACTCTCAGGCTTCTGCGGATGTGGCCCTTGGCAGATTGATTCTGCTAACGGCAGTAACACATCTGTAGTCTGTTAGTACATGGGGACTCATCTGTTGTGTTGTTTCCAACCCAGGGACTGCTTTAGGACGTCCCATGGTCCTGTGTCCCCCAATGAGGTGAAGGAGAAATAGAGATTTTTGTGTACTCACCGTTAAAT
Organism: Oophaga sylvatica; assembly: GCA_033576555.1. Lineage (NCBI taxonomy): Eukaryota > Metazoa > Chordata > Amphibia > Anura > Dendrobatidae > Oophaga > Oophaga sylvatica. Next base: position 374,816,333 of record JARQOD010000003.1, on the reverse strand, counting down.
CCTTTTCTCCAAGCCAATCATTGGGGGACACAGCGCCCACCCTGTTAGCCTGATGGCTTGTGTTTGTTCTTTGGTTTGTCATATTGTATTCTTGGTTGATAGTTATGAGCTCCTACTGCTTTGTTACTGAACTGGTTCAATCAGAGCCAGAAAGAGGGTGTATACTGCAGAGGAGGAACTAATCTTTTTACTACATTTACTTAGTGTCCTCCTAGTGGCAGCAGCATAACACCCATGGTCCTGTGTGGATTTTACAGTGAATACACAAAAATCCCTATTTCGTCAAGTGAATGGATTTTTAAGCTTGGATGAACGCGAGCCAGCCGGAACTGAGGTTCTTTTGGTACGAGGTTAGTTCCTAACAGCATATTGGCAGCCATCAACTCAAACGCCTCTATCTCTGGGAAACACAACCTTTCCAATTACAAAGCAGATACACAATTTGGGTCTTAACCGTCATTCAAAAATCAAATGTCAGTTGTTAAGTGCTTGTTTTTCCTTTTTGAGGAACAAAATTAAACATATTTTTCCAACAGAAGACCTTTTATCGTTGGTACGTGGCCTCATTGGCTCTTGTTGGAGCCGTTCTAACCCCAAGTTCAAATTTTCTGGGATTCATACTGTGTCGGTGAGGACCAACAAGCACACAAGCATGTGATTTCCAAGACTCTCCAAAGAAAATCTGAAGTGTTCACTTATTTATACCTTTCATGATTATAGAAGTATTGTGTTGAAATGTAGGCTTTGTATTATTTATTATGTTTTTTTATTGTTATTTTTTTTACACTTTTTTTTTAGGCATTGAGCAAAGTAAGCAGAAGAAACTGGCTGCCAGACTAGGGGTGTTTCTGAGATCGAAATCCAAGGAAAAGGTAAGCCATCCCAGGTTGATATACTGCGCCAAAGTACATAGAATTGTCTAAAATTATCAGCTTGTAAAAGAAAATCTTACACAATTCGTGTCTTAATATTTACTGTCTGTGGGATTGGCAGAGATGGCCAAGCACAGTGCTCTTACATCTCCGGCAGTCACACAGACAGTGCGTGTAAAAAGTGCATTCATCGCTTCATTCAGGATCGCCAGGACCCTCAGCGTGTTATCGCCTTTTCCATGGGTAGGTAATAGCTTGCTAAGTTTGGACAACCACTTTAACAAATTGTCCAGTATGAATGTGGCCATAGTAATGCACCCACACTACTCAAAACAGCACATATTCACTTTTGTGGTTCGATTGCAAAATATATTATTTCTCTTTCGCTTCATTGGGGGACACAGGAAACCATGGGTGTATGCTGCTGCCACTAGGAGTTTGACACTGTGCAATAGAAGAGTTAGCTCCTCCCCAGCAGTATATACCCACCAACCGGAAGGAGACTACTCAGTTTTAGCTTAGTGTCAGTAGAAGGTGGACACGGGCTGCTCTCAGCCCCGTATCTACCTTTAGGTTTTGTTGTTTGTTATTAATGATCTCTATTTTTCAGGTCCGACTTGTGATTTGGGCGACGGAGTGTAACAGCTCACTCTGCTCTCCCCCCTAGAGACTGGGAGCACAGTGTGGGAATGCGTCACTACTGTATCCTCTCGTGTCTACCAGGCAGGACCCCATGCCTCCTAACACTCCAAGCGTGTTTGGGGCATCCGCAAAGCCGAAGATGCGGACTGGTCCTTGCCACTACCCCCCTGCGCCACCCGCCTTCCAAAGCCGGTCGCCCAGGGGTAGGAAGACGGAATTGGTACTCTACGGCTACCGGTGGTGAACAGTGGCCCAGAGGTCTGCAAGCAATAGTACCCTATGGCTTTTGGTGATGTCCAGTGGCCCAGAGGTCTGCATGCAAGTCCGTCTTCCAGCGCCAGTTCTGTGAAGAGGTTTCGGGATATTCAGGACAGGTATCAGGCGACAGTGCAGGGGGCTCCATTTAAAAAAACAAAAAAACCAATCGTATTATTTCCCTTAGTCCCTTAGAGGTCTCTAGACCAGAGGGAACATTAGAAAATAGTGCCCCTTTCCCGGTTTTCTCGGCGCTCCCTGGCGCCAACCGCGCTATCACCCTCTCCCCTGCGGCTTCCTGGCCTAAATTTAGTCCCCGGCTTCTGCTGCTGCCTACTGCAGAGCTAGGCCAGGCCCCCCACAGGCCGCCCAGTCATATGCGCTATAGCACCGCCCCCCCGCCGACCAATCGGCGCAGCTCTCTCTCCTATCCCAGCTTCACAGCGCGTCTCCTCCCTGCCACACCATCACAGAGCAGAAACTTTGTGCGTGCAACGAGCCCCTCCCACGAATCGCCTCCATCTTCACGCAGTTCCTGCGACCTTGCCTACTCTACCAGCGGGGGGGGGAGTGTTCATCTCTTCTCAGGGGGGTCGTCTGTCATCTCCAGCAGCGCTCTTCTCGTTTAGTCTGTCCCCCCATTAATCTCACCGCACACCTGCGCGGTCTTACCCATTAACCCATCTTGTACTGTGTGAGTGTTACCTCTGTAACTGTCTCCTCCATACATCGGGCTCTGTTCCTATTGCTGCAGTGCAGGAGTCTCGGGCTCTGTTCCCATTAAGGAAGGAAAAGGAAGGGAATCATATTCCTCCCTCTGTTTGGCTCTCTGTCTATTTATATAATCGTCTTATCCTGTCTGTCCAGGAAATCCCGCGTCGCTGATTGGTCCGGCCGCGGCCAATCAGCGATGCAGGGCTAACTCTGCCCATGTGGTCATGTGACTCGCCAACTGCCCATGATGTACTGACCATGTTTTGTCAGTTACAGTGTCTAATGTACTTCTGTCATGTTTACTGAACACGGGTAATACACAGTGACATGAGGTAATACACAGGTGACATAAGGTAATACACAGTAAAATGAGGTAATATACAGTAACATGAGGTAATACACAGTAATATGAGGTAATACACAGGTAACATGAGGTAATACACAGGTAACATGAGGTAATATGAGGTATTATACGGTAACATGAGGTAATACACAGTTATGAGGTAATACACAGTAATATGAGGTAATACACAGTGACATGAGGTAATACACAGTAACATCAGCGATGCAGGGCTAACTCCGCCCATGTGGTCATGTGACTCACCAACGGCCCATGATGTACTGAACATGTTTTGTCAGTCACTGTCTGATGTACTTCTGTCACGTTTACTGAACACGGGTAATACACAGTGACATGAGGTAATACACAGGTGACATGAGGTAATACATAAGTAATATAAGGTAATACACAGTAAAATGAGGTAATGTACAGTAATATGAGGTAATACACAGTAATATGAGGTAATACACAGGTAACATGAGGTAATATGAGGTAATATACGGTAACATGAGGTAATGCACAGTGATATGAGGTAATACACAGTAATATGAGGTAATACACAGTAACATAAGGTAATACACAGTGACATGAGGTAATACACAGGTAACATGAGGTAATATACAGTAACATGTGGTAATATACAGTAACATATGGTAATATACAGTAACATGAGGTAATACACAGTAAAATGAGGTAATATACCGTAACATGAGGTAATACACAGTAATATGAGGTAATACACAGGTAACATGAGGTAATATGAGGTAATATACGGTAACATGAGGTAATACACAGTAATATGAGGTAATACACAGTGACATGAGGTAATACACAGTAACATCTATCTAATATATATAATTGTCTTATCCCGTCTGTCTTTCTGTCCAGGAAATCCCGCGTCGCTGATTGGTCCGGCCGCGGCCAATCAGCGATGCGGGATTTCAGAAAAAAGATGGCGGCCGTTAGCGGCTTGTCTGCCGCACGGAGGACAGCGGATAACATTTAATGATAATGTATATATTTCAGCAGCAGATGGAAGGAAGAGAGCCACACTAGTCATTACTAGTGGGTAGGCGGAGCCCAGATGAGATAGACACCTCAGATTAAAAAGAGTGTTGACCGGCCCCTCCAGCTCGGGCTCCTCCTACTCAGCTCTCCAGTTTTCAATTTGAGGTCAGAGAAGATAGTCGCTGCTGGAAGCAGCTCCTCAGATAGGGCAGAAGCTTAACCCCTTCACCCCCACAGCGCGGGCGCCTTTCTGAGGCACAAATGGGTGGCAGACTGCGCTGCCTGCAGCTGTTATCTCATAAGGAAGCTCGCACACCTTTTCAATAAAGAGGTTGTGGGGAGTCTGCGACAGTAATACTGCCACTATACGTTCCTGCTAACGACGACGCATACTATGCGATCGTTTGTGTAACCATGTTTAATGTCGCTAGTAGCTGCCAATCTGGGCGATTTCATTAACAACGCATAGGCGGTTAGCGATCCCCTTAATGACTTTGGCGGTGATTGCGATTTACTAACAGCGCAATTTTGTAGCGATCTTGTGAACGTTTCTTGTAAGTGTGGCATAGCTGTCCTGTAGCTGCTGCCTTAGAGGCACTTGGGGCTCGCTCACCCTTTTCATTATTAAGGTTGTGGGGAGTCTGCGACTTTAACCCCTTCTTAGGCGGTTAACTCTTAATGGGGGACAGCTGGGGTAGCTCTCTCCTTAAGAGCTTTAACCCTTCAGCGTTCGTTTTTTCTTTAAGAAACCACACTTTCTAGTTACTGACAGGTTTAACCTGCCATATACTGTGCAACCGTCTCCCAGATCCGCTGCAGGATCAGTCTCGCGTATTATGACGCGCAGACCTGGACGGCGTCAAGCGCAGCGGTCTGAGGTTCCAGTGGTGTCAGAATGGAGGCCCTCGCTAGTTTCTATTGATGGCCTGTCTGATTTTCTATTATTGAGTGTCAGCTAGATCTCTCATGCCAGTGCCTTCCTTCCCGCGTAACGAAAATGTCCGATTCGGACAAGGAGGATCGGCAGGGACACTCTGCCTCTCTTTTGGGCCGTAAAGAGGTTTTTATTGGAGGCGTTACAGTTACCGGAGGAGGTATCTGGACGTCCTGGTAAGTCGGCCCGGATGTTTTTCAATCACGATCAAGCTTTTACATCACTGGATTAGCTTAATGGGGCAGTGGAGAAGGAGCGCCTGTGTCCAGAAAATTGAGACACCGTATCTGTGTTCTACGGAGTTGATGGATCCTTCTCCTGAAGTGGATGTCCCTTTATCCCAGCTTAGCAAAATCCTCCTGTTAAGGGGAAGCGAGTCTGCAGGACCCGCTGGACAAAAAACGTAGATGGCAGAAAAATCCATCTGCGAGGCCGCGGATCATGGATTCAGTATTAAGGATCCATGTGTGCTTGTAAAGTTTCCCTGAGCCGGTTGGACCGTCTACGGACGGCGTGGCAAGGTGGATCTCCTCTATCGAGGTAGATGGGCTTTTCCAGTTGTTGGAGGATACTGCATCACTGCTATCCAGGGCGCAATCCTCGGCAGTCAGTCAGAAGAGCACTGTGGCTTAGACAGTGGACCGGGGACGCGGTTTCCAAGCAGGGTTTGCTATCTTTAGCTTGCAAGGTGGTCAGCTATTTGGACCTGACCTCACGGAGCTGATTGCCAAGGTAAAGGCAAAAGAAACAGCTTTACCGCAGCGCAGAGCTGTGACTTCTGCGTCTGGCAGGACTAGTGCCGGTAGTTGTCGGCGGTCCTTTCGGTCCAGGGGATGATTCAGTCAGCCCTCTGGGGTTCGGGTCGTCCCTCTCTTTTTAAAAAAAAAAAAAAAGGGGGAATTCTCAGAAATTCCGCATACCCTGGAAACAGAACTTCCGTTAAGACAAGCGGGAAGCTAGTAGAAAGCCCGCTAAGGCGGACTGACGCCTGGGTCTCACTCGAGCGCTCTTGAGTGGGGGGTCGTTTACTCCAATTCAAACCGACTGGGGTTTCCCGCATGTCAGACGCCTGGGTGACACGGGTTGTGTTGGCAGGCTACTTCATAGAGTCTCTTTCTCGACCCCCAGACAGTTTTTTTGTCAACCTCGCGTTCCGTCAAAGCCCAAGCTTTTTTGCCGCTCTGCTGCGGGAGGTAGATTCCCTTCTGCAGAAAGGTGTGGTGGTCCCGGTTCCGCCGGAGGGCCGGGGAAGAGGGTTTTATTCTAACCTCTTTGTGGTCCCCAAAAAAGAGGACAAATTTCGACCCATTCTGGATCTCAAAAGACTGAATCGGCATGTCCACGCCAGGAAATTCCGCATGGAGTCGCTTCGCTCCGTTTTGGCGGCCCTGTCGCAGAACGCTTTTTTTGGTGTCAATCGACATTCGCGACGCTTATTTGCACTTCCCAATCGGAAGGGCCCACCAACGCCTCCTTCGTTTTGCCATAGGTCAGGACTATTACCAGTTTGTGGCTCTGCCATTCGGGTTGGCCTCAGCGCCCAGAGTTTTTACAAAAATTTCTGGCGCCTCTCATGGCATTTCTTCGAAGACAGGGGGTTTCGATTCTTCCCTACCTGGACGACCTTTTGATTGTGGCGTCCTCAAAGGAGGAGGCAGTGACTGCTTGCAATCTATCCCTTCAGCTCCTGGAGGACTTCGGTGGCTGGTCAGTTGGGAGAAGTCGTCTCTGGAATCGTCGCAGTCAATCCTGTTCTTTGGGGATGCATTTCGACACGGTACGAGCAGTGGTGTCTCTGCCTCCAGACAAGCAAGCATGTCTCCTTCGACATGTACAGGTTATGAAGTCTTCGACAGCGATGTCTCTTCGAGGGTGTATGCTCCTTCTGGTTTTGATGGTGGCCCATGGAGCCACTTCCGTTTATGCAGTTTCATCCCAGGGCCCTCCAAAGGCTTATTCTGAGCCGTTGGGATCGATCGCAGACTTTGCTGGATTGCAGTCTCATCATCTCCCACAGGGTGCGAGAGTCTCTAGGATGGTGGTTACGTCCGGAAGCGTTATCCCTGAGGAACTCTTTCCTCCCTCCGAGGTGGTCGGTCATAACCACCGATGCCAGCCTGACGGGCTGGGGAGGTGTCTGGACGATCTCTGGATTCAGGGAGTATTGTCGTCGGAGGAGTCTCCTGCCGATCAACATCCTGGAATTGAGGGCAATTTTCCTTTGCCTCCAACACTGGACGGTCCCTTTAAGCGCTCTGTCAGTCCGAGTGCATTTTATACTTACCGTAATTTATTTTTACAACAATTATTTTTTGATTCACAGTTTGGAGATTTATTTAGCTATTGGCATTCTGTTATTTATTTCCTTTCGCCAATATAATATTTATGATACCATTTTTTTTCATTCCTTCATTTTTTTTTTTTTTTTTTTCTCATTTTTTCAGATTTAGATACTTATGTCATAGGTTTTCTGTTATTTGTTTCCTTTTGCCTATGATCCATTCTGTTTATGTATTGCCCTATTGCTTGTTATATACCAGTTTTCGTGTTTTTGGTACCCTCAAGACTATGCCATAGTATATAAACATGCGCTATTTGAGCGTTTGATATGCGCTATTTGTTTGTACAACATGGTACTTATTGTCATTTTTATTGTCATTTTTTTCATCAAACCATGCCATGTTATATTGATGTTTGCTACTTAGCCACTGTTTTACTTATAGTTTGGGAGACTTTTTCATCGTCATAGGTCTTTTGTTATTTGTTTATCCACACTGTGCAAGCGCCGCCTCTCTGCTGTTTCCATGGAGGCGCTCGTGGTTCCGGCGTCCTGCTGACATGCAGCCGCGCATGCGCGGCTGCAGCATCCGGACGCCGCCTCACCGAGCGCCAGGCAGGAGTTTAAGGTATTTTGAAACTAATTTTCTTGGATATAAAGGGACATGCCGTTACACAGGTTATCCACTTTCCCCTGAGGAAGCCACGCCCCCTAGTGGCGATACGCGTGGGGCACACTCTCCCATTTTCATTTCATGCTGGCTGCAGGTCTATTCTATATCTCCATTATCATATGAAGATTTGACTTTTTTTCACTGCGATGCATCCATTCAGGTTTACCATGCCATCTGCAGGTTTTTTCCTGCTCTGATTATTTCTTGGCATTTTTCTTCAAGTCAGTAGTTACTCTGTCATTATATGTATTCCTTCATAGAAATAATTTCATCTTAATTTCAGAGTCTTCTGCTGCTCCAGGAAGGTATCCATTAATCACCTTTTTAGTTGTGCATTTTTCAGCACTAACAGGTGTTTTCCATTGTCAGCAATTTGCTTATATCATTTGTCTAGG
>JARQOD010000003.1:374702368-374808122 GCA_033576555.1 Oophaga sylvatica | reverse complement strand
TTTTTTTGGTGTCAATCGACATTCGCGACGCTTATTTGCACTTCCCAATCGGAAGGGCCCACCAACGCCTCCTTCGTTTTGCCATAGGTCAGGACTATTACCAGTTTGTGGCTCTGCCATTCGGGTTGGCCTCAGCGCCCAGAGTTTTTACAAAAATTTCTGGCGCCTCTCATGGCATTTCTTCGAAGACAGGGGGTTTCGATTCTTCCCTACCTGGACGACCTTTTGATTGTGGCGTCCTCAAAGGAGGAGGCAGTGACTGCTTGCAATCTATCCCTTCAGCTCCTGGAGGACTTCGGGTGGCTGGTCAGTTGGGAGAAGTCGTCTCTGGAATCGTCGCAGTCAATCCTGTTCTTTGGGGATGCATTTCGACACGGTACGAGCAGTGGTGTCTCTGCCTCCAGACAAGCAAGCATGTCTCCTTCGACATGTACAGGTTATGAAGTCTTCGACAGCGATGTCTCTTCGAGGGTGTATGCTCCTTCTGGTTTTGATGGTGGCCCATGGAGCCACTTCCGTTTATGCAGTTTCATCCCAGGGCCCTCCAAAGGCTTATTCTGAGCCGTTGGGATCGATCGCAGACTTTGCTGGATTGCAGTCTCATCATCTCCCACAGGGTGCGAGAGTCTCTAGGATGGTGGTTACGTCCGGAAGCGTTATCCCTGAGGAACTCTTTCCTCCCTCCGAGGTGGTCGGTCATAACCACCGATGCCAGCCTGACGGGCTGGGGAGGTGTCTGGACGATCTCTGGATTCAGGGAGTATTGTCGTCGGAGGAGTCTCCTGCCGATCAACATCCTGGAATTGAGGGCAATTTTCCTTTGCCTCCAACACTGGACGGTCCCTTTAAGCGCTCTGTCAGTCCGAGTGCATTTTATACTTACCGTAATTTATTTTTACAACAATTATTTTTTGATTCACAGTTTGGAGATTTATTTAGCTATTGGCATTCTGTTATTTATTTCCTTTCGCCAATATAATATTTATGATACCATTTTTTTTCATTCCTTCATTTTTTTTTTTTTTTTTTTCTCATTTTTTCAGATTTAGATACTTATGTCATAGGTTTTCTGTTATTTGTTTCCTTTTGCCTATGATCCATTCTGTTTATGTATTGCCCTATTGCTTGTTATATACCAGTTTTCGTGTTTTTGGTACCCTCAAGACTATGCCATAGTATATAAACATGCGCTATTTGAGCGTTTGATATGCGCTATTTGTTTGTACAACATGGTACTTATTGTCATTTTTATTGTCATTTTTTTCATCAAACCATGCCATGTTATATTGATGTTTGCTACTTAGCCACTGTTTTACTTATAGTTTGGGAGACTTTTTCATCGTCATAGGTCTTTTGTTATTTGTTTATCCACACTGTGCAAGCGCCGCCTCTCTGCTGTTTCCATGGAGGCGCTCGTGGTTCCGGCGTCCTGCTGACATGCAGCCGCGCATGCGCGGCTGCAGCATCCGGACGCCGCCTCACCGAGCGCCAGGCAGGAGTTTAAGGTATTTTGAAACTAATTTTCTTGGATATAAAGGGACATGCCGTTACACAGGTTATCCACTTTCCCCTGAGGAAGCCACGCCCCCTAGTGGCGATACGCGTGGGGCACACTCTCCCATTTTCATTTCATGCTGGCTGCAGGTCTATTCTATATCTCCATTATCATATGAAGATTTGACTTTTTTTCACTGCGATGCATCCATTCAGGTTTACCATGCCATCTGCAGGTTTTTTCCTGCTCTGATTATTTCTTGGCATTTTTCTTCAAGTCAGTAGTTACTCTGTCATTATATGTATTCCTTCATAGAAATAATTTCATCTTAATTTCAGAGTCTTCTGCTGCTCCAGGAAGGTATCCATTAATCACCTTTTTAGTTGTGCATTTTTCAGCACTAACAGGTGTTTTCCATTGTCAGCAATTTGCTTATATCATTTGTCTAGGTATCTTGATTTGTGATTTCACAATAATTGTATTATTCCTTATGCTTTCCTACTGTGTCACATATTATTGTGATGCAAATTTGCAGTTATGATTGTTTATATTTTTCTATGTCCATTTTGGTTGTTTAGTTACCTTTATCTGTGAATTTTTAGTGATTATACAACCCTCATTTCCCTTTCTTTGTATGCCACATATTATTGTGCTGCAAATTCAGCATTGATTATATTGCACAACACATGTGTTTCTATTTCAGCCAGCATTACTTTGGGAGTTTGTTAGTGGATCCTTATATGGATCTCTAGTGTTTCATTATGGGCCTTTTATGGTCCTTTTTAAATGTTTTTATCTGTTTTCCTGTTTTTCAGTGTGTTTCTTGTTCCAATAAAATTTGACTATATTTTTATATTTTCTCTATTCATTATTTTTGGGGTTGATCGTGACTAAATATACATGCTGCCTTTTTCTTTTCCTTGTCAGACAGACAATGTGACGGCGGTCGTGTATATCGACCATCTAGGCGGGACAAGGAATTCCAGGCTCATGGTGGAGGTTTCTCGGATCCTGGTATGGGCCGAGACCAGAGTGCCAGCCTTCTCTGCGATCATTTCACATTTCAGGAGTTCAGAATCACGGCAGACTTTCTCAGTCGCGAGAAGATGGATCCCGGAGAATGGAGTCTTCATCCGGAGATTTTTGCACTGCTGTGCTCCCGTTGGGGAACTCCCCAAGCGGATTTGATGGCATCCAGGTTCAATGCCAAGTTACCGATTTTCATGTCCAGGTACAAGGACCCGAAGGCTGTGACGGTGGATGCTCTGGTGGCTCCTTTTGGACCAATTTGAGCTAATCTATGTGTTCCTGCCAATACCCTTACTTCCTCTGGGGTGGTGTCGGATCAGACTGGAGAGAATCCCGGCTATGTTGATAGCCCCAGATTGGCCAAGGAGAACGTGGTTCTCGACACTGGTGTCGCTTCTGACAGCGCCTCCTTTTCCATTTCCTCTTCGCCCGGACTTGTTAACCCAAGGGCCCGTTCGTCATCCGGACCTGAGGTCTCTGCGTTTGACGGCGTGGCTCTTGAGACCGAAATATTGACCTTCAAGGTTTTTCAGCCAAAGTCATTGCCACTTTGCGGGCTGCCAGAGGTCCGGCTACTACTAGGATTTATCACAAAGTCTTGGGAAGCCTTCTTTTTGTGGTGTTTCGGGTTCTTCAAGGAACCCGAGGATTCTTTCCATTCCCAATTTGTTGGCCTTTTGCAGTACGGGCTGGACAAGGGTTTGGCAGTTAGCACTCTGAAGGGTCAGGTTCTGCCCTGCTTTTGCTTTTCGGAAGGCTATCGCCTCGCGTAGGGACGTACGTTCCTTTTTTCGCGGAGTAACCCGTCAGTTTCCGCCGCGGAGGCACCTGTGTCGCCTTGGCGGCTCAATCTTGTATTGGAAGCTCTTCAACATGGGCCTTTTGAGCCTATGGACTCTGCTAGCTTTTCTTTGCTATCTTGGAAGGTTGCCTTTCTAGTGGCGGTTACCTTTTTGAGAAAGGTTTTTCTGAGTTGGCGGCTCTTTCTTGCTTGCCTCCTTTCCTGGAGTTTCACCCGGATCGTGTAGTACTTCGCACATGGGGCGACTTCCTACCTAAGGTGCCCTCGCTCTGTCCGGAGCCGAGGAATGCGAAGGAACGGGCCTTGCACAAATTGGATTTGGTGCGGGCTTTGAAGTTCTATTTGTTTATTACTCAAAATTTTCGGAAGTCGGAACTCTCTGTGATTCCAGCAGGTCGTCAGCGTGGTCAACGAGCTTCCAAGGACTCTATAGCTCGTTGGTTTCAGTCTGCCTTTTTAGAGGCTTACCGACTTAAAAGCGAATCTTGCCGATTAAGATTCGAGCTCACTCCACGAGGGCTGTGGCTTCCTCGTGGGCCTTTCATCAAGGGGCCTCGGCAGCTCAGCTCTGCCGAGCGGCGTCCTGGCGTTCCGTCCACACGTTTATAAAGTTTTATAAGGTGGACGTCAGTGCTTCCGCTGCTGCGGCCTTAGGACGTAGGGTCCTGCAGGCGGCTGTAGTTTAAAGTTCTAGTTAACTTGTATTTGGCGCCTGTTGCGCTTTTATCTAGGTTGTTGGGATTCTGCCTATTTTGGTTTTTTTCCCACCCTTAATTTTTGGACTGCTTTGGGACGTCCCACTAGTAATGACTAGTGTGGCTCTCTTCCTTCCATCTGCTGCTGAAAGACGGATTTTGGTAAGAACTTACCTGTAAAATCCTTTTCAGCGAAGGAAGGAAGAGAGACACAGCTCCCTCCCATGGCAGAAGTGTGTTGATGTTTTCAGATGCGGCGTGACCCTTCTCTGATAGCGATTATCTGGGCTGAGGTCGACGCGCTAAGGCTCTGTTCCAGCATCGCCAGCTCATCGCAGTGATCAGGTCCAGTGAGTAGTACCTGGAACTGTGTGGTTTTTTGCCTACATGCATGCACCGCTGGTGATATTGCTCTTCCCTAAGCTTGTGTACAACTGGAGAGCTGAGTAGGAGGAGCCCGAGCTGGAGGGGCCGGTCAACACTCTTTTTAATCTGAGGTGTCTATCTCATCTGGGCTCCGCCTACCCACTAGTAATGACTAGTGTGTCTCTCTTCCTTCCTTCGCTGAAAAGGATTTTACAGGTAAGTTCTTACCAAAATCCGTCTTTACCCGAAAAATCCTGTGTATTCACTGCATTATTCTTAAATCTTCATAAATAAACTACATACATATTCTAGAATACCCGATGCGTTAGAATCGGGCCACCATCCAGTATACTGTATATATATATATATATATATATATATATATATATATATACAAATAGGGTATCTTTTATCCCAGGGAGTTTCTCATTTTTCCACAATAGGCATTTGCCCTCTGTTCAGACCTAATCTTTTTTGCCATAATTATTGGCTGTCTAGTATGTCTTCCCCGGAGCCCCCCACTGCTCGCAAATGACAGTGCTCACCCTCCTGAGTAGGTGACTTCCCTATCTCAGTCGACAGCTGACCTATACAGGGTATCTCTCACTCTGGTCTCGGTTTTGGAATGGCTTCTTAACCCTACCACTGTCAGTGGGTCACAATTACCCTCTGATGCGTCGGCTGTTAATCCCTCGCATAACCAGAGGTGTGCCCTCGCAGAAAAGCCAGAATTTTTAGAGGGCACACCCGCATCAGTTCACAGCATCATATCCGTCAGACGCTTCTCAGGCGCTGGAGTCAGACCCACTCTCTGAGTCAGATTCAGATCTGAACTCAGCACAGGTCTCCAAACTGTGTGACACGGTGGTTGGTTTATCGCCACCATTAATAGCAGACTGCGTTAATGAAACTCTCATTAGAAAGGTTGCAGAGATCTCTAACTGAGCACACACTGTTAATGAAAGTTTCATCGTAGAAGTTTCAGACATCTTTAACCGTGCAGACTGTGTTTTTCAGGGAAACGAAGTGCCTTCCTGTGCCTTTGCCAACCACGACGAGTTCAACAGTATCTTCGCGGTGGAATGGCAGCACCCAGACAAGGGTTCCCAGAGAGGAAACGCATGAGCGTCCTGTATCCTTTTGAAGCTGACCTGCTTAACTAGTGGGCAGCGTCTTTCTCGGAGGAGCTCCCGGCGGGCCACGGATACCATTCCTCCTCTGTCTGTTCCCCCTTATAGGAACCCTCCGACAGACAATTGTTTTTTCCATCCAAGTCCGCCCTTTGAGCCCGAGGTTCTGTCCTCGGTCCATCCTTCCAGGCTTCCTGGGTAACTAAGGCAGTCCCCGTCTGGGTAAGTCATTTCCGCCAGGATATCATCTCTGTTGCCCCTGCGGACTGTTGCAGACCTGGCGGACGGGTTCGGTCACAAGGAAGATTCCTCGTCCACTTGCCTTAGTACAGATGCCTGTTCAGCCACAGCAGACGGCAACACTAGCTCTATCCAGAGTCCCTTAGCTCATGGCCTGGAATGCCGATTCCGCTTCAAGGAGCCCCTCACAGGTCTTTCTTCCACAGCTCTCGACTCTCTAGACAGGAGCTGGACAAGATTATCTCCAATGACATGGGAGGAAGGAGTACTTCTCTTCCCCAACAGCGAGCCGAACGTTTGCCTCGCCGTACTGTTTTCCTCATCAAAGGAAAAGGCCCTCTCTTAAACCAACCCTAACCTTGCGCTCAAGTCCAGTCCAAACCTGGTCAGGCTCCAACAGATTCTCCTCAGCACGGCGGTTCGCCCCCACCCAGAGAGTCTCTTGAGGTGGGTGGTCGCCTCCTTCAGTTTCAGGACAGATGGCTATCCATAGTCGATCACCCCTTAGTTCCAGGACGTCATCTCCTATGGTTACAAGTTTTTCAACTCTCCTTGAGTATTCCCTTTTTTAGAGCCTCTTCCACCAAAGAATGCCTTGTCTCATTCTGGTTTGTTCCTAGGCTGTCCTCTTCCTTCCCTAGGCGCCTTTATTATCCCTGTTCCTTCATGAGAGAAATTTTCAGGTTTTTGTCCAACCTGTCTACTAAACAACATGGGCGCCTTCAGTACGGCTATGTGTGTTTCTGCGTCACTTTAAGTTGGAGCCCTTTCGATCCATGGTAGATTCCATGGAAGCGGAAGACTTCTTATGCTCGAGTGACATTCATCAGGGTCTTCTTTTCTGATTCACATTGCAGCCGATGGGCCTATCCAACACCTTCAGAGTGTTTACGGAAATAATGGCGACAGCAAGGGACATTCTACGCAGCAAGGGACATTCTACGCAGCAGGGGCATCCTCATTTTTCCTTATCTAGGACATACCCCTCACGATCGCAACACCCTTGGTGTGCCAGGGTACAGGTCGCCCCACACTTTCTCTCCTATCTGGTCTGGATCGTCTATAGCATGAGGTTTTCCCTGGGTTCGGTCTCGAGCGTTTTTCCCGCTTCCTCCTTTTCTGCAGGAATGTCCTAAGCAAGATGACCGCATCAATGAGGCGGTCCTATTTGCTCAATCCTTCATGTGTCTTCTTCAGCTCTTACTTCTAACTAAATAGGACAGGTCGCCCTGTTTACTGGATAAATGTCTCAAATCCCCGTGGGTAAAACTGTCCCTAAAATGGTGGGAGCTTTTCCCATTCGGTCCATCTCTAGAAGTTCCTTCTGCCCATTCATTGGAAGATACTACCGACGGACGCCAGCCTTCTTGGCTGGAGACCAGTATTCCAAGATTGGACGGTCCAGGGTCGATGGTCAACTCAGGAGTCTTCTCTCCTTATCAGGAACCCCTAAACTTTTCCACGGATTACGGCTCGAGTCCAGTTCAACACTGTCAAGGGAGGACTTTAAGTCGAGCAGTGATGTCAGAGGTCGCTTGGATCCTGTCTTGGGTCGAACAGAATGTCCCAGCAATTTCCGTTGTACACATCCTAGGAGTGGAAAAGTGGACGGCACACTTCTCAGCGTAGACGGTCACTCCGCAGGTGGATGGTCGTTGACTCTGTCAGTTTTTCACTGGATCTGACTCAGATGGAGGTCCACGGTTGTCGACATAAGGGTGTCCAGACTCAACAACAAGGTTCTTCAGTTTGTGTCCCAATCTCGCGACCTTCTAGCATTCGGATCCAATGCACTAACAATACCCTGGATACAGGTCTCCTTCCCATCCCTCTTTGCACCCCTATCAACGATCCCAAAATAATCTGAATAATCAAGGCGAAAGGATTTTCTGTCAAACTCACCTCTGTGCATTAACCTCGAAGTCCCCGGCGCGCAGAGTT
Organism: Oophaga sylvatica; assembly: GCA_033576555.1. Classification (NCBI taxonomy): domain Eukaryota; kingdom Metazoa; phylum Chordata; class Amphibia; order Anura; family Dendrobatidae; genus Oophaga; species Oophaga sylvatica. The sequence continues at coordinate 374,800,424 of JARQOD010000003.1, read as the reverse complement.
GTTCAACCTTTTGGCGGATACGCTGTGGAGACTTCCGAATCTTCTGTTGCAGGGACCCTCTTTCAACAGTTTCTCAGTCATTCAATTTAACGGGTATAGCGGTTGAAGCCACTGTTTTGAAGTTGACTGAGTTTCCATATCAGGTTGTACAGACCATAATCAAAGCAAGGAGGCCTTCATCCTTTCATATGTACGATATTAACTTCATACATAGAAAGCATTTTTCTCGCTGGTGTGAAATTCATCGGGTGCCTCCGATGGTTTTGTTCAATTCACATCCTTTTTGTCCTTTCTGCAGTTGAATCTGAAATCCAGACTGTCACTTCTTCTATTAGTAGACAAGTTTCTACCTTTTTTATTCTTTCTAAAGGAATCTAGCTGTTCGCTAACAGCTTTAGATATTCATCAAGTAGTCGCTCACTCTGTTTTCTCCCTACCGACCCTCCTGGGATTTTATTCTAGTGCTCAAGTGTTTGAACCTTTCATGGTACTCTCCGGGGAGGTCGTCCCCTTGGTTTCTGTCTCCTCGGTCAGTCGGGTTCCAGAGCTAGCAGCGTTTTCCTGTCGCACTCCCTACCCGGTTTTTCACCAGGACAAGAGGAACCTAGGTCGGATTTCGTCCTGTCTTCCTAAACCGGTCCTCCTTTTTTTACGGACATCGTACTTACATCCTTTTGCCCATTTTACTCTTGAGTGCGGTCTCATACAAACTGGACCTCGTCAGAGCCTTCTGTGCTTTTCTGTTCAAGACTGAACCTTCTTTCGGCGTTTGGATTCTCTTTTCATCATCCCAGAGCGTCTACGTCAGGGTCTCCCTGTGTCCAGATCTACCTTTGCTCGATGAATCCTTTCCACTGTTTGGGAAGCTTAACGACTCGGATGCAGACCCCCCCAGTTGGGTTCACGGCACACTCCACGTGTTTTATGAACGCTTCTTGGCAGTTCGCCATCAGGCTTAGGCCTCGCAGCTCTGCAAGGCTGCTACATGAACTTTCATTCATATACTGTATTTTCGAAGTTCTACAATGTTCACACACTTCATCAGATGCGATTCTTGGGAGAATGGTCCTGCACCTGCAGTGACCTGGACTCGGCCTCTAGGATATGATACTTCTTCCCACCCTTGGGACTGCTTTGGGACGTCCCATGGTTTCCTGTGTCCCCCAATGAAGCGAAAGAAAAAACAAGATTTTGGGTACTCACCGTAAAATCTGTTTCTCGGAGCCTTCATTGGGGGACACAGCACCCGCCCTTGTGTTCTGTTATCTGTTAAGTTCGTTTTATGTTCTCTGCTTCTCCTACTGCTTTCTCACTAACTGAGTAGTCTCCTTCTGGTTGGTGGGTATATACTGCTGGGGAGGAGCTAACTCTTTTTTTGCATAGTGTCAACCTCCTAGTGGCAGCAGCATACACCCATGGTTTCTTGTGTCCCCCAATGAAGGCTCTGAGAAACAGATTTTACGGTGAGTACCCAAAATCTTGTTTTTTTCCCCATTTATTTCATAAAAAATGTAAATAATAAGAAATGTATTTTTGTTTTCGATCCAACCTTAAGAAAAAAAAAAAAAAAAATGTGGTAAGAGTGTAAAATTTGGCTTTGGTCTTGAAAGGCTAAGCACCTTTCTTTTGCAGGACAAACCACTCGCCCCCAGCAAGCCGGACGTGAATTTTAACCTTCTCAACACCCTGTGTAATGGCAACGGATCCAGACAGAAGCCCCTCTCCGACGGAGTGCACAGGATCCGTGTAGATTTCAAGGTTTGATATTACCTTGGATCTCCTTTCATACTGATTTCCTGCAGGTAGAGGTAGTGATACGGCAGAGAGGGTGCCGTCACTCCCTCACTCAGGACCTAATTTGCTGTGTTTCTATTACAGGAGGATTGCGAAGTGGGAAATGTTTGGGAGACGGGAGGACTAAGAATCCTGACCACTGTACCGATCACCCCACGCATAGTTTGTTTCCTTTGTGCCAGCAGTGGGAATGTGGAGGTGAGAATTTTAAAGACAACTTTCTGTTTAAGTTTTTATTTCACTCCTAAAGTAGAATCATTTGTAAAATTAGGAGATTTATCTTTTTTTGTGAATTAACCTGCACCAGGGACAATGTGACCAATGTATTTAGGGAGTTGCACTATCAATTGTGCCGTGTGTCAGATTTGGTGCAGTTTACGCTATGGCTACATTCTCCACATTGCTCTGAGTTTGCAATGCAAACTGCTAATATTATTCAGTGGTTCTTAGACCTGATGAGGCTGGTGAACTTACTGTGAAGTTCTGTCTCAGAATGACCGTGTAAACATTTTTGAAAGTTTAGGGTGAGTCTACACTCAACTTAACCTGATTGTTATATCCTCAGTGGCCCTCGCTTGAGCTGTGGGATCTCTGCCCATGTAGCCTCCTTAGTGTCCTTCCCATGCTCTTGAATCTGTGCACACCAAACTTGATTTTACAACTCATCAGTGTCCCTGCTCCTGACTTTCTAGTCACCTAGCCTAATGACAGCTCCTCAGTGTCCCTCTTCCCGGTTTCTGACTCTCCACCCATCTAGCCCCATGATGGCTCTTCAGTGTCCCTACTCCAGACTCTCCACCCACCTAGCCTGATGACAGCTCCTCAGTGCCCCTCTGCCCGTCTGCTGCAGATTCTACGCCCACCTAGCCTGATGACAGCTCCTCATTGTCTCACCTTCCTGTTGCAATAGAAATCCGAAAAAACAAGGAAGCATATTATGCCATAAAATATTAAATTTTATTACAGAAAAAATATATAATCAACAATGCATAATAGTAAAAAAGTAGGGACAATAATACAAAAGGAGCCGCATTCAAATCATGGTATAATGATAGTAATTTCTAAATATTGCACACAAAAATCAGCAAATGGAACAATGTATTCTCTGAGAACAAAAACTCAAATAAAAAATAAGATATAATTCAAAAAATGTGGGGATATATAGATAAATCTCTTTTACAAAAAATATATAAGCAAGTAAACTAATAGGCAAAATTACAGATTATAAGGTGCATGTGCAAAGATGTAAAGCCTAATTAGCAAAGCTCCAATGCCGAAATAAAGTGCTAATGAATGTTATACAATATACCTGAGAGCGGCTGACGGGTGCAAAATTTCTATATCTGTACTTCTGTTGCAATGGAATCTACGCTCACCTAGCCCGATGACAGCTCGTTAGTGTTCCTCCTTCCTGCTGCTGTAGAATCTATGCTCACCTAGCCAGATGACCGCTGCTCAGTGTCCCTGTTCCCTGGTGCTGCATTTCCGTCCATCTAGCCCAATGACAGCTCCTCAGTGTCAATCCTACCTGTTCCTGACTCTCCACCCACCTAGCCCGAAGACAGCACTTCAGCATCCCTGCTCCTGACTCTCCACCCACCTAGCCCAATAACAGCTCCTCAGTAATCCTCCTTCCTGCTGCTGCATCTCCGTCCATATAGCCTAATGACTGCTCCTCAGTGTTCCTCCTCCCTGCTGCTGATATCTCACACTGCTAAGTACAAACTGCAGCTGATTTACAGGCTGGATTGGTTGAGACTGGAATACACTTAAATTCATGAGCTCTCTCACTCTATGACTATGTTAAATGCTCGTCTTAATATCCTGATTATTCAGCCATTCTGACATGGATTTTTACAGTAAGTGCATAACCCTCATCAGGTCTAAGATCTAATAAATAAATATATGCAGCTTGCATTGGTAAATCTGGTGACAGATCTGCTTTAACTGGATGAGAATTTATTAACCAAAGTCAACTTTAACTGGTCTTTCTTTTTTTCCTTTTTTTTGTTACATCTATAAGTTTGTGTTCTGCCAAGTTTGTTGTGAGCCTTTTCACCGCTTCTGCTTGGAAGAAAGGGAAAGGCCATCTGAGGACCAGCTGGAGAATTGGTGTTGCCGAAACTGCAAATTTTGTCATGTGTGTGGTAGACAGCAGCAGGTCAACAAGGTGCGTATATGCAACTGGGTAAACATCCGGGGATGCAGGAGATTGCACCTGTATAGAACTGAATAAGCTACAGAAAGGAGGTCAAGTATTGGTCGTACCTACCAGGGTTCAGAAAGGCTCCACAGGTCAGCTGTGAGCTGATAGAGCTACTCTACATCACACAAAGGGCCATCCGAATCCAAGAAACCAAAGAAGCCGTCCTAGAAGATGAAAAGTAGACTAGTGGAAGGAGGCAGGTCTGACAGTGTTCCCGAGGATGTGAAGAATAATCTATGGTAGGAGGTAGAAAACTGGGCAGAGAAAAGCAAGACGAATTTCTAGATAAAGGCACTGTCACACTTAGCGATCGCACCAGCGATCACGACAACGACACAACCTGGCGAGATCGTTGGTGCGATCGCTATGTGGTCGCTAGTTAGCTTCCAAACACAAAGATCTCATCAGAGATCAGCGATCTGTATAACGACCTCTGCGGTCGTTGGGAAAACCTAGTCCCGCCTGCGCCGCTGGTAAAGTCGTTCATAAAGGGTGTCACACTCAGCGATTCAGGCTCACCAGCGGACACCAACGACCAAAAAACGGCTTAGAACGCTCATGAACGATCAGCGACATCGCAGCGGGGCCACATCGCTGCTACATGTCACACACAGCGGCGTCGCTAACGAGATCGCTGCTGCGTCATAAAATCGCTGACGCTTTAGCGATCTCGTTAGCGATCTTGCTTAGTGTGACAGTACCTTTAGACTCACTTTGGATGTAAGTAGTAGCCATCATGAAAAATATCCTATCAAGAAAATGACTGCACAGCTCAAGGACTTGTGCTTAGATCTCCATGAATTAGGATGGACTCATCAATGCGCTTGTTTTGTCATGTCGCTCGTCCACTGAATACAATGGGGGAATCGATTTAACTTCTTTTCCTAAACTGATTCGGAAATGTGGGTAATTGTTTCACACAAATGCATCCCAATGAGTGTTGAGACGCAAATTGGGTGAAAACTTTCTTTCCCTTTAGCATGGAGCCTAAATTTTTTTTCCAATAGTGACTACTGCCATTTATTATGCATAAAATAAGATGTCCTGTGTATTCTGTTTAAGAGCTAAAGCAAAGGGACATAGCTGCTTATAAAGGGTTAATCTGGTAATAGGAGGACACAGCAGCTTATAAAGGGTAAATCTGAGTCTTACTATATCCTGCACAGATAGAGGTAAATTTTACAGACAAGGCTGTAGGATTCACTCCTTCTGCTGAAGAAGAAATCCTGAACTAGAAAAAAGAAAAGAGGAGAAAAAACCCTCTGATTGTACTTGATGCAGAAGAACTTTGGATTTCTAGCCATGTTTGTGATAAATCCTTCTGAGAAACCATAAGATATCAAGCTTGTGACTGCACCATGAAAGAGAAGGATGTCTGTATGAGGCCGGGGACGGGATGCTGCTCAGAAAACATATAACATACCCCAAGGACGCCAGACCGGCCCAAGGGGAACGAGGGAGCTGGAGAAGATTTTTAGGGATTGAGGACAGTGCATTGAATAAGCTTTGTGGCTGGTAAGTCCCACAATGGAAATCTTAGACAAAAGGGGGAAAGTCAAACAAAAGAAAACCTGGCCTGGAGAGTAGGCCTCCTTAGGGTTAGGAGAAGGGGAGAAAAATTCCCATGACAACGGCAAAAAGTATAAGAGGATTGGAACAACTCCCCTGGAAAAGGCCCCACTGGAGGGAAGAATGAATTCTGGGCCAAAGTAGCAAAAAGTGTAGAATAGTTTCAAAAGTCAGCACCACTCACCTCCTCTGTGGCCACGTCAGTCCTGTTTTTCACCTACAAAGGAGAAGAAGAAAATATCTAAAGTAATAAAAGAAAAATTCAGGAGGACGCCTCCTATGGATGTTTATTAAATGCCCAAACCATCAGCACACAAATTAATATGTATCTTAGAATCATAGAATGGTAGAGTTGGAATGGACCTCCTGGGCCATCTGGTCCAACCCCCTGCTCAAAGCAGGATTCTCTAAATCATCCCAGACAGATGTCTGTCCAGCCTCTGTTTGAAGACTTCCATTGAAGGAGAACTTACCACCTCTCGTGGCAGCCTGTTCCACTCCTTGATCACCCTAACTGTCAAAAAGTTTTTTCTAATATCTAATCTGTGTCTCCTCCCATTCAGTTTCATCCCATTGCTTCTAGTCTTTCCTTGTGCAAATGAGAATAAAGATGATCCTTCTACAATGTGACAGCCCTTGAGATATTTGTAGACAGCTATTAGGTCTCCTCTCAGTCTTCTTTTTTGCAAGCTAAACATTCCCAAATCCTGCAACCGTTCCTCATAGGACATGGTTTGCAGACCGGTCACCATTCTGGTGGCTCTCCTTTGAACTTGCTCCAGTTTGTTGATGTCTTTTTTAAATGTGGTGCCCAAAACTGGACACAGTATTCCAGATGAGGTCTGACCAAAGAGGAGTAGAGGGCAATAATGACCTCACGTGATCTAGACTGTATGCTTCTGTTGATACATCCTAGAATTGTATTTGCCTTTTTTGCTGCTGCATCACACTGTTGACTCATGTTCAGTCTGTGATCAATTAGTATACCCAAGTCTTTTTCACATGTGCCGTTACTTAGCCCTATTCCTCCCATTTTGTATACACTTTTTTCATTTTTATTGCCCAGATGTAGTACTTTGCATTTTTCCCTGTTAAAATCCATTCTGTTAGCTGCTGCCCACTGCTCCAGTTTATTTATATCTTTTTGAATCCTCACTCTCTCTTCTCTAGTATTAGCTACCCCTCCTAGCTTTGTGTCATCAGCAAATTTAATCAGTGTACCCTCAATTCCTTCATCTAAATCATTGATAAAGATGTTGAACAATACAGGGCCCAAAACAGAGCCTTGTGGTACCCCACTTGAGACATTCTTCCAACTGGATGTGCAGCCATTTACGACCGATCACTAAGCCAGTTATGAATCCACCTAACAGTTGCCTTGTCCATTCCATACTTAGTCATTTTTTCAATAAGGATTGTGTGAGATACTTTGTCAAATGCTTTGCTGAAGTCAAGATATACTATATCTACAGCATTTCCCTGATCCACCTTATCTTACATCTTTGTAATTTTATAATCTCTTGTGTTTTTTGTTTCCTTTTTTTATGCTGGTTTTGTCTGTAGCAACTACTGAGTGTAACAAGTGCCGCAACAGCTATCACCCAGAGTGCCTGGGACCAAATTACCCCACCAAACCTACAAAGAAGAAGAGGGTCTGGGTGAGCGAGGTTTTATTTTTTTTCTTAGACCTATAAAGGCTTTCTGTTTCAGCCATGGGACACATGTGTTCTGTATATCACTGTCAGATATACACTTCTTATTCACTGCAATGGGGGCTGATTTGCAGTGCCTGAGGGTTAAAAAATAAGCCCTTTGCTATCCGGTTTTTTGGATGACAAAGTACTGAAGACACTAAAGATAGATGGAAAAGGGTCAATAAAAAAGACTTATTATGACACTTCTGTTCTCATAAAAATTAAAGGCTCTAGTTTTGGAACGATTTAGTCCCAGTTTTAAAGGGAATCCGACACCACATTTTAGCCATATCAGCTAAAGATATGACTGAATAGTGCGTCCCATAAGCAAGCTATCGGTATGTATGATTTATCCTGATACCCCCGTTTTGATAGCAAAATACCTTTGTAAAGTTGGGATTCTTTTCTGTTAATCAGGGCGGTCCGGTCCGGAGGGCGGCGTTTTCTCTCTTCTCCCTTCCCCCCCTGCTCCTCTGCATCTCTGAGGTAGGCCGTCTGTGAATCGCACAGACGGCGTTCTGCTTCCCGCGATTGCACTTTTCAAATTCCCCCCCGCGCATGCGCAGTGTGCTTTGCCCAACAGTGGGCAAAGCATAAAATCATTACAGCGCATGCACAACTATTGTCATTCACTTTCCTTGCCCCGGAAGTCGTCCAAGGCAAGCAGTCATTTCCGGGGCAAGAAAAGAGTTGTGCATTCGCTGTAATGATTTTATGCTTTGCCCACTGTTGGGCAAACACACTGCACATGCGCGGGGGAATTTGAAAAGTGCAATCGCGGGAAGCAGAACGCCGTCTGTGCGATTCACAGTCGGCCTACCCAACAGATGCAGAGGAGGGGGGGGGGGAAGAAGAGAGAAAACGTCGCCCTCCGGACCGGACCACCCTGATTTACAGGAAAGAATCCCAACTTTACAAAGGTATTTTGCTATCAAAACGGGGGTATCAGGATATATCATACATTCCGATAGCTTGCTTATGGGACGCACTATTCAGTCATATCTTTAGCTGATATGGCTAAAATGGTGTGATAGATTCCCTTTAAGATCCCAAAATGGATCTGAAAAAAGGTGGTCTTGTGAACAGAGCCCAAGTTCTCAAAAATTGTTGGTATCGCCTCCTCACTGGATACAATTTTCTTCTTCCAGATCTGCACTAAATGTGTCCGATGTAAGAGTTGCGGGTCCACTACACCCGGAAAAGGGTGGGATGCACAGTGGTCGCATGATTTCTCATTGTGCCATGATTGTGCCAAACTATTTGCTAAAGGTAAGATTGTGACTTTTTGCTTTTTCCAGGAAGACTACAGCCGACTCGTAGCACAAGTTACATCTCTACAAGTTTGTTTATGTAAAAAAAAGTAATTATAGAAATTCGTCTGCTTGTATATGTGTATAGTTTATCTAATGAGCGAGTGCAGAGTCCATCCGCTTGCATTCAGTTCTGTGTTTAGCCGCTGAAAATGGCGTGGAGTGAGGATGCTAATTGTTCTTTGCTTTTAGGGAACTTCTGCCCCCTGTGTAATAAGTGCTACGACGATGACGATTATGAGAGTAAGATGATGCAGTGCGGAAAGTGTGATCGATGGGTCCATTCCAAATGTGAGAGCCTGACGGGTAAGTTCAAGACGTATCACAAGTTATTGTTTGTGAGGTCAAATGTAGAAGAAATCTGGTATAGAAGCCATATGCAAATCAGACTGGAAGTGCATTAGGGGCGTGTCAAAATACTTGGAAAAAGCAAGCATGACACTCCCCAGTGCACTTCTAAATTCATTTGCATGTGACTCCGATGTTAGATTTTTCATTACTCAGATCTATACCAATGTAACTTATAGCAAAGTTCTCCAGTGTCGTGCATTTATGACATATTTATGGCGGTATGTTACTGCTGTCACGTTTTCGGCTAATTTGCATCTCCTGTTGCCCCGCCATTGTGCTGTAATGTACATGTTGTGTTTCTTTCAGACGAAATGTACGAGATCCTTTCCAATCTGCCGGAGAGCGTGGCCTACATGTGCATAAACTGCACCGATCACCACCCCGCCGAGTGGAGGTTGGCGCTGACCAACGAGTTACAGGCGTCTCTAAAATACGTCCTGACGGCTCTGCTGAACTCTCGCACCTCTAGCCACCTTGTGCGGTACAGACAGGTGAATACGGCACCATCATCTCTACGAGAAGGTTCCTCTTAATCTGTATGGAAGTGCGTTGTCTTTATACATTCCTGCTTGATGTGGTTTATCACTGGTTTTTTTCTTTGGTACACAGTCAGCAAAACCTCCTGACTTAAACCCAGAGCCGGAAGAGAACATGCCTTCCCGAAGTTCTCCTGAGGGACCTGATCCTCCTGTTCTCATTCAGGTTGGCAAGCAGGATGAGCAGCCCCCCACTGACCTCGACGGGGTGAAGAAGAAGATGGATTTTGGGAGGTACACTTCTGTGGTAAGTTCAGAGAGAGCTACACCTTCTGGTGATGCCAATAGTTCTACTTAAACTGTTCAGTTCACTTACAAACCCACATTGGCCCATGGAAGGATGAAGACCAGCGTTGAATGTATTGGTCCTGTTTACCTTGAATCTGCATAGGATTTGGTTCTCCCTCTTTTCCCGGCTCCTTTCTCTACTCTTCCTCCAAAGCCTCCATGTTCTTGGCATCCAGGCATCTACCTCTTCTTTTTTTTTCCTCCTTTTCCCCATCCACTTATGGGGTGTCCAACCCCTATCTCATTATGTCTCCTGTCGAGAGCCCTCTCCTTTCTTCCTTCCTTGGATTCCTCTGGCCACCAACACATTCACAGCAAGAGAGGTGACTGTCTACAGATCACGGGTGAAGCCATCAAAGTTTTGCATACCTTTTGTGGCTCACCCCTTGGGCTTTTATATGCGGCTTACCTCCATGCATCCCCCCACCTTGGTCATTGAGAAGTCTTCGCAGAATTCCTCCTCTTTTTCATCACAAGAGGTAGAAACCCCCTTGCTGCGTTTCTCTTTGGAGACCATCCTCAGGGCTAAACTCTGTGGGTGGGCTCTAACTGTTCCTCAGGGGCTGTCACTAAGATACTTTGTTTTTATTTTCTCCTTTTTTTTCTTTTTTAAAGAATTCAGCATGACTGACCTCTGGGAGGAAAGCTCCCCCAGTTTTTTGCCTGCATTGTTTGCATAGAGCAGCAGATGCAGCTTAATAAAAAATAATGTCCACAGTGGGATCTATCTTGCCAGAACCCATTGTATCGATTGCTACCTTTCATTACTCTCATACTTGTCTCTCTCCTTTTTTTCTGCAAAGTAATAAATTATTAGTAAATTGATCCAAGCCATTTCCTTCTTTGAAGTTGGAGATGAGTGATGACATTGTCAGGATTATCCAGGCAGCAATGAATGCAGATGGAGGTCAGCCGGAGCTGAAGAAAGCCAACAGCATGGTGAAATCCTTCTTCACAAAGGTAAGAAAATTGTAGTACGATAGAAGGCAGTGGAGATATGTGGCTGTGCCGCCTTGGGTGATCTCTTGGCAGGTTTCATTTTTGGAAGTTCCTTCAGCCTAAAATCATAATGGAGTTCTTGTTCTGGGAGTGCTTGTTCTGGGAGTGCTTGTTCTGGGAGTGCTGGTTCTGGGAGGGCTGGTTCTGGGAGGGCTGGTTCTGGGAGGGCTGGTTCTGGGAGTGCTTGTTCTGGGAGGGCTGGCGCTGGGAGGGCTGGATTTGAGAGGGCTGGCGCTGGGAGTGCTGGCTCTGGGAGTGCTGGTTCTGGGAGGGCTGGTTCTGGGAGGGCTAGCTCTGGGAGGGCTGGCTCTGGGAAGGCTGGCTCTGGGAAGGCTGGCTCTGGGAGGGCTGGCTCTGGGAGTGCTGGGGCTGGCGCTGAGAGGGCTGGCTCTGGGAGGGCTGGCGCTGGGAGGCCTGGGTGTGGGAGGGCTGGTGCTTAAAAATATCCTATTTTTTAGTTATTGCATATTGTAATTTCTCTTGTGGTCGACTGGCAACTTGACTGTGACTGAATTTATGGAGCCCTCACAAGCCTAACAAGTTGAACATTTACATATCTTGTTTTCTAGCAAATGGAGCGTGTTTTTCCATGGTTCAGTGTAAAGAAGTCCAGATTTTGGGAACCAAATAAAGTAGCAAACAAGTAAGTTTTTTGTTTGCGTGTTCTTACACATTTCATGGACCAAACACTGTAATAAATGAATGAGGTGTTCTGATTTTAGAAATCCCTGACTCCCAGCTGCAGTTTGTTAAAAAAAAAGCAAACCCTTACACTCACCTTGCCCGGGTCCAGCGCTGATGTTCAGTCGACAGGGCAGCAACTCATCACTGAGCTCAGTGACTCGTGCCATCTGCTTGAGCAGAGCCTGGCTGCAGGACTATGAACACGCCATCAGCACAATAGACAGTAACAGAAACCAGGGCTGCAGCGGAGACTCGGCACTGGACCTGGGGAGGATAAGTAAAGGTCTTTAGTTAAAACAAATCTGCATCTGGGGACACAACTTTTCTGAAAACCCTTTTAATATCATGTAGTAGTATAATGCGCAGTAAGATAAAATTATTTTTATTTTGTCATGCAGTAACAGCGTGTTACCAAATGCCGTTTTGCCACCATCGCTAGACCACAATTATGCCCAGTGGCAGGAGAGGGAGAATAGCCTGGCGGTCCAGCCTCCACTAGTGAAGAAGATCATACCAGCACCAAAACCCAAATCTCCGGGTGACCCCGAGTCCCCACCTCCCGCACAGTCAACTACACAATCAACAGGTTTGTAAAATCAGTAGACTCTTAAAGATCAGAAAAATAAAAAAAAAGTCTTAGAATTTGGAATTTTAAAGGGGTTGTCCAGGATTGTAAAACATGGCTACTTTCTTTTAAAAAGCGCACTATACTCATCCACGGGTTGTGTCTGTAGTATTACAAACTCTGTAAAGGTGCTGCATCCAATTTTAGGGAACTTGTGTTCAAGTTTACATTAACTTAGTTGATGGTTCTGACTTTATTTGACCTTTTATGTGACCGTTTTCATAAATGTGCTCTTTTTCCCGATAGTATTAGATCACAGCAGGGACGAGAACGCAGATGTGCCTCCTCCTCCTGGTGTGGAGGACAATCGTCAGTGCGCCCTGTGCCTCAAGTATGGGGATGACAATGCCAATGTAAGTGGCCTGGTGTAAAGTTTCCATCCTGTATCTGAACTTGGCCAGTATACTTCTTGTTACCTGACGGGATCCATAGCTCCTCTTTTGATTAGTTGGACTAGTCATCAATGGCAGTGTGATGCTCTTGTGTCATCATTCCAGGCCAGATAATCAAAAGAAGAACCATGGGTGGCAGGGCTTCCCATCTGGCGGCAACAGATTTTCCTGACCGGATCCTGAAATTTGATTTGCACCAACTCTTATCAGAAATTCTCTTCTCTTTCCCTCCTTACAGGATGCTGGGCGTCTTTTGTACATTGGTCAGGACGAGTGGGCGCACATAAACTGTGCCTTGTGGTCAGCGGAGGTGTTTGAGGATGATGATGGTTCCCTTAAAAATGTCCACATGGCAGTGATCAGGGGAAAGCAACTGGTAAGGTTACAAAGAAAAGAGGGAAGATCGATACGCCTCCACCTCCATGGTGTCCTCCCTGTCGCTCAAAGGACAAGATATCAATTATTCTTTTTTTTGTGTGTTACTCCAGAGGTGCGAACATTGCCAGAAGCTTGGTGCCACCGTCGGCTGCTGCTTGTCATCCTGCACCAGCAATTACCACTTCATGTGCTCGAGGACTAAGAATTGCGTGTTTTTGGAGGATAAGAAAGTTTACTGCCAGAAACACAGAGACTTGATTAAAGGGGAGGTGCGTACGGCCACGTGTATAAAGTATTACACCTATGTATGGGGTTTGGATAGTTTAGTTATGTTGGGAGCTTCCCTTTAACTATGTGCGAGGCCGCTTCCGGGATTCATTTCTTACGCTTTTTAATGTTTGTATAAACTCAGACTTCCTGGCGTAATTCAGACATTAAATGCAGAAAACGGGTATCTCGGTGTTAAAAATACAAGGTGTCGTACATGGAGACATCCTATGGAAAGGGTGCGCGCAATCTGCGCTGGTCCATTACTCATTAATGCAGACACTTCTTCTTTACAGGTCGTGTCTGATAACAACTTTGAGGTTTTCAGGCGAGTAGTTGTCGACTTCGAAGGTATAAACTTGCGCAGGAAATTTTTGAACGGTCTGGAGTCAGACAACATTCATATGATGATAGGTGAGCATGCAGAAATCTTTGATTTTGTATTATTTGTTTATTGTTTTGCAAATTTTTTTTAATAAAAACTATCTGAAATGTAGATTGTGAGCCCCAATGGGGACGGTGATGTCTGTACAGCGCTTCGGAATATGATGGCGCTATATAAGCGAGTAAAATAAATAATCAACAATATATTGATAACAAGGGATTTTGAGTCGCTTCATTTCCTCCAGTTTGTATTCATGACTGCAGTTTTCTGTCGTTTTTGTATCCGTATAGGCTCCATGACTATCGATTGTCTCGGCATTCTCAGTGACTTATCCGACTGTGAGGAGAAGCTTTTCCCCGTCGGTTATCAGTAGGTGTCATTTTATCACGTTTTTTTTTCCCCTGCGAACATCTTGTAAGTAAAGTGGTTGACTGCAGTGCAGTGCAGCTTGCCCTTGACCTGGATCATAACAAAAAATCAATATGTATAAATCATTGTGGTCCAAAAATGGTCTTCTAGAATCATTAACGATTATCCCTGGCTGCTGCTGCGCTCTGCATATCGGTTGCTTCCAGTAATTATTTTTCATCCCCACTTCCTGCGAGCAGATGTTCTCGAGTGTACTGGAGTACGACAGATGCCCGGAAACGCTGTGTTTATACGTGTAAAATCCTGGAGTGTCGGCCCCCCCCTGTCGAAAAGGATATCAACAGCACCGTGCACCACGAAAAAAACCGCACCATCACGCATAGTCCTCCGCGCAATGAAATGCAAGGTAAGACATGGAGGCAGAAAACAAAGAGGGATTAAATATATAGCAACACTCTGTCTCAATAAACTTTTCCAATATGTCAGACACAACATAAGGACAACTCACTTCAGATATGATCTCGGTAAAGCAATGGCACATTGATACATTTCTTTCTTGTCTGAGTCAGTGGGGCGATAAACATGGGGACAACTATATGTGATCTCTAGGTGTGCAGGGCAGCTGCATGGTCCCCTCTTTAACCCCTTATATCCTCTTTTCTCCTTGGGGACACAGGACCATGGGTGTTATGCTGCTGCCACTACGTAGACACAAAAAGATTAGCTCCTCCTCTGCAGTATACACCCACACACTGGCTCCAGCCAAACCAGTTCAAACTTAGTGTCAGAAGGAGGCACATGTGCTCTGATTTTCAGACCACAGCTATGACTTTTCTTTCAGCAGCAGAACGGAAGGAAAGGAGACACACTAGTCATAACTAGTGGGTAGGCGGAGCCCAGATGGGATAGACACCTCAGATTAAAAAAGAGTGTTGACCGGCCCCTCCAGCTCGGGCTCCTCCTACTCAGCTCTCCAGTTTTCAATTTGAGGTCTCAGAGGATGGTCGCTGCTGGAAGCAGCTCCTCAGAAGATTTTATTATTTTTTATCGGACAAGAGACTTGGATCACCAAATGTGGTCTAGAGGTCTCAGGGGTCTCAGCGCTGCTGGACCCCAACCTCTCCCTTGGCGGATCTGTATTACCCTATATGGTGGTCCCTGCAGAACCCTGCCGGCCCGGGGGGATGAGGATGGCTTCCCTGGCGGGGACGCAAACCGCGCTGCAGGGGTCACTGCGATCCCCGCCCTGGGGGGAAGCATGGGCACGCGCCAGAAACCCCTGGGGGTCCCTGTGGCGCATGGCGGGGTGAGTACTCCACATTTTTATAATGTGTATGAGTGATTACAGTAAATGTGGTGACTGTTATATTTTGTCCGCAGGTGGATGCCTGCAGGACGGGGATCGCGGGACCAGAGAATGGAGGAGTCCCGCGCTTTTTTGAAGGCGGGGGGCGTGGCTTCACGCTTCCCGGGCAGGAAGCGCTCACTGAGCGTGATTTTCCTCTGCCTTCTCTTCCGGCTGCCTCCTCAGTGCGGCGGCCATTGCAGCGCTCCGGGCTCCTCACTCTCCGTTCCTCCCGCACAAGATTAAGAAGACAGCACCGCGAAGTTTAACTGTGAGTCGCTTCTGCCTATCAGGGCAGAAGCTTAAAGACTTCTCTCCCCTGCAGCGCAGGGCTCTGCCACACTGAACGTCGCTAAAGTTAGCGACACTTTTTAAGTCGCAGGATTTTTGAGATGCGAAAAAAGACGCAATATTTTAGCGATTTTTTTCGTTTAGTGTGGCATTCCTTGAGGACGTTTCTGTCAGCACCTGCTTCCTCATAAGAGGCACCTGGGGCTCACACATCTGTCACATTAATACAGGTTGTGGAGAGCGTGTGACTTTAACCCCTTATCAGGCGGTTAACCCTTAATGGTGGGACAGCTGGGGTAACCCTTTCTTTAAGAGTTAACCCTTCAGCGTTCGTCTTTTTTTTTCTAGAAACCACACTGTTTCTTGTTACTGTCAGGTTTAACCTGCCATTGTACTGGGTAAGACATGTCAGATCAGAATCAAAGTGCGGACCATGTCCCGACTCCGCTACAAGATCGGTCTTGTGTATCTGACACACAGACATCGACCGCGTCAAGCGCAGCGGTCGGAGGACCCAGTGATGTAAAGATGGAGGCTCTCACTCGTTCGATTGATAGCCTATCTAACCTTATAGGTTATTGGGTGTCAGCCAAACCCCCTCATGGCAGGAAGCGACACAGGCCGGTGACTTCTTTCACATATAGCGACTCAGAGAGTTCTGATATGGAGGGTTCCCCTTTAAGTTCAGGGGGAATATCCGATTCGGATAAAGAAGATCGGCAAAGTCACTCTGCCTCTTTTTCGGGCCGTGTAGAAGCTTTAATTGAAGCTATGAGAGAGGCGTTACAGTTACAGGAGGAAGTAACTACTCGCCCTGGTAAGTCGGCCCGGATGTTTCAGGAGTCGCATAAGTCACTTTCGACTTTGCCATCCCTGAGTGAGTTTAATCAAGCAGTGGAGAAGGAGCGTCTGTGTCCAGACAAACGTTTTCAGGGGACACGTCTATTTGAGTCACTGTATCCGTGTACTACGGAATCGATTGACAATTGGATCCCTTCTCCTGAAGTGGATGTCCCTTTATCTCAGCTTAGCAAATCTTCTTTACTTCCTATTAAAGGGAAGGCGAGTCTACAAGACCCACTGGACAGAAAAGCGGAGTCGGCGGCAAAGTCCATTTACGAGGCCGCGGGTCATGGTTTCAGAGCAGTGCTAGGCTCCATGTGTGCTTATAAAGCTTCCCTGGTCTGGTTGGACCGTTTGCGGAGGAAATGTGAACCTCAAGTACCTGAGGTGGACGAACTGTTCGAATTGTTAGAAAGTGCATTCCAATATGGTCATGATGCAAACCTGGATACTGTGTCACTGCTATCCAGGACACAATCCTCGGCGGTCTCAGTCAGGAGAGCTCTGTGGCTTAGACAGTGGACCGGTGATGCGGTTTCCAAGCAAGGTTTGCTATCTTTAGCTTACAAGGGCGGTCAGCTATTTGGATCTGACCTCACGGAGCTGATTGCCAAAGCAAAGGCAAAAGAAGCAGCTTTACCACAGCGAAGAACTGTGACTTCTACGCCTGGCAGACCTGGTGCCAGTAATGGTCGACGGTCCTTTCGGTCCAGGGGACGATTCGGTCAGCCCTCTTGGGGGTCGGGTCGTCCCTCTTTTTCGGGAAAAAAGACCACTCAGAAATCCCGCACTCCCTGGAAACAAAGTTTCCGTCATGACAAGAGGGAATCTGACAAAAAGCCCGCTAAGGCGGATTGACGCCAGGGTCCCGCTCGAGGGCTCTCGAGTGGGGGGTCGCCTGCTCCAATTCAAATTGACCTGGGTTTCCCGTGTCCCAGACTCCTGGGTGACGCGGGTTGTGTCGGCAGGCTATTTCATAGAGTTTTCTTCCCGACCCCCGAACAGTTATTGCCAATCTCGCATCCCGTCAGAGCCCGAGCTATGTGCCGCTTTACTGCAAGAAGTCGAATTTCTTCTGCAGAAGGGTGTGGTGGTACCGGTTCCACCAGAGGACAGGGAAGAGGATTTTATTCCAATCTTTTTGTGGTCCCCAAAAAGGAGGACAAGTTTCGCCCCATCCTGGATCTCAAAAGATTGAATCGGCATGTCCACACCCGAAAGTGTCGCATGGAATCGCTTCGTTTCGTGGTGGCAGCTGTAACGAATGGAAGCGGAGGCAGAGGTGGTGAAGTTCACATTCGTATTTATTTTTTAATGTGGAACCTCGAGACCGCGGTCCGGGGGGCTCCGAAGGGGGCGTAACTAGTGAGCCCCGGGTACCCGTAGTAAGGCCCCTCGAACAGGACCAGAATGGAATACCCGGAGGACACAGGTGCTACCTCCAGTTAGACCCCGGACACGTGGCAGCTGTCCCAGAGGGACCAAAAGGGTAACAAGTATTTACAGAGTCCGTGGAAAGTTCTTGACGGGGAAGGGTAAGGTCCTGGTCCAGAACGGATGGTAGAAGGCTGGCTTCAGTGACCTTGTCACGGTCCACGGGTACGGATGGCTGATGGTGGAAGGGGATGACACTTGCGCCAGTAATAGCCGAGATTGTCCAGATTAGCCAGATACAGGTTTGCAATGATCTGAGGAGACAAACAGTATCAGCGAAGCACAGAGACTGCAGACGCAGCACAGACAGAACAGGAACAGAACCGGATGTAGCAATGATAGAACACGTTGCTCCGGCACTCCCCTAATGGTGGAGTGACCAGATATAGTACTGAGTGCGCAGCCATTGGATAATTAGCCATTTCAAAAGATGCACGCTGCCCCTTTAAGAGAGGCGGTGGGCGCGGCCTCGCGTCCTAAGCCGACTGTCTGGAGGCCTGCCAGCAGCGTGCCAGGAAGTGGAGAAGGACTCAGGACGCCGGAGAGCAGATGGGACAGGAGACCCCAGCCCACGCACAGACCGCCGCAGAGGGACAGCCCGAGGAACAGGTGAGTGAGCAGAACGGAGTGCAGAGGCAGCGCTGGGACCGGGTGTAACAGTATCCCCCTCTTTACTCCCCCTCTTTTTCAAGCCTGCGTGAAATCTTTTAAGAAGAAGAGGGGCCTGGATGTTCTCTTTAGGCTCCCAAGACCTCTCCTCAGGACCAAAACCCCTCCAGTCCACCAGGTAATAGATCCTACCTCTTACTCGCTTAGAGGCCAAGATATGTTTTACCTCAAAAACATCATCCTCAGAGACCGGATCAGGAGTGGTACCCGGGTCCTTAAAAAAGGAGCTCAACACTACTGGTTTGAGGAGGGAAACATGAAAGGAGTTAGGTACTCTTAGAGAATTAGGCAATTTCAGTTTATAAGAGACCGGGTTGATCTGTCTCAAAACTTCAAAGGGACCAATGAAACGAGGACCCAATTTGTACGATGGTAACTTCAGACTGATGTACTTGGAGGAGAGCCATACCTTGTCTCCTGGACGAAAGATGGGAGCCTCCAAACGTCTTTTGTCCGCATGCGTTTTCATACGTTGAGAAGCTTTCTCCAAAGCCGACCTGGTCTCTCTCCAAATGTCCGAGAAATTCTTTGACAAGGTATCGACTGCCGGAACATCCGACAATCCCGAGACAGGAAGAGGAATTCCGGGTTGCAGTCCAAACACAATCTGAAAGGGAGACTTTCCAGAAGATTCACTTACTTGATTGCAGGGTGGATAAAAATCATGATTTTTTTAAAAAAATCAAAAAATCGGATTTTTTTTGATTTAAATCGGATTTTTTTGATTTAAATCGGATTTTTTTGATTTAAATAGGATTTTTTAATCAAGTTGTACACAAGCAAAACTTTGTCTTTTTGCAAATCAAATTATTTTACACAAATAAAAATATTAAAACAGTTGATGATTATGAAACCTAATAATTTTTATTTGCACTATTAAACAATCAGAATTGAACTACAGAGAGTAAGTACTTTTTAACAATAGCCTATCTCTAACGTTTGAAGTAAGCAAACATCTTCAGTGAATACATCAGTCCTTTAAGCCTACTGTTTATTTAGGACTTTTAATAGGAAAACTAGTTGTCCTGCTTTAGCAGTTCCTAAGCGGTTTCGGACTGTTGTGTGCACAAAACCAAATGAAGAAAACAATCTCTCTACTCCTGCCGATGAAGCCGATGCAGTCAGTAGCTGAGTAGCTACATTTATTATCTTCGCTGGAAGAACAAGTGATTGCGACTTCCACCAGTCCAGTGGTTTTAGTTCATTAACGACGTTATCTGCAAACATGTATTTTTGAAATGGTGCAGATTCACACTTCAATTTCTGCACAGTTGCCACAATGTCATGGTTAGTGTTGGCGAGCCACTCCATTGCAGAGTTGATTTCCGCCTCAGATAGTTTTTTCCCTCTGTAGATGGGATGCAAGATATTGGCTAAATAGTGTTCTTCTTTTAATGCTTGGTCCTTGCGGTGGTGTATTGCAACCTTTACATTGTTTGAGAGGTTCAAGCGATCTAGCGAACTTTCTAAATCTTTCCAAACTTCTGTGGCATCAGTTATGGTTGCAGTATCTTTCTGCATTTTATCCAACGCAATAGATATTGGCTTTAACCTTTCCAAAAGGTCCTCGGCATTTCTCTTCACACCAAGATTTAATACTTTGCTTCGTATATTGGCATCAATTTTATCCCGATGTGTTTCGCAAATGGACACTAATTTTGACCAGTTGTTAATAAACAGTTCCAAGCATTCAGCCAAGGTATTCCATCTAACATCTTGTGGTAGAACCAACTTCAGTCCTCCCATTTCCTTGTAGGTTGCATGTGCAAAATGATTATTGCGGAAATATTTAACAATTTCTACAACATGTTCCTTGACACCCGAAATATGCAGGTCTTTTGCCAAAAGATGCAACAAATGGGCAGAACAACCGTATGTAATGACATTTGTGTCATCCTCATGTGCCAGTTCCGCTCGCATTTTTGCCACATTGCTTGCGTTATCAGTAACTAAGCTCCTTACTTTACATCCAAACTGTTTGAACAATGATTGAAAGTTTTAGATTTTAATCGTGATTTATATTAAAAAAATATTTTGATTTAAATCAGTGATTTAAATCATGATTAAAATCACGATTTAAATCGATCTGATTTAAATAGAAAAAAATCATTTGATTTAAATCATGATTTAAATCGTTGATTTAAATCGGCGTGATTTAAATCAATCCACCCTGCTTGATTGTTGTAGGAGAATTCCGCCCAGGGCAGTAATTCTACCCAGTCATTATGATGAGCGTTGACGAAGTGACGCAGGTATCCAGCCAGGATTTGATTGATCCTCTCCACTTGCCCATTAGACTGGGGATGATATGCAGAAGAAAAATCTAGTTCAATTTTTACCATTTTACAGAGTCCTCTCCAGAACTTAGAGGTGAACTGGACGCCCCTGTCGGACACGATGTGGAGCGGAAATCCATGTAGACGAAAGATGTGCTGGATGAAGTGAGTGGCCAGTTCTGGAGCAGACGGGAGGCCAGATAGCGGAACGAAGTGAGCCATTTTAGAGAAGCGGTCCACCACAACCCATACCACTGAGCAGCCAGAAGAGATGGGAAGATCCGTGTGATGAAATCCATCGCGATGTGCTGCCAGGGAGTGGATGGAATCGGAAGAGGCAGAAGCCTGCCGGCTGGTAGATGTTTAACAGTTTTGTTACGAGCACATGAAGGACATGCTGCGACGAACTCCTGGATATCCTTGACTATGGTAGGCCACCAGTAATACCGGGAGATGAGTTGCTGCATCTTTTTCTGACCAGCATGGCCAGCCAACTTAGAAGAATGACCCCAGCGCAGAACACGAGTACGGTCAGAAGCAGACACGAAAGTCTTCCCAGGAGGAAGCCGGACCAGATCAGTGGAGGCAACAGAGACTAACCTAGAAGGTTCAATAATGTGCTGAGGTTCCTCCTCCAATTCAGGAGGCAAGAAGGCCCTAGAGAGTGCGTCTGCCTTGATGTTCTTGTCATCTGGACGGAAATGAAGTACAAAATTGAAACGGGCAAAAAATAATGCCCAACGGGCCTGACTGGGATTCAGTCTTAAAGCAGATTGGAGATAGGCAAGGTTTTTATGGTTGGTGAATATGATTACCTGGTGATGAGCTCCTTCAAGAAGATGTCTCCATTCCTCCAGAGCCAATTTGATGGCCAACAGTTCGCGATCACCGACAGAGTAGTTCCTTTCTGCAGGAGAAAAAACCTTGGAAAAAAAACCACACGAGATCATCCGCCCGGTAGACGACTTCTGGGTCAGAACTGCTCCTGCACCTATGGAAGAAGCGTCAACTTCAAGAAAAAATTGCTCACTTGAATTAGGACGATGGAGAACGGGTGCGGAAGCGAAGGCTTTTTTGAGAGAAACAAAGGCCTCTTCTGCCTCGGAGGACCATTCCTTAGAGTTTACACCTTTCCGGGTTAAGGCTGTGATTGGAGCCACTCGGGTGGAAAAGTGTGGAATGAATTGCCGGTAGTAATTGGCGAATCCGAGGAACCTTTGTATGGCTTTTAGCCCAGACGGACGAGGCCAGTTGAGAACTGCAGACAACTTCTCCGGATCCATCTTTAATCCTGTGGAAGATACAATGTACCCAAGGAAAGGCAAAGAGGACTGCTCAAAGAGGCATTTCTCATATTTGGCATAGAGCCTGTTCTCTCTCAGTCTTTGTAAGACCAAGCGTACTTGCCTCCGGTGTGACGTCAAGTCAGCAGAAAAAAATCAAAATATCGTCCAGGTAAACTACGACACAAGTATAGAGCAAGTCCCTGAAAATGTCATTAACAAATTCCTGAAAAACCGCAGGTGCATTGCTTAGGCCGAATGGCATTACCAGGTATTCCTAGTGGCCGTCACGGGTGTTGAAGGCTGTTTTCCATTCGTCTCCCTCTCTGATTCGGATCAGGTTGTAGGCCCCTCTGAGGTCCAATTTGGTGAAGATCTTGGCCCCTCGGAGACGATCAAACAGCTCTGAAATAAGAGGCAATGGATACCTGTTTTTTACCGTGATTTGATTTAGACCCCGATAGTCAATGCAGGGCCGCAAGGATCCGTCCTTTTTCTTCACAAAGAAGAATCCAGCTCCTGCCGGTGACGATGACTTTCGGATAAATCCTCTAGCCAAATTCTCTTGAATGTAGTCCGACATGGCCTGAGTCTCTGCCTGTGAAAGAGGATAAACTCTCCCGCGAGGGGGTGATGCTCCTGGAAGAAGCTCTATCTGACAGTCATACGACCTGTGTGGAGGTAGTCTCTCAGCCTCTTTTTTCCCAAAGACGTCAGAGAAGGACCAATAGGCGGAAGGCAACCCTGGCAGGGTATCAGGCTGGACTGGAGGCGAAACGGGTTGAATCCGGGTTAAGCAACGATTCATGCAGGTATCTCCCCAACGCAGAACTTCTCCAGTTTTCCAATTAAGGACTGGTTCATGCATCTGAAGCCAAGCCTAGAAGCATGGGATGGGATAAACCAGGATATACATAAAATCGCATTCGTTCAGTATGCATTAGACCTACCCGGAGTTCCACCAACTCGGTTTGAAACTGGACGGGCTCGGTCAGCGGTTTGCCATCCACGGCGGACACCTGTAACGGATCAGGAAGACGCTGGACTGGTAAGCGGTAATGATCCACAACCGCCTGCTGGATGAAGTTCCCTGCAGCTCCAGAATCCAGTAGATAGTGTTCGGAGAATTTTATTGCTCCATAGGACACGGTGACAGAGATGTGTAAAGAGGGAGAGGACTGCTCTTTACCTAGGTTGGCCCCTCCTACCGGACCTAGGCACTGGAGTTTCCCGACTTTTTAGGACAGAAATGAATCAAATGTTCAGAACTACCGCAGTAGTAACAACTTCCCTCCCTGCGACGTGCCTCCCGGCGGCGGGTGGCCAAACTTACATGGTCCACCTCCATGGCCTCGGAGGCGGAGGGTGAAGTACCTGTTTTGTACAAACTAGAGTCCAGGTGATAGGACCTTTTGTCCCGCTTGATCTCCATGGAGCGCTCCTGAAAACGCAGGTCAATTCGGGTTGCCAAGGATATTAGCTCTTCCAAGAGAGTAGGTCTGTCCCGTCCCGCCAGCTCATCCTTGATTCTTCCGGATAGGCCTTCCCAGAAGTTAGCAACCAGGGCCTCATTGTTCCACGATAATTCAGACGAGAGGGTGCGGAATTTAACAGCATACTGAGCTACCGTGAGAGTACCTTGGCGCAGGCGGAGCAGAGCTGATGCAGTCGAAGTGGTACGACCAGGTTCATCGAAAGTCCTGCGAAAAGCCTCTAGGAAAGATTGAAGATCGTTAACCACCGGATCCCCTCTCTCCCATAGCGGGTTTAGCCAGGCGAGGGCTTCTCCTCCCAGGTGTGACATGATGAAGCCCACCTTGGCTCGGTCAGAAGCAAACATATGCCCCAAGATTTCGAAGTGTAGAGTGCACTGATTGAGGAAACCCCGACACAGAGTAGGATCACCCTGGAAACGGGTAGGAGCCGCCAGACGGGGACCTTGATTTGCCATGGGAACTGGTACCTGATTATTGATAGAAGAGTCAGGTGCAGACGAGGACCCTAGGGAATCCATGCGGGTAGACAAGCTGCGTAGATAAGTCGTGATCTTGTCCTGTTGAACTCCCAAACGGGCCACCTCCTGGCACAGATCCGTGGTCGGAGGTCTCTGGGATCCAGCGGGTTCCATGGCCGGAGCAATCTGTAACGAATGGAAGCGGAGGCAGAGGTGGTGAAGTTCACATTCGTATTTATTTTTTAATGTGGAACCTCGAGACCGCGGTCCGGGGGGCTCCGAAGGGGGCGTAACTAGTGAGCCCCGGGTACCCGTAGTAAGGCCCTCGAACAGGACCAGAATGGAATACCCGGAGGACACAGGTGCTACCTCCAGTTAGACCCCAGACACGTGGCAGCTGTCCCAGAGGGACCAAAAGGGTAACAAGTATTTACAGAGTCCGTGGAAAGTTCTTGACGGAGAAGGGTAAGGTCCTGGTCCAGAACGGATGGTAGAAGGCTGGCTTCAGTGACCTTGTCACGGTCCACGGGTACGGATGGCTGATGGTGGAACGGGATGACACTTGCGCCAGTAATAGCCGAGATTGTCCAGATTAGCCAGATACGGGTTAGCAATGATCTGAGGAGACAAACAGTATCAGCGAAGCACAGAGACTGCAGACGCAGCGCAGACAGAACAGGAACAGAACCGGATGTAGCAATGATAGAACACGTTGCTCCGGCACTCCCCTAATGGTGGAGTGACCAGATATAGTACTGAGTGCGCAGCCATTGGATAATTAGCTATTTCAAAAGATGCACGCTGCCCCTTTAAGAGAGGCGGTGGGCGCGGCCTCGCGTCCTAAGCCGACTGTCTGGAGGCCTGCCAGCAGCGTGCCAGGAAGTGGAGAAGGACTCAGGACGCCGGAGAGCAGATGGGACAGGAACCCCAGCCCACGCACAGACCGCCGCAGAGGGACAGCCCGAGGAACAGGTGAGTGAGCAGAACGGAGTGCAGAGGCAGCGCTGGGACCGGGTGTAACAGCAGCCTTGTCGCAGAACGACTTTTTGGTGTCAATCGACATTCGCGACGCCTATTTACACGTTCCAATCGGAAGGGCTCACCAACGTTACCTTCGTTTTGCCATAGGGAAAGATCATTACCAATTTGTGGCCCTGCCTTTCGGTTTGGCCTCAGCGCCCAGAGTTTTTACAAAAATTCTGGCGCCTCTCATGGCGATTCTACGAAGACAGGGAGTCACGATCCTTCCTTATCTGGACGACCTTTTGATTGTGGCGCCCTCAAAGGAGGAGGCGGTGACGGCTCGCGACCTATCACTTCAGCTCCTGGAGGACTTCGGGTGGCTGGTCAATTGGGAGAAGTCGTCTCTGGAACCGTCACAATCAATCCTGTTTTTGGGGATGCATTTCGACACGGTACGAGCAGTGGTGTCCCTGCCTCCAGACAAGCAAGCATGTCTCCTTCGGCATGTACGGGTGATGAAGTCTTCAAAGACAATGTCCCTTCGGAGATGTATGCGCCTTCTGGGGTTGATGGTGGCTTCAATGGAAGCACTTCCGTTTGCCCAATTTCATTCCAGGGCTCTCCAAAAGTTCATTCTGAACCACTGGGATCTGTCGCAGACCTCACTGGATTGCAGTGTTATCATCTCTCACAAAGTACGAGAGTCTCTAGGATGGTGGATCCGTCCGAAAGAGTTATCCCTGGGGAAATCTTTCCTTCCTCCAAAGTGGTCTGTCATAACCACCGATGCCAGCCTGACAGGCTGGGGGGTGTTTGGAACGATCTCTGGACTCAGGGAGTATGGTCGTCGGAAGAGTCTGTTTTGCCGATCAACATCCTCGAATTGAGGGCGATTTTCCTTTGCCTCCAACACTGGACGGTCCCTTTAAGCGGTCTGCCTGTCCGAGTGCAGACAGACAATGCGACAGCGGTCGCATATATCAATCACCAAGGCGGGACAAGGAGTTCCAGACTCATGGTGGAGGTATCTCGGATCCTGATATGGGCAGAGACCAGAGTGCCAGCTATCTCTGCGATCCACATTCCAGGAGTTCAGAATATCACGGCGGACTTTCTAAGTCGCGAGAAGATGGATCCCGGAGAATGGAGTCTTCATCCGGAGATTTTTGCACTGCTGTGCTCCCGTTGGGGAACTCCCCAAGTGGATCTGATGGCATCCAGGTTCAATGCCAAGTTGCCGACATTCATGTCCAGGTACAAGGATCCGAAGGCTGTGGCGGTGGATGCTCTGGTGGCTCCGTTGGACCAATTCGAGCTGATCTATGTGTTTCCGCCGATATCCTTACTGCCTCTGGTTCTCCGTCGGATCAGACTGGAGAGAATCTCGGCTATAGTGATAGCCCCAGATTGGCCAAGGAGAACGTGGTTCTCGACACTGGTGTCGCTTCTGACAGCGCCTCCTTTTCCATTTCCTCTTCGCCCGGACCTGTTAACCCAAGGGCCCGTTCGTCATCCGGACCTGAGGTCTCTGCGTTTGACGGCGTGGCTCTTGAGACCGAAATATTGACCCGTCGAGGTTTTTCAGCCGAAGTCATTGCCACTTTACGAGCGGCCAGAGGTCCGGCTACTACTAGAATTACCACAAGACTTGGGAAGCCTTCTTTTCGTGGTGTTCGGTTTCCTCAAGGAATCCGAGGATTTTTTCCATTCCCAATTTGTTGGCTTTCCTGCAATTTGGACTGGACAAAGGTTTGGCAGTTAGCACCCTGAGGGGTCAGGTTTCTGCTCTGTCCTTGCTGTTCCGAAAGGCTATCGCCTCGCGTAGGGACGTGCGTTCCTTTTTTCGCGGAGTAACCCGCCAGTTTCCACCGCGTAGGGTGCCTGTGTCTCCTTGGCGTCTCAATCTTGTTTTGGAGGCTCTTCAACACGGGCCTTTTGAGCCTATGGACTCTGTTAGTCTTTGCTCTCTTGGAAGGTTGCCTTCCTAGTAGCGGTCACTTCTTTGAGAAGGGTTTCTGAGTTGGCGGCTCTTTCTTGCTCGCCTCCCTTCCTGGAGTTTCACCCGGATCGTGTAGTGCTACGCACACGGAGCGACTTCCTACCTAAGGTGGTGTCGCAATTTCATGTTAACCAGGATATTGTGTTGCCTTCTCTTTGTCCGAGTCCAAGGAATGCGAAGGAACGGGCCTTGCACGCATTGGATTTGGTGCGGGCTTTGAAGTTTTATTTGACTGTTACTCAAGGTTTTCGGAAGTCGGACTCTCTGTTTGTGATTCCAGCAGGTCGTCGACGTGGTCAACGAGCTTCCAAGGACTCTATAGCTCGTTGGATTCGGTCGGCCATTTTGGAAGCGTACCGACTTAAGGGCGAACCTTGCCCGATTAAGGTTCAAGCTCACTCCACGAGGGCTGTGGGCTCGTCATGGGCCTTCCATCAAGGGGCCTCGGCAGCTCAGCTCTGCAGGGCGGCTACCTGGCGCTCTGTCCACACTTTTACGAAATTTTATAAGGAGGACGTTAGTGCTTCCGCTGATGCAGCCTTGGGACGTAGAGTCCTACAGGCGGCGGTAGTTTAAAGTTTCCTTCAACCTGTTTTTTTAGCGCTAGTTGCGCAGTTTTCTTAGGTTGTTGGGTTCTGCCGTTTCTGGTTTTTTTCCCACCCTATATTTTTGGACTGCTTCGGGACGTCCCACTAGTTATGACTAGTGTGTCTCCTTTCCTTCCGTTCTGCTGCTGAAAGACGGATTTTGGTAAGAACTTACCTGTAAAATCCTTTTCAGCGAAGGAAGGAAAGGAGACACAGCTTCCTCCCTTGGCAGAAGTGTGTTGTTGTATTACAGATGCGGCGTGACCCTTCTCTGATAGCAGTTATCTGGGTCGAGGTCGACGCGCTACGGCTCTGTTCCAGCATCGCCAGCTCATTGCAGTGGTCAGGTCCAGTGAGTAGTACCTGGAACTGTGTGGTTTTTTACCTAAATGCATGCATAACCTGTACTCTTGTGTTTTTTGTCTCTGAAGTCCTTCAGAAGGGGTTATGTTGCTTCCGCTGGTGATATTGCTTTTCCTTAAGCTTGTGTACAACTGGAGAGCTGAGTAGGAGGAGCCCGAGCTGGAGGGGCCGGTCAACACTCGTTTTTAATCTGAGGTGTCTATCCCATCTGGGCTCCGCCTACCCACTAGTTATGACTAGTGTGTCTCCTTTCCTTCCTTCGCTGAAAAGGATTTTACAGGTAAGTTCTTACCAAAATCCGTCTTATTTCTTTATTTTAGATATTTTTCGCCGGATTACAGAGGGGCGACGGATCCCTTAAGGGCTCCACTCTCCCCAAACCTACAACAGGCGGGAACGCGGAGTGTCGACTCCACGTACCCCCTCCTTCATCTTTTTTTGTTATGGGCATGCCTGTGATATTCCAGGGCGACGGATCCCTTCAGGGTACCGTTTTCCCCACACCAGCAACAGATGGAAACGCGGAGTGTCGCCTCCATGTACCCCCCTCTGCACTCAGGCTCATCCCGCCCTTTTTCTTTGGTCCGGACCAACAGTCCTGACCCATCCTCGGGGAGTTAACCCTTTGGATGTCCAGAGGCATTTACTGTGTCTGCGGCTCCCTCCCCATCGCCCCTGATGAACAGCGGCGATAGCAGGAAGGCGGACTGTCCTCCCCTCCTCTGACCTCAGAGTGAGTAGATGGAAGGCTCCTTAATGTCCATGCTGAAGCCCAGTCATCCGCGGCGGCTCCATGCTGGGTCGCACACTGCTGGTAAGAGGATTGAGGTTGGCGGTGAGCTCCTGCAGCAGGGTTCTCTGTGCACCCCCCCGTGGCGTTCCCCTCACCCGAGTAACGCTGTGGCCGGCCACAGAAATTTAGGCCCCTTCTTGGTCCTATTCACGGAGCAATCCTGAGGCTCTGCCCACCGGATGACATTGCGACCGTAGCCCCGCCCCCGAACTTGCGCTTCTGTCTCACTGCGAGATTTCCGCACGCCGATTCTGCAACTTCCGGGGGCCATCTTTATCCACCCGGCCGGCTCTTCTCATTGGAAGGAATGAGCAAAATTGCTGGCGAGGCGATAAGCAGATTCCGGCGGCGCTTTAAAGGGGCTCAACGGACGTGCAGCACTCACGGGCAACAGGACCTGGGTAAGAGCCCTGACCCTGCTGCAGACACATCAGCCCACATTGGCCCTTCCCTGCAGTTCCTCTGGGCTTCACTCCCTATTGGAGGATATTAGCAGAATAAGGAGTCGGGGCATACTGTGGTACATTATGTCTCTCCCTAAGACATCCAAAAAGGGTAACGGTATATACGGTGTATTTCACCTCGTACTACCTGCCAGACTACGTTACCGTGGGAACATAGTACCCCACTCTGCATGGACTGTGATCCCGAATGAGCTCAGGAGCCCTCAGTCGCTACTGAACCCAGTGTACCTAGCTCCCCTGAGTGGGCTTCATTGCTGTCAAAGTCCATGGCATCACTGGCCAAAGCGATACAGTCCCTTCATGACTATCGGCCGGGGCCTTCGCCAGCCTCGGAGGATTCCTTCACCATACGGGAACACTTGGACAGCAGGGGCCGTTCTGAGACGAAAAATGCACGGGTATCTAGGAAACGAGGCTATAGCTCTCCGTCACCTGGGCCTTCTCACGCCTTGGCATCCGTGGGCTCCGTCTCCCGCTCCTCCTCGCCCAGGGCTGGCGGTGTTAAGGATTCTGTGTCTGAATTTGACATGCCCCTTGACCTAGACTCGCCGGATACACAGGCGACGGTGGACAGTCTCATTGAAGCCATTAATCACACGTTAAAGGTTGACGAGGACCCTATTTCAGTCCCGGATTACGCGGTGTCCTTTAAAAGTTTTCTCCAACCACCCCGAGTTCCAGGACATAGTTGCCAGAACAGAGAGCGACCGAACAAACGCTTCGCAGGTCAGGAGCCTATAGAGGCGAGATACCCCCTTTTCTACTGATTTGCTGAAGTAATGGGCAGAATCCCCTCCGGTTGATCCGCCTGTCTCCCGCTTGGCCTCGAACACCCTTCTGTCCTTACCAGATGATTTCTCAATTAAAGACCCCCATGGTTCGGCAGATAGAGAATCTGGCCCGTTTGGTTTTCGAGTCTTTGGACTCTCCCACTCTTTTGCCGCGGTGTGGGTATCTAAAGCTATGGTCTCTTGGGCTGATACCCTGAGCAGGACCATACAGGACAGTGTCCTTCCTCCGGAAGCAGCAGAACTAGCCAATCAGATCTCCTTGGCCGGGGAATATTTGTTGCACGCGTCCCTGGACTCTGCAAACTGTGCTGCACTTGCAGCCGCAAATGCCATCGCCATCTGACGGGTACTGTGGCTGCGGACTCTGCGTCCTAAAAGTCCTTGATGCCTCTGCCCTGCCAGAGCAGGCGTTTATTTTGGCGAGAAGCTGGATCAGCTTATCTCTGACGCCACAGGAGGAAAAAGTAAATTCCTTCCCCAGCAAAAGACTAGGCGTCTTTTTCGTCGTCAACAACAGACATGTTTCCGGTCTTTTCGTAGTAATCCTGGTTGGGCCAATGTGAGTGCCTCTTCTTGCTCGGGGCATTCCCCGCGTGGGGACAGGAGTACCCAGGTCTCGCTTAAAAAAAAAACAAATCATGGAAGGGCCTACCCAGGCAAACTAGACCTAAGGGACACAAGTCCCACAGATTTTTGGCCCAATGTTTCACCAACTCATCCAGTCGACTCCAGCAGGGTAGGCGGACGTCTACTCCTATTTCGTCATATCTGGTTCTCCATCGTTCACGACGAATGGGTCAGAGATCTGGTGTCTTCCGGATACAGGAGAGTGTTTTCTTCCCTAACTCCGGCACGGTTCTTCCCATCTCACCCTCCAAAAAGAGACGCGCGGGCCATCGTTTTGTTGCGCCGAGACGGGGCCATTATTCCGGTCCCAGAAAGCGAGAGGTTCGAGGGGTTCTACTCAAACTTATTCGTGGTCCCGAAGAAGGACGGAAAGGTACGGCCCATATTGGACCTGAAGTTACTCAACAAGTTCGTCAAGATTCGGCACTTCAGGATGGAGTCCCTCTGCTCTGGCATCACATTGATGGAGAAGGGGAGTTCCTAGCATCCATCGACATCCGGATGCTTATCTCCATATCCCGATTTTTCCACGTCACAAAGGGTTCCTGCGTTTCGCCGTCCACGAGGAACATTTCCATCTTACGGCTCTGCCCTTCGGCCTCGCCACTGCTCCCAGAGTGTTCACAAAGGTCATGGCGACCGTCATGTCCATTCTGCACTCTCGCGGCGTGGTCGTCCTCCCATACCTGACGACCTTTCGATCAAAGGACCTTCCTTTCTGACCTGCGCAGAGTGCATCCATATAACCTTGGAGGGCCATCCGGTTGTCCCTGCGACGGTTCCATCACCTGGCGTGTCGCTCCATCCGAATACAGTCGGACAACGCCATGGCTGTGGCATACATCAACCATCGGGGGGGTACCCACAGCAGGGCGGCAATGCGCGAGGTGGAACACATTTTCCGCTGGGCCGAGACGAACCGATCAGTCATCTCATCTGTTTACATCCCGGCATCGAAGACTGGGTGGAAGACTTCCTCATCCGTCAGGGTCTCACCTCGGGGGGTGGTCTTTTCATCCGGAGGTTTTCCAACAGATTTATGATCGCTGGGGGACGCCAGATGTGGACCTCATGACATCATGGCTAAACGCCAAGGTGCCCGAGTTCGTAGCCCGGTACCTGGATCCAGAAGCCATTGGGGTGGACGCACTGGTCCTTCCATGGCGTCAATTTCGTCTGCCTTACGTGTTCCCCCCACTGCCATTACTTCCGAGGGTTATCATGAAGATCAAGATGGAAAGGATCCCGATTATCCAAGTCGCTCCTTAGTGGCCTTACCGGGTGTGGTACACGGCGTTGGTGCAGCTCGTCGTCGATGTTCCCTGGCGACTACCAGATCGACCAGATCTACTTTCCCTGGGCCCGATTTGCCACCAGAGCTCAGAGGCCCTGTGTTTAACGGCCTGGTCGTTGAATCCTGGGTCCTAACCCAAGCAGGGTTTTCCCAAGAAGTGGTTTCCACTATGATAAGCGCTTGAAAACCGGCATTGGGGCGCATTTATCTCCGCACCTGTAAAGAGTTTTTCACATGGTGCAGTCGTTCTCCTCTTGCCTTCTCCATCCTGACTATTCTGGAGTTCCATCAGACTGGTCTTGCCTCAGGCCTAGTGGCTAGCTCCCACAAAAGCCAGATCTCTGCCTTATCAGTTTAGTTCCAGCGCCGGATTGCTTGTAGGCTGCAGGTGAAGACTTTCGTTCAGGGGGTCTCCCACATGGTATCTCCCTATAGAAGGCAGTTGCATGCCTGTGACCTTAACCTAGTCCTGAGTGTTTTACAGGAGGCTACATTTGAGCCACTGCAGGACGTCTCTCTGACTCACCTTTCATGGAAGGTCACCTTCCTGGTTGAGGTGACATCGATCAGGCGGGTATCGGAGCTAGCCGCTCTTACTTGTCAAGTGCCTTTTCTAATTTTTCACCAGGACAAGGTGGTTCTACAACCGTCCCCGTCCTTCTTATCAAGGTGGTGTCTTCTTTTCACCTTAACGAGGACATTGTCCTGCCCTCGATTCGCCCGGCACTTATACACCGTTTTGAGAGGGCTCTTCACACTCTGGATTAGTGAGGGCTCTTAGAAGGTACATCTCCCGGACAGTGTCCTACCGCAAAACGGACACCTTATTCGTTCTTCCTGAGGGTCACAGGAAGAAGTTGGCCGCTTCAAAGTCCACAATAGCCAGCTGGATACGCTCGGCTATTTTATTATTATTATTATATATTTATATAGCGCCATTTATTCCATGGCGCTTTACATATGAAAAGGGGAAAAATATAGACAGATACAATAAACATGTGGTAGACAAGGGACGCATAAGTACAGAAGGAGAGAGGACCCTGCCCGCGAGGGCTCACAGTCTACAGGGATGGGTGAGGATACACTAGGAGAGGGTAGAGCTAGTCGTGCGATGGTTCAGTACACTGAGGATCATTGCAGGTTGTAGGCTTGTCGGAACAGGTGGGTCTTCAGGTTTTTCTTGAAGGTCTCCGTTGTTGGTGAAAGTCTGATGTTTTGCGGCAGAGAGTTCCAGAGTATGGGGGAAGCCCGGGAGAAGTCTTGTATGCGGTTGTGGGAAGAAGAGATGAGGGGGGAGTCGAGAAGGAGATCTTGAGAGGATCGAAGGTTGCGTGTGGGTAGGTAGCGGGAGACCATGTCACAGATGTATGGAGGAGAAAGGTTGTGGATGGCTTTGTATGTCATGGTTAAGGTTTTGAACTGGAGCCTCTGGGCAATAGGAAGCCAGTGAAGGGCCTGGCATAGTGGGGAGGCAGGGGAATAGCGGGAGGACAGGTGGATTAGTCGTGCAGCAGAGTGTAGGATGGACTGGAGTGGTGCCAGAGTGCTAGAGGGGAGGCCAGACAGTAGGAGGTTGCAGTAGTCGAGGCGGGAGATAAGGGCGTGCACTAGTGTTTTTGTGGTTTCATGGTTGAGGAATGAGCGGATCCGGGAAATATTTTTGAGTTTGAGGCGGCAGGAGGTGGCGAGGGCTTGGATATGTGGTTTGAAAGAGAGGGCAGAGTCGATGATCACCCCAAGGCACCGAGCATGTGGGACTGGGGAAAGCGAGCAGCCATTGACATTGATGGATAGGCCTGGTGGAGGGGTAGAATGAGGTGGGGGAAAGATGATGAATTCTGTTTTGTCCATGTTCAGTTTGAGAAAGCGAGCAGAAAAGAAGGCTGAGATAGCAGACAGACCCTGTGGGATTTTGGTCAGTAGGGAGGTGAGGTCAGGTCCAGATAGGTAGATCTGCGTGTCATCGGCGTAGAGGTGATACTGCAAGCCGTGGGATTCTATGAGCTGTCCCAGGCCGAAGGTGTAGATGGAGAAGAGTAGGGGTCCTAGGACTGAGCCTTGGGGAACACCGACAGACAGGGGGCGAGGTGAGGAGGTGGTGTGTGAGAGGGAGACACTAAATGTTCGGTCTGTTAGGTATAATGAGATCCAGGATAGGGCCAAGTCTGTGATGCCAAGAGATGAGAGAATCTGTAGGAGGAGGGAATGGTCTACGGTGTCAAAGGCAGAAGACAGGTCCAGGAGAAGGAGGACAGAGTAGTGTCGCTTGCTCTTGGCGGTTAGCAGGTCGTTAGTGACTTTAGTTAGGGCAGTTTCAGTTGAGTAATGCGGTCGAAAGCCTGATTGTAACCGGTCAAAGAGGGAGCAGGAGGAAAGGTGGGAGGACAGTTCAAGATATACATGCTGTTCCAGTAGTTTTGAGGCGAAGGGGAGAAGAGATATCGGGCGATAGCTAGACGCTGAGGATGGGTCGAGGAGGGCTTTTTGAGGATCGGGGTGATTGAAGCATGTTTGAAGGATGGAGGAAAGACACCATTTGTAAGTGAAAGGTTGAAGAGGTGTGTGAGAGTAGGGATGAAGACTGGCAAGGTTAGGGATGAGGTGGGACGGGAGTGGGTCAAGCGCGCAAGTGGTGAGGTGTGATCTTGACAGGAGAGTGGAGAGCTGATCTTCTGTCATGGTGGTGAAGCTGGTTTTGGAAGAACAGGGCTGAGTGGCTAAGAGGGGCATTGCGGGCTGCGGGCCAAAGCCTTCTCTGATAGTATCAATCTTTTGCTTAAAGAAGGAGGCAAAGTCTTCGACAGAAATGAGAGGAGAGGGAGGAGGTGCTGTGGGATGGAGTAGAGAATTGAAAGTGTTGAAGAGCTGTTTAGGGTTGTGAGACAGGGAGGATATGAGAGATGAGAAGTAAGTTTGTTTTGCGGCAGAGAGCGTGGACTTGAAGCTGGCAAGGGACTGCTTGTATGCGTTGAAGTGCTCGGTGGAGTGGGTTCTCTTCCATCTCCGCTCGGTAACCCTGGAAGCCCGTCTCAGTTCTTTGGTCAGGCCGGTCAGCCAGGGCTGCCTGTTGATTGTACGAGTTTTGCTCTGCATGAGGGGGCGGCCGAATCAAGTGTGGTTTTTATTGTGGTGTTATAAAGTGTGGCAGCAGCATCTGTGTCATGAAGTGAGGCTATGTCTGTAAGAGGGAGGAGGGACTCAGAGAGCGATTGTAAATTGAGGTGTTTGAGATTTCTGCGAGGGTGGGTGAGTTTGTGGAGTGGGGGATGCGTACTAACAGAGGAGAGGGAAGAGAATGTCAGTAGGTTGTGGTCAGACAGGGGGAGTGGGGAGTTAGTGAGATTAGTGAGGGAACAGAGGCTATTCCGGACTCCTATGGTGTCAGAGGCAAGCCTATCCCAACAGGTATTAAGGCACACTCCACTTGTTCAGTGGGCGCTTCCTAGGCCATTCGGCACCAGGCGTTGGCGGAACAGGTTTGCAAGGCTGCGACCTGGTCCAGTGTACACACCTTCTCGAAGCACTACAACATTCACACTCATGCCTCCACAGATGCAGACCTGGGAAGAAGGATCTTGCAGGCGGCAGAAGCGTATCTCGAGTCATCTGGCGCATGGGGTTTGTTCTGTTCTGTTGTTTCCCCTCCCAGGGACTGCTTTAGGACGTCCCATGGTCCTGTGTCCCCAATGAGGCGAAGGAGTAACAGGGATTTTTGTGTACTCACCGTAAAATCCTTTTCTCCGAGCCACTCATTGGGGGACACAGCACCCACCCTGTTGGCCTGATGGCTTGAGTATGTTCTTTGGTTTGACCTTTTATACCTTCATATGATGTTCATAATCTACTGCTGTGTCTCTGAACTGGTTCGGCTGGAGCCAGTGTGTGGGTGTATACTGCAGAAGAGGAGCTAATCTTTTTGTGTTTACTTAGTGTTAGCCTCCTAGTGGCAGCAGCATAACACCCATGGTCCTGTGTCCCCCAATGAGTGGCTCAGAGAAAAGGATTTTACGGTGAGTACACAAAAATCCCTGCATTCCTTCCTTTGTATCTGTGTTTTGTTGGTGGCAGGTCACGGACTGAGTTCTCCCTTTGTTAAAAAAATCGACTTTTTCTTTTGTCTTCTTTTTAGAGCCAAGCACACAGAAAGTAAAACCTGTCGATACGGTCGGTCTCCTTTCTCCAGAACCTCTCTCTTCAGCTTCCAGCACCTGGACCTCTTCCCGACACTCTGGTGTGGGTAGGATCCGCACTCACAGATACTTCTCTAATCAGCGTTTTCCTGGTCCTCGTCCACTTCCATCTGCAGGTATTGGACCTGATGCTAGACAAAGTTATGAGGCACTTATTCACCTCTGATGTATTCATTGTCTATGGTCCTCCAGAGTATAACAAAGCACAGTACTCCGCTATCTCTAGCAGTCCTATCGGTAATGAATAGAATAGTCACACACGTACGGATGATGATGCTCCATTCTGAAGGACATTTCAGAGCTCTTTTATCTGAATCGGTGGGGTCACAGCAATTGAACCCCCCCACCATTTCGCAAGTTGTCTCCTATTCTGTCGATAGATGGTAGCTCACATTGTTGTTTAAAGCTGATCTGTAACTAAATTTCACAATATCTCCATGCTTTATTAAATATATCATAAAACTGATGAGACTGGTGTATTTGCTGAGAAAATCAATGACAAAATGGTGATATAATCCTTCAGGCAATTTTAACTCAACCTCCACCTATCTACCCTGATTGAGAACTCTTCAGTGTCCCTCCTCACTGCTACTAGTGAATCTCAGTCCCCCATCCTGACAGTTCCTCATTGTCTTTCCTATCTGCTGCTGAACCTTCGTACACATAACCTTACAGGTCCTCAATGTCCCTCCTCATTGCTGCTGCTGAATCTTCCCACCAAGCCTGACAGCTCCTCAGTGTCCTTCCTCCCTGTTGTTGAATCTCCGCCCACCAAGCCTGATATCTGTGTCTCTTCTCCCTGTTGCTGAATCTCCACCCACCAATCCTGACAGCTCCTTAGTGCCTTAGTGTCCCTCCTCCCTTTTGCTAAATGTTCGCCCACCAAGCCTGACAGCTCCTCAGTGTCCCTCTTCATTGCTGCTGCTGAATCTGTGCACTCCAAGCCTGGCATCTTCAGTGTCCTTCTCCCTGTTATTGAATTTCTGCTCACCAAGCCTGACAGCTCCTCAGTGTCCCTCTTCCCTGTTGCTGAATCTCCGCCCACCAAGCCTGACAGCTCAGTGTCCCTCCTCCCTGTTGCTAAATCTCCTCCCACCAAGCCTGATAGCTCCTGAGTGTTTCTCCTCCCTGTTGCTGAATCTCCATCCACCCAACCTGACAGCATCAATTTGTTCCTTATGCCTGCTGCTGAGATCTTGCTTATTAGTACAAGGTGCAGCTGTCAGTCAGAATGGGTGAGTGGAGACTGAATACATTTTTACACGAGCTCTCATTTTATAGGTCATTTTAATATAAGGATTATACTGCTATTCTGGCTTGAATTTTCAAAGTAAGTACACCTGACACTGTTATTTTTGTTGATACTCTTATTTATTTATTTTTTCAGGTAGTCCAATTACACATGAAATCGTGACTGTTGGAGATCCTGTCCTCTCCTCTGGGCTTCGTAGCATAGGTTCTCGCAGGCATAGTGCCTCTTCCATATCCCCGCAGCCTCCAAAGCCACGTGTGATATCTCCTTCGCGTAATGAGACCACAAGACTTGCTGCATCGTCACCTGACACAACAGCAGCCCTGGCAGATCACAAGTCTGCCAGCGTAGAGTCGGGTGGCATCCCTTCCAGTTTACTAAATCCAAGTAGCTGCATGCCCAGCAACGGGCACCGAAATCCAGGGACTAAAGTGAACAAACCAATGGAAACCAGGAGAGCAGGCTCGCTGGAAATGGTATCAAAAATTCCTAAAACTGATAAAATGAGATCTAATGAGTTCTCTACTAATCAAGGCAGCACTAAGGTATCTACTCAACCACA
Source organism: Oophaga sylvatica (assembly GCA_033576555.1). Classification (NCBI taxonomy): domain Eukaryota; kingdom Metazoa; phylum Chordata; class Amphibia; order Anura; family Dendrobatidae; genus Oophaga; species Oophaga sylvatica. Next base: position 374,762,597 of record JARQOD010000003.1, on the reverse strand, counting down.
GGGCATCCCCACCGCAGATTCTGGCACAAGCAGAGCTGGCTCTGTGAAAGACGGTTCTGCGGCCCATGCCTCCAAATCTATCTCTTCTCAACAGCACCAAAGGGTAATAAAGAAAGAAAATGAATCATGTGCGGATCCCTTTCAAGCTGAGAGAACCACATCCTCTGAGGAGGTCCAGGAGACACTCTTACCTTTGGGAAATCACAGTGTTACAGTGACCAAAGAAAGACGGCCAAAGTGTAAGAATCAGCTACTGGAGGTCTCGAAGGAAAAACATTCCCGAAAATCCACAACGGACAATGAACGCGTATCAGAGTGCCGGAGTCAAGTAGACACCAATGAGAATCATTTAGTTTCAGATACTGGGGGTGTTAAAACACACGCACATAACAAAAATGCAGAGAAGATTGCAACCGGTGCCGAAAGCCCGTTAACCGAAACATCTACAATGGCAAGCCCTGGGAAAGCAATAATGTCAAAAATGGCAACGGACAATAAAAGCGATAGGAAGCCGGAGCAACAAGCATTGGCGCCTCGTCAACTGACGGATATAACAAAATCTCAAGACAGTCCCGAAGATATGGATGATAGTGCTGCCAACCACAGAAGCCCAAACACAGACTCTGAGCCACAAGCTGGCAATTCGTATCCTGCTCAGGACTCCAATGTACTTCTCCAGGATGGTAGCAAAACTCAGGAAGGTAGCTCATACAAAAGGCGTTATCCAAGGAGAAGCGCCAGAGCACGCTCTAATATGTTCTTTGGCTTGACCCCACTATATGGTGTACGCTCCTATGGAGAAGAGGACCTTCCCTTTTGCAGCAGCACTACAGGAAAGAAACGAGGAAAAAGATCTGCCGAAGGTCAAGTTGATGGTGCGGATGACCTAAGTTCTTCGGAAGAAGATGATGTGTATTATTACAACTTTTCCAGAACTGTAGTATCTGCGGCCGATGACAGACTGAGCGTACGCAACCTGTTCAAAGACGATGAGCGAAATTTGCACAGAATCCCCCAGCTGGATGGAGTAGATGATGGCACAGAAAGTGATGCTGGCATCACCACCATCACCGGGAAATCTGGACACGCCGGAAAGAGGAACAGCAAACAGAACGGAGCAGAAAAGTTGGTTGAATCGGACGAACAGTTGGAAAAATCTCACACAGGTAAAGGCAGCAAGGGATCAGATACCAAAATAGAAAGCTGTCATCCTGTAAAGCAAGATTCGCTAGAGACTCAACTCGGCTTAGACACTCCACGACGAAGCCATGGCGGAGCCGATAAAGCTCTGCTAGATACATTTAATACCGAGCTACTAAAGTCCGACTCTGACAATAACAACAGTGATGATTGCGGGAACATCCTTCCAATCGACATCATGGACTTTGTCTTGAAAAATACACCGGCAATGCAAGCACTAGGAGAAAGCCCTGACTCTTCGTCGTCTGAGTTGCTCACATTGGGGGACGGTTTGGGGCTGGACACCGTTTTCTCACAGCAGCTTCCGTCATCCGAACCAGTGGACCGTACCGTTCCTTCCGCTATGTCTGCAGATGAGCAGTTTGAGCTTCCCCTTGAGCTACCCTCTGATCTTTCAGTTTTGACCACTCGCAGCCCGTCTCTTCCAAGTCAGAATCACAGCAGACTTGGCGTCATACCAGATTCCCAAATGTCTACAACCAGTGATCGCTCCCTTTTGTCTTTACCGACTCCAGACTCGAGTGAAAAAGTCACCGTTACAGAAAAGCCAGTGCCGTCCGGTGAGGGAGACTCAGACCTCATGTCTCAAAGTGTGGATAGAACGCCAGAAAGACACATGACGCCGGATAGCTTCATAGCAGGGCACATGGACTCTGAGCACATTTCTAGCCCTTCCTGTGGACAGGTGGATCATGTGGCGAGTCAAGAACTGACACGAAATAGTAGTACACCAAATTTGCAAGTTCCAGTGTCGCCCACTGTGTCAATTCAGAACCAAAAATATATATCAAGGACCTCAGAAAGTCCCGGTCCCTCGCAATTGCAGACCACTGCCATACAAAGCACACCACCTCACCTCAAATCTCCAACCGAAAAGGTCGTTGTTGTCAATCAGAACATGCAACCTCTTTACGTTTTGCAAACCTTGCCGAATGGCGTAACACAAAAAATACAACTGACTCCGACTGTACCTCCTGGATCAAGCCGTATGGATGGAGACGTGCCAGTGCTAAGTTCAATGGGAGCAGGTCTAACTTTAGCCACCACACTTAATCCTGCTCTAACTTCACCATTTCAACCCACTAGCAAGAGGCTTCTATCAATGCCCCACCACTCACACCTTCAACCTTTTTCAACAACCCAACAGGCGACTTTCTTGCCTGGTCTCGGTAACCAACCTTCTGGTCTTCTCATTGGGGTGCAGCCAACAGCTGAATCGCAACGTCTAGTCTCAGAATCGGGGCAACGATCAGATTTGAGCAGCACATCCAATCCTCAAACTTCTAGTATGGGTAAGAAAAGGCAGATTGCACGCCTACACTCCAAGAAGAACAAAAAGCTGGCACCCTCTGTGGCACCTGCTTTACGACATCCTCCCGAAGTTGTATCAAATATGACACTAATTAACTTCCCGGCCCCACAGATTACTGGCAGTTTACCAAATCACCCAAGCCTAATTGATTTGGGCACCACCCACCGCACTATTCCCAATATCATTAAGCGTTCCAAGTCTGGCGTCATGTACTTCGACCAGACACCCTTGCTGCCTCAGAATTTGGGAGCATCCAGCTCTGTAGGGACGGCAACCAGTGTCATCGGCTTGGATCATGGACATCTTACTAGTCAAGTGCCAGCTATTGCAGCTGGTTCTTCCGTCCTAAATGTGGTGTCAATGCAGACAACCGCTACACCTCCTCCTGTAAGCGGTCATGTTACTCTTACCAGTCCCGGCATTTTAGGTCCTTCAGAACTTGGCTCCATTGGCAACTTCCTAATAAAAACGAGCCCACAGGGATTGGGCATTCAAGATAATCATGTGGCTCTCCCTTCCGGCCCCGGGATTTTTCCTACAACAGCTACTTTGGCAACCACTTCCAGCATATGTGTCGTGCCCTCTTCTCAGTCGGTGGGAATGACTCTTGCCCAGACAGTTAATGAACAGGACTGTCCGTTCCCAATTCCTCATCACATGAATAGACTGATCAGCAGCCGGCCTCCACTCCTACCAGACTCTGACCACAGATCGCCAACTCGCCAGCTGCCTTCAGAATCTGAGGGCAAGACCATAAACTCTGCAACTTCATCATCCGCTTCTGGTCTACAGAAAGTAAGTTCCGCTTCAGCCCAAAAAACGAAAAGCAAAGGGAAGCGACAGACGAGCTCCGCCGACAAGAGCAGCAGGAAAAAACACAAGCCCTTACATGTCAGTCAAAGGCCGATGGTTGTACGAGAGCAAGATAAGGACGGAGAGTCACCCGGAACCATTCTAGTGTATGTCCCATGCATCTTGCTTGTTTGCCTTTTCTTAGAATCTTTTTTTTTTGGGTCAGTTGAAATTTTATGTTTTGATTCCACTGCAATAATTCAGTCTAGTCCTGAACATCTGAACCTGAACATTCATGACCTACCTAGAGGATTGGTCAACGAAGTCCTACAGATGTGGGTCCTTTTACTGGTAATGGATGGACAATTCAAGGGAGGCTAAGGACAGGTCCTGGGTTTACGACCCACATGTATTGGTCATTTGACACCCTGGGTCAGACAGACAACCTCCGCAAAAAATCGAGAAAAAAATAGTTTGTTCACCGCTGTAGTATCCAATAAGCCCATCTGCTAGGGCAGACACATAGGGTCCATAATAAAAGAAGTTTGCGTCTCACGTAAAATAATTTTTCACTTTATTAAACTTCCATAAAATGATTATCATGATTGGATGAAATTTCAGATGTTGACACGTTTCGACTTCCACAGTCTTAATCGTAACATGATCCTGGCTATAGTATCTTAACATTTATTACAGCACTAGACAATCCTTCATGATGACATCATATAATTACTTAATTATATGCGATGTGTAACGGATCAAGAAAGTTGGAACATAAGGCATAAACAATTATTTCTCCATCGCCTCATTGGGGGACACAGACCATGGGTGTTATGCTGCTGCCACTAGGCATAACACCCATGGTCTGTGTCCCCCAATGAGCGTCTCGGAGAAAGGATTTTACGGTACCAACAAAAATACCTGTATTAATTGGCATTTAACATTGCAATCGAGTCAGTAAATGTACATAAGATCATTGTGAAAATGTAACCCTAACAGTGACCTGGTGTTTAGTTTCATGATCCACAGTGCCTCATTTTTTAATAATTTTCTCCAATCACCCCCTATTAATTGGTCTATTAATCCAAATCCAAATAATGTAAATGTTTCTAAATGGCCTTCTTGCGCAGTGTGCTCTGCAATTCTGATTTTCATTTAAATTCCGACACGGTCACTCCATCTGCCGACCACACTATAAGAATGTCGTTGATGTAGCGACCGTACCAGAGCAGGCAATCCACAAATGGGTTATTGTGAGAAAAAATAAAACTCCTCCCCCCATGCAAAATAAAGAATGGCAATTAATTTTATATAAGTTGATGCATTCTCATGTTCAACTTCCTTGAACCTTTACACATATGTGGCACATAATTAATTGTATGATGTCATCATGGAGTGTCTAGTGTTTTTTATAAATAGAAGATGCCGTGCCAGGAGCATGTTACGATGACTGGAAGTCATAACGTGTCAACATCTGAAATTTCATCCTGTTATGGCTATCTTTTTTATGGAAGTTTAACCCTTTACCGACATCGGTTGGTCTCCCTCCCTTTGATGTGGGCTCCGGTGATGAGCCCTCATCTTTCCCGGGACATGTTTTGAACAGCTGACATGTGCCCGCAATAGCCGCGGGTGGAATCGTGATCCACCCGCTGCTATTAACTAGTTAAATGCCGCTGTCAAACGCTGACAACGGCATTTAAATGGAGCTTCCGGCAATCGGTCTGGAAATACGCCCAGCGGTGACCCGCGTCACGTGATTGCTGGTCACCGGTGTGTCGGCATTACAACCCGAGGTCTCCTGGAGACGTCTATGGTTGTCAGTGCCAGCTTGCTGTGAGCGCCGCCCAGTGGTCGGCGCTCATAGCAAGTAATTCAGCTACATAGAGGCGAACTGATCATCGCCTCTATGTAGCTGAGCCAATCGAGTTGTGTCAGCTTCTAGTCTCCCGTGGAGACTTGAAGTATGCCAAAAGTAAAAAAATGTTTTTAAAAATAAAAAAGATACAAAAGTTCAAATCACCCCTCTTTCACCCCATTCAAATAAAACAATAAAAAAAAGATCTAACATACACATATTTGGTATCGCCGCGGTCGGAATCACTCAATCTATCAATAAAATAAAAGGATTAACCTGATCGCTAAACGGCGTAGCGAGAAAAAAAAAATCAAAACGCCAGAATTACGTTTTTTGGGTCGCCGCGACATTGCATTAAAATGCAATAACGGGCGATCAAAACAATGTATCTGCACCAAAATGGTATCAATAAAAACGTCAGATCGTCACGCAAAAAATAAGCCCTCACCCAACCCGAAATCATGAAAAAATGGAGCCACTACGGGTCTCGGAAAATGGCAACTTGTTTTTTTTTTTACACATTTTGGATTTTTTTTCACCACTTAGATAAAAAAGAACCTAGACATGTTTGGTGTCTATGAACTCGTAATGACCTGGAGAATCAGTGGTAGGTCAGTTTTAGCATTTATTGAACCTAGCAAAAAAGCCAAACAAAAAACAAGTGAGGGATTGCACTTTTTTTTGCAATTTCACCTCACTTGGATTTTTTTTCCCCATTTTCTAGTACACGACATGGTAAACCAATGGTGTCTTTCAAAAGTACAACTCGTCCCGCAAAAAGCAAGCCCTCACATGGTCATATTGATGGAAAAATAAAAAAGTTATGGCTCTGGGAAGTAAGGGAGCGAAAAACGAAAATGCAAAACTGAAAAACCTCTGGGGGTTAAGGGGTTAATAAAGTGAAAAATTATTTTACCGGAGAAGCCAACTTAATTTTTTTTTTATATATATTGGACTTCATACCCCCTGTAAAATGTTTGTGCAAGATAACGATATTGATACCTTTTCCTTAAGGGTTAGTGAGGGTATAGCACCCCTACTGATCAGCTGTTACCAGGTACCCCAGCACCCCCTATGTACCCGGTGTACAGAGCCGGTACAGCGCTGTACACTTTGTAGTGGCTGTTCTCAGGTACTGCAGCTCAGCTCCTGTTCACTTCAATAGGAGTTGATTTGCCCTTTCCTCCTATAGGTCATCAATATCGTAGTCCTGGACATTCCCTTATTGACTTCAACCCTTTTTTGTAAATGTAGTCACTAAGGAAAAAGTTACAGCTCCTTCAGGAGCCACTTTCTTATTGGTTCAGAAATGCTTCTTCACAATCGATCAATTTGTATCGGCCTAAAACTAGTTAGAAAGTTTGCCTACTTTTTGTTCTTTATTTTGCTGTGGCCAAACACTGTAACTTTATCACAGCTCCCATAATACACTGCTCTCTATAAACTCCGAATTTCCCTTTCCTTGTTCTGGATATTGATTTTGGATCCCCCAGTATCATACATTTATGACTTACTGTATGTTCTGGTTACAGGAGAATTTAACAATATATTACTGTTATTTTTAGGAGCATCAAGCCCAAAATTGATTGTTATGATATAAACGCACCACACACGCCTACAGTCATCGAGCTGGAAAAGACTGTGGCGTAAGTAATAAAACGTGAGAACTCCAATGTATCTCTAGACTGCAAAATTAAAGGGGTACTCCGCGGGGAGGGATCCATGGTGTGCGGCATTAGGGTACTGAATTAAAGGATGGTAATACTGTTTTAATGTCAAAATGTTCCATATTAAGTGTAAAACATAAGCTCCATTTATACATGAACGCATTGTAGCCTTCCCGCCTGGCCATCGGCTTTGGGTTCCCGCCCGACCATGTTTCTGAGATCCCCGCCAAAGGCTTCAGGTCCCCCGCCCATCCAAGGGCTTCAGGTCCCCGCTCTGTCAAAGGCTTCAGGTCCCCGCCTGGCAAGGGTTTTAGGTCCCCTCGGCCAAGGGTTTTAGGTCCCCACCCAGCACGGGTTTGAAGTCCTGCCCGGCCACATGCTTTAGGTTCCAACCCGGCCATGGGTTGTAGATCCCTGCCAAGCCACAGGTCCCACCTGGCCATAGACTTTAGCTCCCCACCTAGCCATGGTTTAAGTCCCCGGTTGACTATGGGCTTTAGGTCCCTGCCTGGCGATGGGGTTTAGATCCCTGCCCAGTCACAGGTTACAGGTTTCGCCCGGCCACAGGCTTTAGGCCCCCACCCGACCATGCGATTTAGACCCTTGGCTGGCCATGGGCTTTAGGTCACCGACTGACTATAGGCTTTAGGTCTTTGCCTGACCATGGGTTTTATGACCTGAGCTGTCTCCACCATTTGGATTTGTGATGCAGTTAATTTGGATAGACTGGCAATCAGACTGTCACTTGTAGCTGTAATATGGATTCCAAAGTGCACAGACATTACAGTCTGAATGAGGCCTAAATCATTACATCACAAAATGTGACTGTGTTTTTCGCTTTTTTTTGTTTACAGGCAATCTGCGACCATTGTAGATCCGGACCCAGTAATGAGGGAACTAAGTAGGCCAGAGATAAAACAGGATGGTATGTTCCAACACGTTTCTGATCATGTATAGACCAGAATCAAACATGTCAGTGGGGTTCTCCACTTTCAGGAAACTTTCTCCGATAGTTCTAAAAAGAAAAATAAATTGAGTATTACTTACTCTCCCTGGGTCGCGCATTCTGTTCTCCGCTGTCTTGGTCTTGGTTGTTTGTCTGCAGTGGTTAAGCGCCTCCACCTGTGTAGACAGGGCTGATTAGCTACAGCACTGTCAACATGATGTGTGTGTATATATACTTTCAGCTGCAGATGAAGGAAGGGAGACACAGTCATTACTAGTGGGTAGGCGGAGCCCAGATGAGATCGACACCTCAGATTAAAAAGAGTGTTGACCGGCCCCTCCAGCTCGGGCTCCTCCTACTCAGCTCTCCAGTTTTCAATTTGAGGTCAGAGAAGATAGTCGCTGCTGGAAGCAGCTCCTCAGAAGATTTTATTATTTTTTATCGGACAAGAGACTTGGATCACCAAATGTGGTCTAGAGGTCTCAGGGGTCTCAGCGCTGCTGGACCCCAACCTCTCCCTTGGCGGATCTGTATTACCCTATATGGTGGTCCCTGCAGAACCCTGCCGGCCCGGGGGGATGAGGATGGCTTCCCTGGCGGGGACGCAAACCGCGCTGCAGGGGTCACTGCGATCCCCGCCCTGGGGGGAAGCATGGGCACGCGCCAGAAACCCCTGGGGGTCCCTGTGACGCTTTCGGCTGGTGAGTACTCCACATTTAATATGTGTTTGAGTGTTTTCAGCGACTGCTGCGGCAGTCGCTGTTACAATATACATGCGGTGACTGTGTGTTTTTTGTCCGCAGGTGGATGCCTGCAGGACATAGGAACGGGGGAGAGAGGAGCTGCGCGCCTTTTTTATTTGAATTTCGCGCCGCTCTGAGCGCGCGCTTTACGGCAGTCTCCTTTTCCGGCTTCCCTCATGAAGCACACGGAGGCACAGCGCGGCGGCCATTAGCCGAGTAATGCTGACAGGCTGAAAGCTCCCTCGGACATCGCTCTCCTCCCCTCTCGGAGCGCTGCACCGCGACCAGCTGGGTGAGTCGCTTCTACCCGTCTAGGGCAGAAGCTTAACCCCTTCACCCCCACAGCGCGGGCGCCTTTCTGAGGCACAAATGGGTGGCAGACTGTGCTGCCTGCAGCTGTTATCTCAAAGCTCGCACACCTTTTCAATATAAGAGGTTGTGGGGAGTCTGCGACAGTAATACTGCCACTATACGTTCCTGCTAACGACGACGCATACTATGCGATCGTTTGTGTGATCATTTTTAATGTCACTAGTAGCTGCCAATCTGGGCGATCTCATTAACAACGCATAGGCGGTTAGCGATCCCCTTAATGACTTTGGCGGTCATTGCGATTTACAAAACAGCGCAATTTTTTAGCGATATTGTGAACGTTTCGTCTTGTTAAGTGTGGCATAGCTGTCCTATAGCTGCTGCCTTATAAGAGGCACTTGGGGCTCGCACACCCTTTTCATTATTAAGGTTGTGGGGAGTCTGCGACTTTAACCCCTTCTTAGGCAGTTAACTCTTAATGGGGGACAGCTGGGGTAGCTCTCTCCTTAAGAGCTTTAACCCTTCAGCGTTTCGTTTTTTCTTTAAGAAACCACACTTTCTAATTACTGACAGGTTTGACCTGCCATATTCTGTGCAACCGTCTCCCAGATCCACTACAGGATCAGTCTCGCGTATCTGACGCGCAGACCTCGACGGCGTCAAGCGCAGCGGTCGGAGGTTCCAGTGGTGTCAGCCCTCGCTAGTTTCTATTGATGGCCTGTCTGATTTTCTATTATTGAGTGTCAGCTAGATCCTCTCATGTCAGGAAGCGACACAAGCCGGTGCCTTCCTTCCCGCGTAACGAAAATGTCCGATTCGGACAAGGAGGATCGGCAGGGACACTCTGCCTCTCTCTTGGGCCGTAAAGAGGTTTTTATTGGAGGCGTTACAGTTACCGGAGGAGGTATCTGGACGTCCTGGTAAGTCGGCCCGGATGTTTTCAATCACGATCAAGCTTTACCATCACTGGATAAGCTTAATGGGGCAGTGGAGAAGGAGCGCCTGTGTCCAAAAAATTGAGACACCGTATCCGTGTTCTACGGAGTTGATGATAATTGGATCCTTCTCCTGAAGTGGATGTTCCTTTATCCCAGCTTAGCAAAATCCTCCTGTTAAGGGGAAGGCGAGTCTGCAGGACCCGCTGGACAAAAAACGTAGATGGCAGAAAAATCCATCTGCGAGGCCGCGGATCATGGATTCAGTATTAAGGATCCATGTGTGCTTGTAAAGTTTCCCTGAGCCGGTTGGACCGTCTACGGACGGCGTGGCAAGGTGGATCTCCTCTATCGAGGTAGATGGGCTTTTCCAGTTGTTGGAGGATACTGCGTCACTGCTATCCAGGGCGCAATCCTCGGCAGTCACAGTCAGAAGAGCACTGTGGCTTAGACAGTGGACCGGGGATGCGGTTTCCAAGCAGGGTTTGCTATCTTTAGCTTGCAAGATGGTCAGCTATTTGGACCTGACCTCACAGAGCTGATTGCCAAGGTAAAGGCAAAAGAAACAGCTTTACCGCAGCGCAGAGCTGTGACTTCTGCGTCTGGCAGGACTAGTGCCGGTAGTTGTCGGCGGTCCTTTCGGTCCAGGGGATGATTCAGTCAGCCCTCTGGGGTTCGGGTCGTCCCTCTTTTTAAAAAAAAAAAAAAAGGGGAATTCTCAGAAATTCCGCATACCCTGGAAACAGAACTTCCGTTAAGACAAGCGGGAAGCTGGTAGAAAGCCCGCTAAGGCGGACTGACGCCTGGGTCTCACTCGAGCGCTCTTGAGTGGGGGGTCGTTTACTCCAATTCAAACCGACTGGGGCTTCCCGCATGTCGGACGCCTGGGTGACACGGGTTGTGTTGGCAGGCTACTTCATAGAGTCTCTTTCTCGACCCCCAGACAGTTTTTTTTGTCAACCTCGCGTTCCGTCAGAGCCCGAACTTTTTGCCGCTCTGCTGCGGGAGGTAGATTCCCTTCTGCAGAAAGGTGTGGTGGTGCCGGTTCCGCCGGAGGGCCGGGGAAGAGGGTTTTATTCTAACCTCTTTGTGGTCCCCAAAAAAGAGGACAAATTTCGGCCCTTTCTGGATCTCAAAAGATTCAATCGGCATGTCCACGCCAGGAAATTCCGCATGGAGTCGCTTCGCTCCGTTTTGGCGGCCCTGTCGCAGAACGCTTTTTTGGTGTCAATCGACATTCGCGACGCTTATTTGCACTTCCCAATCGGAAGGGCCCACCAACGCTTCCTTCGTTTTGCCATAGGTCAGGACCATTACCAGTTTGTGGCTCTGCCATTCGGGTTGGCCTCAGCGCCCAGAGTTTTTACAAAAATTTCTGGCGCCTCTCATGGCATTTCTTCGAAGACAGGGGGTTTAGATTCTTCCCTACCTGGACGACCTTTTGATTGTGGCCCTCAAAGGAGGAGGCAGTGACTGCTTGCAATCTATCCCTTCAGTTCCTGGAGGACTTCGGGTGGCTGGTCAGTTGGGAGAAGTCGTCTCTGGAATCGTCGCAGTCAATCCTGTTTTTTGGGGATGCATTTCGACACAGTACGAGCAGTGGTGTCTCTGCCTCCAGACAAGCAAGCATGTCTCCTTCGACATGTACAGGTTATGAAGTCTTCGACAGCGATGTCTCTTCGAGGGTGTATGCGCCTTCTGGGTTTGATGGTGGTCCATGGAGCCACTTCTGTTTGCGCAGTTTCATTCCAGGGCCCTCCAAAGGCTCATTCTGAGCCGTTGGGATCGATCGCAGACTTCGCTGGATTGCAGTCTCATCATCTCCCACAGGGTGCGAGAGTCTCTAGGATGGTGGTTACGTCCGGAAGCGTTATCCCTGGGACGTCTTTCCTCCCTCCGAGGTGGTCGGTCATAACCACCGATGCCAGCCTGACGGGCTGGGGAGGTGTCTGGACGATCTCTGGATTCAGGAGTATTGTCGTCGGAGGAGTCTCCTGCCGATCAACATCCTGGAATTGAGGGCAATTTTCCTTTGCCTCCAACACTGGACGGTCCCTTTAAGCGGTCTGCCTGTCCGAGTGCAGACAGACAATGCGACGGCGGTCGTGTATATCGACCATCTAGGCGGGACAAGGAGTTCCAGGCTCATGGTGGAGGTTTCTCGGATCCTGGTATGGGCCGAGACCATAGTGCCAGCCTTCTCTGCGATCCACATTTCAGGAGTTCAGAATCACGGCAGACTTTCTCAGTCACGAGAAGATGGATCCCGGAGAATGGAGTCTTCATCCGGAGATTTTTGCACTGCTGTGCTCCCGTTGGGGAACTCCCCAAGTGGATTTGATGGCATTCAGGTTCAATGCCAAGTTACCGACTTTCATGTCCAGGTACAAGGACCCGAAGGCTGTGACGGTGGATGCTCTGGTGGCTCCGTTGGACCAATTCGAGCTAATCTATGTGTTCCTGCCGATACCCTTATTTCCTCTGGGGTTGTGTCGGATCAGACTGGAGAGAATCCCGGCTATGTTGATAGCCCCAGATTGGCCAAGGAGGATGTGGTTCTCGACACTGGTGTCGCTTCTAACAGCGCCTCCTTTTCCACTTCCTCTTCGCCCGGACCTGTTAACCCAAGGGCCCGTTCGTCATCCGGACCTGAAGTCTCTGCGTTTGAGGGGTGGCTCTTGAGACCGAAATATTGACCGTCAAGGTTTTTCAGCCAAAATCATTGCCACTTTGCGGGCTGCCAGAGGTCCGGCTACTACTAGGATTTATCACAAAGTCTTGGGAAGCCTTCTTTTTGTGGTGTTCGGGTTCTTCACGGAACCCGAGGATTCTTTCCATTCCCAATTTGTTGGCCTTTTGCAGTACGGGCTGGACAAGGGTTTGGCAGTTAGCACTCTGAAGGGTCAGGTTCTGCCCTGCTTTTGCTTTTCGGAAGGCTATCGCCTCGCGTAGGGACGTACGTTCCTTTTTTCGCGGAGTAACCCGTCAGTTTCCGCCGCGGAGGCAACTGTGTCGCCTTGGCGGCTCAATCTTGTATTGGAAGCTCTTCAACATGGGCCTTTTGAGCCTATGGACTCTGCTAGCTTTTCTTTGCTATCTTGGAAGGTTGCCTTTCTAGTGGCGGTTACCTTTTTGAGAAAGGTTTTTCTAAGTTGGCGGCTCTTTCTTGCTTGCCTCCTTTCCTGGAGTTTCACCCGGATCGCGTAGTACTTCGCACACGGGGCGACTTCCTACCTAAGGTGCCCTCGCTCTGTCCGGAGCCGAGGAATGCGAAGGAACGGGCCTTGCACAAATTGGATTTGGTGCGGGCTTTGAAGTTCTATTTGTTTATTACTCAAAATTTTCGGAAGTCGGAACTCTCTGTGATTCCAGCAGGTCGTCAGCGTGGTCAACGAGCTTCCAAGGACTCTATAGCTCGTTGGATTCGGTCGGCCTTTTTAGAGGCTTACCGACTTAAAAGCGAACCTTGCCCGATTAAGATTCAAGCTCACTCCACGAGGGCTGTGGCTTCCTCGTGGGCCTTTCATCAAGGGGCCTCGGCAGCTCAGCTCTGCCGAGCGGCGACCTGGCGTTCCGTCCACACGTTTATAAAGTTTTATAAGGTGGACGTCAGTGCTTCCGCTGCTGCGGCCTTAGGGTCCTGCAGGCGGCCGTAGCTTAAAATTCTAGTTAACTTGTATTTGGCGCCTATTGCGCATTTTATCTAGGTTGTTGGGATTCTGCCTTTTCTGGTTTTTTCCCACCCTTAATTTTTGGACTGCTTTGGGACGTCCCACTAGTAATGACTGTGTCTCCCTTCCTTCATCTGCAGCTGAAAGACGGATTTTGGTAAGAACTTACCTGTAAAATCCTTTTCAGCGAAGAAGGAAGGGAGACACAGATCCCTCCCATGGCAGAAGTGTGTTGTTGTTTTCAGATGCGGCGTGACCCTTCTCTGATAGCGATTATCTGGGCTGAGGTTGACGCGCTAAGGCTCTGTTCCAGCATCGCCAGCTCATCGCAGTGATCAGGTCCAGTGAGTAGTACCTGGAACTGTGTGGTTTTTGCCTACATGCATGCATAACCTGTATTCTTGTGTTTTTTTCTCTGAATTCCTTCAGAAGGGGTTATGTTGCTCCGCTGGTGATATTGCTCTTACTTAAGCTTGTGTACAACTGGAGAGCTGAGTAGGAGGAGCCCGAGCTGGAGGGGCCGGTCAACACTCTTTTTAATCTGAGGTGTCAATCCTATCTGGGCTCCGCCTACCCACTAGTAATGACTGTGTCTCCCTTCCTTCTTCGCTGAAAAGGATTTTACAGGTAAGTTCTTACCAAAATCCGTCTTTTTTTTCCTTCATCTTCTAAGCCGCAGAAGTTTGTCATTTTATCACCTGTGCAGATTGTAAACCTCCAGAAGATGACGCTGGCTTTACCTCTCCGCTCATGAGGTTACTGCAGCATGAACAGAGGCGTCAGGATTCTCATCAGGGTCCCAAACCTCGGCCCGGCCTCCTGTTTGAGATCTCCAGTGATGATGGTTTCCAGATTTCTTCTAACAGCATTGAAGGTAAGTGAGGATTTGCGAGAACAGGGTATTAAATAAGGATATTGGCCACTTATGATCTATTGGAGCTAAGAAATCCCCCAAAAGCTGGTAGGGTCTTTCATTTTTACTATTTATGGAGATCTACCTATGATTTTGGGATTTGTTCTCTTACTTTTCAGAAAGGAGTGATACTCCAAATCCAAAACCTATTGTTCTATCATTGGATGATTTACCAGTTTAGCTGCGATGGGTGAGGGTCTGCCGACCTTCTGTTTGACACCAGACTTGATGTGGTTGTCTAAAGGTACCAGAGGCAAAAAATGTATTCTATCATCCCTATTGGGATGATGGTTGCATCCTTCTTTATACACTTAGGTCAGGGATCTTATAACTACCTCGTATAAAACCGTTTCATACATAAACATGCAACTGGTTCTTGCAGAGACCTCCACCCACCATCTTGTCTCAAATTTACCCAAGCTCAGTCGTCAGTTTCATGATACCACCTCTGGTTTCATTCACACCCGGTCATTGTTTCAGTGATTGCTCCACTTTCAGATGAAATCCCTTCTCCATCTTGAGCTCAGAGTAATATTCTGCCAGTCAGTGCCACAGTCATGGCATATGCCAATGACGTGGGTGGCATCAAAACCAACATTGTGGAAACAGCTTGGGTTCTCTCCAGAAAGCCTTGTTCCAACATTACCTGCTGTCCATATTTTGAAGGCAAATTACTGGATCCTGGTGAGTGGGTTTTCCACACCATTGTCCTTGCCCAGGTCTACCAGTGTTGAGGCATCATCAACAGCGCTTGTTCAGTCATGGACAAAAGTTTTGAGAATGACACAAATATTAATTTCAGCAGCAGATGAAGGAAGGGAGACACACTAGTCATTACTAGTGGGTAGGCGGAGCCCACATAGGATAGAACACCTCAGATTAAAAAGAGTGTTGAACGGCCCCTCCAGCTTGGGCTCCTCCTACTCCAGCTCTCCAGTCTAAAATTTGAGGTCACAGAGGATAGTCTCTGCTGAAGCAGCTCCTCAGAAGAATTTTTTATTTTTATCGGACAGGGACTTGGACCCCCGTGGTCTTGAGGTCTCAGGGGTCTCAGCGCTGCTGGACCCCCACCTCTCCCTTGGCGGATCTGTATTACCCTGTAAGGTGGTCCTGCAGAACCCTGTCGGCCCTGGGGGATGAGGATAGCTTCCCTGGCGGGGACGCAAACCGCGCTTCTGGGGTCACTGCGTTCCCCGCCCTGGGGGGAAGCTACGGGCACAGCGCCACAAATCCCTGGGGGTCCCTGTGGCGCTCAGCTGGGTGAGTACTCAACATTTTAATGATGTGTTTGAGTGCCTCAGCGGCTGCTGCGGCAGCCGCTGTTACAGTATTCAGTGTGGTGATTGTGTCCTTTTGTCCGCAGGTGGATGCCTGCAGGACATGGGAGCGGGGAGCAGAGTGAGTCGCGCGCCATTTTTTTGAGCCGGCGGGGGCGTGGCTTCATGTTTTCCCGTCTTTCGCGGGCAGGAAGCGCTCTGAGCGCGCGCTTTACCCTGCCTCTTCTCTTCCGGCTCCTCTCCTCAAGCACGGCGGCCATTACTGACGGCCTCCTCGGGCTCCTCTCTCTCTCCGCTCCCCCCGACCGACCGAAAGGAACAAACTGCACCGCGGCCAGCTGGGTGAGTCGCTTCTACCTTTCTGAGGGCAGAAGCTTGACCACTTCACCCCCACAGCGCAGGGCACCTTTATGAAGGTGCTGCCAACTGAACGCTCCCGCTCACGATCACAATAACGACGCATACTAATGCGATCGTTTTTTTGTGATCGTTTTAATGTCGCTAGTAGCTGCCACAGTGGGCGATCTCATTGACGACGCATAAGTGGTTAGTGATCTATTTAGCGACTTGGGCGGTTATTGCGATGTACAAATCAGCGCAATATGTTAGCGATCTCGTAGGCGTTCTTGTTTAATGTGGCACATTGTCCTGCAGCTGCTACCTCATAAGAGGCACCTGGGGCTCGCACACCCTTTTCATTAAACAAGGGTTGTGGGGAGTCTGCGAAATTAACCCCTTCTTTGGCGGTTAACCCTTTATTGGGAGACAGCTGGGGTAGCTCTCTCTTTAAGAGCTTTAACCCTTCAGCGTTCGTTTTGCCTTTGAAAACCACACTGTTCTAGTTGCTGACAGGTTTTGACCTGCCATATACTGTGTGAGGGCATGTCAGATCAGGGTCCAGGTGCGGACCGTCTCCCAGATCCGCTACAGGATCAGTCTCGCGTATCTGACACACAGACCTCGACGGCGTCAAGCGCAGCGGTCAGAGGTGTCAGTGATGTCAAAATGGAGGCCCTTGCTCGTTCTATTGATGGCCTGTCTGAACTTCTAGGTCATTGGGTGTCAGCTAGATCCTCTCATGGCAGGAAGCGACACAGGCCGGTGCCATCTTCCCCGCGTAGCGACTCGGAGATTTCGGGCATGGAGGGTTCCCCTTCAAGCTCGGATGGGTAGATGTCCGATTCGGATAAGGAGGATCGGCAGGGACACTCTGCCTCTCTTTTGAGCCGTACAGAGGCTTTTATTGGAGCCATGAGGGAGGCGTTACAGTTACCGGAGGAGGTAACTAGACGTCCTGGTAAGTCGGCCCGGATGTTTCAGGAGTCGCATAGGTCGCGATCAGCCTTACCATCTCTGGATGAGCTTAATGGGGCAGTGGAGAAGGAACGCCTGTGTCCAGATAAACGTTTTCAGGGGACACGGTTTTTTGAGACGCTGTACCCGTGTACTACGGAGTTGATTGATAATTAGATTCCTTCTACTGAAGTGGATGTCCCTTTATCCCAGCTTAGCAAATCCTCATTACTTCCTGTTAAAGGGAAGGCGAGTCTGCAGGATCCGCTGGACAGAAAAACGGAGATGGCAGCGAAATCCATCTACGAGGCCGCGGGTCATGGATTCAGAGCAGTGCTAGGATCCATGTGTTCTTGTAAAGCTTCCCTGAGCTGGTTAGACCGTCTACGGACGGCGTGGCAAGATGCATCCCCACTATCCGAGGTAGAGGGGCTTTTCAAGTCATTGGAGGATGCAACCCGATATGGCAGTGATGCAGGTTTGGATGCTGCCTCAATGCTGTCCAGGGCGCAATCCTCGGCAGTCACAGTCAGGAGAGCACTGTGGCTTAGACAGTGGACCGGAGACGCGGTTTCCAAGCAAGGTTTGCTGTCTTTAGCTTACAAGGGTGGTCAGCTATTTGGATCTGACCTCACGGAGCTGATTGCCAAGGCAAAGGCAAAAGAAACGGCTTTACCGCAGCGAAGAGCTGTGACTTCTGCGTCTGGCAGGCATAGTGCCGGTAGTAGTCGGCGGTCCTTTCGGTCCAGGGGACGGTTCGGTCAGCCCTCTTGGGGATCGGGTCGTCCCTCTTTTTCAGGAAAAAACGCTCAGAAATCCCGCACTCCCTGGAAACAGAGCTTCTGCCAAGACAAGCGGGAAGCTGACAAAAAGCCCGCTAAGGCGGACTGACGCCAGGGTCTCACTCGAGGGCTCTCGAGTGGGAGGTCGCCTTCTCCAGTTCGAACCGACTTGGACTTCCCGCGTGTCGGACGCCTGGGTGACGCGGGTTGTGTCGGCAGGCTACTTCATAGATTTTCTTTCTCGACCTCCAGACAGTTTTTGTCAATCCCGCATTCCGTCAGAGCCCGAGCTATCCGCTCTACTGCGGGAGGTCGATTCCCTTCTTCAGAAGGGTGTGGTGGTGCCAGTTCCACCGGAGGACCGGGGAAGAGGGTTTTATTCCAACCTCTTTGTGGTCCCCAAAAAGGAGGACAAATTTCGCCCCATTCTGGATCTCAAAAGATTGAATCGGCATGTCCGCACCCGGAAATTCCGCATGGAGTCACTTCGCTCCGTTGTGGCGGCCTTGTCGCAAAACGATTTTTTGGTGTCAATCGACATTCGCGACTCTTATTTGCATGTCCCCATTGGAAGGGCCCACCAACGCTTCCTTCGTTTTGCCATAAGTCAGGACCATTACCAGTTTGTGGCCCTGCCATTCGGGTTGGCCTCAGCACCCAGAGTTTTTACAAAAATTCTGGCTCCTCTCATGGCGATTCTGCGAAGACAGGGGGTTACAATTCTTCCCTATCTGGACGACCTTTTGATTGTGGCGTCCTCAAAGGAGGAGGCGGTGACAGCTCGCAATCTATCCCTTCAGCTCCTGGAGGACTTCGGGTGGCTGGTCAATTGGGAGAAGTCGTCTCTGGAACCGTCGCAGTCAATCCTGTTTTTGGGAATGCATTTCGACACGGTACGAGCAGTGGTGTCTCTGCCTCCAGACAAGCAAGTGAGTCTTCTTCGTCATGTGCAGGTTATGAAGTCTGCGACAGCAATGTCCCTTCGAAGGTGTATGCGCCTTCTGGGTTTGATGGTGGCGTCAATGGAAGCAATTCCGTTTGCCCAATTTCATTCCAGGGCTCTCCAAAGGCTCATCTTGAACCGTTGGGATCGATCGCAGTTTTCACTGGATTGCAGTGTCATCATCTCCCACAGGGTGAGAGAGTCCGTAGAATGGTGGTTACGTCCGGAAGCGTTATCCCTGGGGAAGTCCTTCCTTCCTCCGAGGTGGTCGATCATAACCACCGATGCCAGCCTGACAGGCTGGGGGGCGTCTGGAACGATCTCTGGATTCAGGGAGTATGGTCATTGGAAGAGTCTGTCCTGCCGATCAACATCCTGGAATTGAGGGCAATTTTCCTTTGCCTCCAGCACTGGACGGTCCCTTTAAGCGGTCTACCAGTCCGAGTGCAGACAGACAACGCGACGGCGGTCGCGTATATCAACCATCAAGGTGGGACGAGGAGCTTCAGGCTCATGATGGAAGTGTCTCAAATTCTGGTATGGGCCGAGGCCAGAGTGCCAGCCATCTCTGCGATTCACATTCCAGGAGTTCAGAATATCACAGCGGACTTTCTCAGTCGCGAAAAGATGGATCCCGGAGAATGGAGTCTTCATCCGGAAATTTTTGCACTGCTGTGCTCCCGTTGGGGAACTCCCCAAGTGGATTTGATGGCATCCAGGTTCAATGCCAAGTTACCGACGTTCATGTCCAGGTACAAGGACCCGAAGGCTGTGACGGTGGATGCTCTGGTGGCTCCTTGGGACCAATTCGAGCTAATCTATGTGTTCCCGCCGATATCCTTACTTCCTCTGGTGTTGCGTCGGATCAGATTGGAGAGAGTCCCGGCTATGTTGATAGCCCCAGATTGGCCAAGGAGGACGTGGTTCTCGACACTGGTGTCGCTTCTGGCAGCGCTTCCACTTCCTCTTCGCCCGGACCTGTTAACCCAAGGGCCCGTTCGTCACCCGGACCTGAAGTCTCTGCGTTTGACGGCATGGCTCTTGAGACCGAAATCTTGACCCGTCAAGGTTTTTCAGCCGAAGTCATTGCCACTCTGCGAGCTGCCAGAGGTCCGGCTGCTACTAGAATTTATCACAAGACTTGGGAAGCCTTCTTTCAGCTGCAGATGGAAGGAAGAGAGCCACAGTATTCATTACTGATGGGTAGGCGGAGCCCCAGATCAGGATGTCACCTCAGATCAAAAGAGTGCTGACTGGCTGGCCCCTCCAGCTCGGGCTCCTCCTACTCAGCTCCAGTCTAAGATTTGAGGTCCAGAGGATGGTCGCTGCTAATGCAGCTCCTCAGAAGATTTTATTATTTTATATTCGGACAGGAGACTTGGATCACTAGTTGGTCTAGAGGTCTCAGGGGTACCAGCGCTGCTGTACCCCAACCTCTCCCTTGGCGGATCTGTATTTACTCAAAGTCCCTGCAGAATCCTTGCCGGCCCTGGGGGATGAGGAGAGCTTTCCTGGCGGGGACGCAAACCACACGTGCGGTCACTGCGTTCCTCGCCCTGGGGGAAGCATGGGCACAGCGCCAGAAACCCCTGAGGGTCCCTGTGGCGCCTTGGCTGGTGAGTACTCCACACAAATTTTTGATTATAATTATGTGTGAGTGCTTTAGCGTCTGAATGAGCAGCGCTATTACTTGTATGTCAGTATGCTTCAGCGCTGCTGTGACAGCGCTACTACATGTATGTCAGTATGCTTCAGCGCTGCTGTGACAGCGCTGTTACAAGTAGATGTGGTGATTTTTTGTCCGCAGGCAGATACCTGCAGGACAGAGAGGGAGCAGGAGCGGGGGAGTTCGCGCTCAATATTCGAGCTGGCGGGGGGCGTGGCCTAACGATTCCCGGTCTTCTGAGCAGGAAGACGCGCGCTCTGGCGTTTCTCCTGCGGCTCCCTCACTGTGGCGGCCATTACACAGGCTCCTGGGCTCCTCAGACCGCTCCTCTCCTCATAAGACACCACGGCCAGCTGGGTGAGTGCTGATTCCTCACCCCGCAGCGCAGCGATCGCTATCCTGCAGCTGCAGTCTCATTAGAGACATAAAAATTGGCTGGGGCTCACAAATATATATATTGTGGTGAGTTTGCAATATTAACCCCTCTGAGGGTTATTTCTACCAGCTAAATTTTTTGACTGAATACCGCTGGGGTAACCCTGCTTGGTGGAGCGTTAACCCTTCAGCGTTTAAAAAAAAAAAAAAAAAAAAAAAAAAAAAAACGCATAGTTTTTGCTGGTATTACCGCTTTGACCTGCTCATACAGGTGAGACATGTCTGAACAGAGTTCAGATGCCGCGGACCACGTCCCAGTGCCATTGCGGCAATCAGATACGCAGACCTCAACAGCGTCTAGCGCTGCGGTCGACAGCGGTGGAAAATTGGACGATATCGCTCGATCGATCAACAACTTGTCTGACCTTTTAGGTCAATATGTGTCTGCTAATTCCTCTCAGAGGAAGCGACGCAGGCCGTTACCGGCCTCTACACGGAGCGAGTCAGATGTATCTGATATTGGGCAGAGTTCCCCTTTAAATTCGGATGGAGAAATATCCGATTCAGATGCGGACGAGCCGCAGGGGCGTTCCTCTATGGCGAAGCGTACGGAGGCATTAATTGAAGCCATGAGAGATATATTACAGTTACCGGAGGAGGTAACTAGTCGTCCTGGTAAATCAGCACGCATGTTCCAGGAGTCCCGTGCTTCGCGTACAACATTGCCAGCTCTGGATGAGCTTAATAGTGTAATAGAGGAGGAACGTCTGTGTCCAGATAAGCGTTTTCATGGAACGCATTTCTTTGATACACTTTATCCTTGCTCTGCGGAGTTAAAGGCTAATTGGACTTCTGCTCCTGAAGTGGATGTGTCTTTATCTCAGCTTAGTAAATCCTCACTACTCCCTATTAAGGGAAAAGCGAGCTTACAGGAGCCTTTGGATAGAAAAGCAGAATTGGCGGCAAAAGCAGCTATGAGGCTGCGGGTCATGATTCCGAGCAGTGCTAGGATCCATGTGTGCTGCTAGAGCTTCTCTAGGCTGGTTGGCACGTCTGAAGACGGAGTTGCAAAATGAATCTCCGTTATCTGAGATACGGGAAACTTGTGAATGGTTAGAAACGGCAGCCTGTTATATATTTGATGCCGGTCTGGATACGGCATCTCTGCTGGCCAAAGCGCAAGCTTCAGCGGTCACAGTCAGAAGAGCTTTATGGCTCAGACAGTGGGCCGGGGACGCAGTTTCCAAACAAGGGTTGTTGGCCTTACCTTACAAGGGTGGCCATCTTTTTGGATCCGACCTCACAGAGCTGATTTCCAAGGCTAAGGCGAAGGAATCAGCATTACCACAGCGTAGGGCCATGGCCTCGGTGTCCAGTAAGCCTGGTGTCTATAGTGGTCGGCGGTCCTTTCGGGGCCGAGGACGATCTAGTCACTCCTCGTGGGGATCGGGTCGTCCTTCCTTCTCAGGAAAGAAATCCTCTCAGAAAACTCGTACTCCCTGGAAGCAGAGTTTCCGCCAGGACAAGCGGGAACTTGACAAAAAGCCCGCAAAGTCGGATTGACGCCAGGGGTCCACTCGAGGATTCTCGAGTGGGGGGTCGCCTGCTTCTTTTCAAGGAGACTTGGATGGCTCGCGTTCCAGATTCCTGGGTAACGCGGATAGTGTCGGCAGGCTATTTCATAGAGTTTGCTTCTCGACCCCCAAATGTTTTTTGTCAATCTCACGTTCCGTCGGAACCCGAGCTTGTTGTCGCTCTACAGCGAGAGGTCGAATCTCTGCTACAAAAGGGTGTAGTGATACCGGTTCCGTCAGAGGACCGAGGGAAAGGTTTTTATTCCAACCTTTTTATAGTTCCCAAAAAGGAGAACAAATTTCGCCCGATTCTGGATCTCAAGCGATTAAACCGGCATGTCCATGCCCGGAAATTTCGCATGGAGTCGCTTCGTTCCGTTGTGGCAGCTCTGTCACAGAACGATTTTCTGGTGTCAATCGACATTCGCGACGCCTATTTGCATATTCCCATCGGAAAGGCTCATCAGCGCTTTCTTCGATTTGCCATAGGTCAGAATCATTACCAGTTCGTGGCTCTGCCGTTCGGCTTAGCCTCAGCGCCAAGGGTCTTTACAAAAATTCTGGCGCCCCTCATGGCAATCCTTCGAAGACAGGGGATTACGATTCTCCCTTATCTGGACGATCTTTTGATCGTGGCTTCCTCGGAGGAGGAGGCGTTGACGGCTCGGGATTTGTCTCTTCAGTTTCTGAAGGACTTCGGTTGGCTGGTCAATTGGGAGAAGTCGTCCCTGGAACCATTGAGGACAATCCTCTTTTTGGGAATGCATCTCGACACGTTTCGGTCGGTAGTTTCCCTACCACCAGACAAACAGTCATCTCTTCTTCGACATGTACAGATTATGAAATCCTCAACGGCAATGTCCCTACGGAAGTGTATGCGTCTTCTGGGACTGATGGTGGCGTCCATGGAGGCAATTCCTTTTGCCCAGTTCCATTCCAGGACTCTCCAAAGGTTCATCTTGAGTCGGTGGAACCAGTCGCAATCGCTGGATTGCAGTGTCACCATTTCTCGCGCGGTGCGGGATTCTCTAGAATGGTGGTTACGTCCAGGGGCATTCTCCCTGGGGAAGTCTTTCCTCCCTCCGAAGTGGTCAGTCATAACCACCGATGCCAGCCTGACGGGCTGGGGGGGTGTTTGGAACAATCTCTGGATTCAGGGGGTATGGTCATCGGAAGAGTCTGTTCTTCCGATCAACATCCTGGAATTGAGGGCGATTTTCCTTTGCCTCCAACATTGGACGGTCCCTTTGAGCGGTCTGCCAGTCCGAGTGCAGACAGACAATGCGACGGCTGTCGCGTATATCAATCACCAAGGTGGGACAAGGAGTTCCAGACTCATGGTAGAGGTGTCCCGAATTCTGATTTGGCAGAGGCCAGTGTACCAGCCATTTCGGCGATTCACATTCCAGGGGTTCAGAATATTACAGCGGACTTTCTCAGTCGCAGAAGGATGGATCCCGGGGAATGGAGCCTCCACCCGGAAGTTTTTGCACTACTGTGCTCTCGCTGGGGAACCCCACAAGTGGATTTGATGGCATCCAGGTCCAATGCCAAGTTACCGACGTTCATGTCCAGGTACAAGGACCCGAAGGCTGTGGCGGTGGATGCTCTAGTGGCTCAGTGGGATCAGTTCGAGCTGATCTATGTATTCCCGCCGATATCCTTACTTCCTCTAGTACTGCGTCGGATCAGACTAGAGAGAATTCCAGCTATTTTGATAGCTCCAGACTGGCCAAGAAGGGTGTGGTTCTCGACAATAATGTCGCTGTTGGCGGCACCTCCTTTTCCACTCCCTCTTCAACCGGACTTGTTGACTCAGGGGCCCGTTTGTCATCCGGACTTGATGTCCCTGCGTTTGACGGCGTGGCTCTTGAGACCGAAATCTTGACCCGTAGAGGTTTCTCAGCCGAGGTCATTGCTACCCTTCGTGCTGCAAGAAGTCCGGCTACTACTAGGATTTACCACAAAATTTGGGAAACCTTCTTTTCGTGGTGTTTGGGGTCCTCTCGGAACCCGAGAAAATTTTCCATTCCCAACCTGTTGGCTTTTCTGCAGCATGGGCTAGACAAGGGTTTGGCAGTCAGCACCCTGAAAGGTCAGATTTCTGCTCTGTCCTTATTGTTCCGGAGAACCATTGCTTCAAATAGAGATGTGCTCTCCTTTTTCCGAGGTATATCTCGTAAGTTCCCGCCGCGGAAGGCACCCGTGTCTCCTTGGCGGCTCAACCTTGTTTTGGAGGCTCTTCAGCATAAACCTTTTGAGCCTATGTTTTCTGCTAGCCTTTCTTTACTTTCTTGGAAGGTGGCTTTCCTTGTTGCCGTCACTTCCTTGAGGAGAGTTTCTGAGTTGGCAGCTCTTTCTTGTTCGCCTCCTTTTCTGGAGTTTTTTCCGGATCGTGTAGTGCTTCGCACTCGGGGTGATTTTTTGCCTAAAGTGGTGTCACAATTTCATGTCAACCAGGATATTGTGTTGCCTTCATTCTGCCCGGATCCGAAGAATGTGAAAGAGCGTGCTTTACACACATTGGATTTAGTGCGGGCCTTGAAGTTTTATCTATCTATTACTCAAGGTTTTCGTAAGACGGACTCCCTATTTGTGGTTCCAGTCGGTCGTCGGCGTGGTCAACGAGCTTCCAAGGATTCTATAGCTCGTTGGATTCGGTCAGCTATATTGGAAGCTTACCGTCTTCAGGGTGAATCTTGCCCGATTAAGATTCAAGCCCATTCCACGAGGGCTGTGGCTTCATCGTGGGCTTTTCACCAAGGTGCTTCGGCAGTGCAGCTCTGCCGGGCGGCGACTTGGCGCTCTGTCCACACGTTTACGAAGTTTTATAAAGTGGACGTCAGTGCTTCCGCTGATGCAGCCCTCGGACGTAGGGTCCTGCAGGCAGCTGTAGTTTAAAGTTCTGGATGAACTTGTGTTTAGCGCTGGTTGCGCTTTGTTGTTAAGGTTGTTGGGTTTCTGCCTCTTGTTGGTTTTTTCCCACCCTTATTTTTGAACTGCTTTGGGACGTCCCATCAGTAATGAATACTGTGGCTCTCTTCCTTCCATCTGCAGCTGAAACACGGATTTTGGTAAGAACTTACCTGTAAAATCCTTTTCAGCGAAGGAAGGAAGAGAGACACAGCACCCTCCCAAGGCAGAAGTGTGTTGATGTTTTCAGATGCAGCGCGACCCTTATCTGATAGCGATTATCTGGGCTGAGGTCAGCGCGCTAAGGCTCTGTTCCAGCATTGCCAGCTCATCGCAGTAGTCAGGTTCCGTGAGTAGTACCTGGAACTCTGTGGTTTTTGGCTTTCTTTGCATGCATAACCTGTATCCTTGTGTTTTTTCTCTGAAGTTCCTTCAGAAGGGGTTATGTTGCTCCGCTGGTGATCTTGGCTCTTTTCCTAAAAGCTTTGGTACGACTGGAGCTGAGTAGGAGGAGCCCGAGCTGGAGGGGCCAGCCAGTCAGCACTCTTTTGATCTGAGGTGACATCCTGATCTGGGGCTCCGCCTACCCATCAGTAATGAATACTGTGTCTCTCTTCCTTCCTTCGCTGAAAAGGATTTTACAGGTAAGTTCTTACCAAAATCCGTGTTTTCGTGGTGTTCGGGTTCTTCTAGGAACCCGAGGATTTTTTCCATTCCCAATTTGTTGGCCTTTTTGCAGTACGGGCTGGACAAGGGTTTGGCAGTTAGCACTCTGAAAGGGCAGGTTTCTGCTCTGTCCTTGCTGTTTCGGAAGGCTATCGCCTCGCGTAGGGACGTACGTTCCTTTTTTCGCGGGGTAACCCGTCAATTTCCGCCGCGGAAGGCGCTTGTGTCTCCTTGGCGGCTCAATCTTGTCTTGGAGGCTCTTCAACATGGGCCTTTTGAGCCTATGGACTCTGTTAATCTTTCCTTTCTCTCTTGGAAGGTTGCCTTCCTAGTGGCGGTCACTTCTTTGAGAAGGGTTTCTGAGTTGGCGGCTCTTTCTTGCTCGCCTCCTTTTCTGGAGTTTCACCCAGATCGCGTAGTGCTTCGCACACGGGGCGATTTTCTACCTAAAGTGGTGTCACAGTTTCATGTTAACCAGGATATTGTGTTGCCCTCGCTTTGTCCGGAGCCAAGGAATGCGAAGAAACGGGCCTTGCACTCATTGGATTTGGTGCGGGCTTTGAAGTTCTATTTGTCTATTACTCAAAGTTTTCGGAAGTCGGATTCTCTGTTTGTGATTCCAGCAGGTCGTCGACGTGGGCAACGAGCTTCCAAGGATTCTATAGCTCGTTGGATTCGGTCGGCCATTTTAGAGGCTTACCGACTTAAGGGCGAACCTTGCCCGATTAAGATTCGAGCTCACTCCACGAGCGCTGTGGGTTCATCGTGGGCTTTTCATCAAGGAGCCTCGGCAGCTCAGCTCTGCCGGGCGGCGACCTGGCGCTCCGTCCACACATTTACGAAATTTTATAAGGTGGACGTCAGTGTTTCCGCTGATGCGGCCTTAGGACGTAGGGTCCTGTAGGCGGCTGTAGTTTAAAGTTCTTGTGAACTTGTGTTTAGCGCTAGTTGCGCATTTATTTAGGTTGTTGGGTATCTGCCTCTGTTGGTTTTTTCTTGCCCACCCTTATTTTTGGACTGCTTTGGGACGTCCCACTAGTAATGACTAGTGTGTCTCCCTTCCTTCATCTGCTGCTGAAAGACGGATTTTGGTAAGAACTTACCTGTAAAATCCTTTTCAGCGAAGAAGGAAGGGAGACACACATCCCTCCCATGGCAGAAGTGTGTTGTTGTGTTTTCAGATGCGGCGTGACCCTTCTCTGATAGCGATTATCTGGGCTGAGGTCGGCGCGCTAAGGCTCTGTTCCAGCATTGCCAGCTCATCGCAGTGGTCAGGTTCAGTGAGTAGTACCTGGGACTGTGTGGTTTTTTCGGCTATATGCATAACCTGTCTTCTTGTTTTTTTCTCTGAAGTCCTTCAGAAAGGGGTTATGTTGCTACGCTGGTGATATTTGCTCTTCCTTAGCTTGTGTGCGGACTGGAGAGCTGGAGTAGGAGGAGCCCAAGCTGGAGGGGCCGGTCAACACTTTTTAATCTGAGGTGTCAATCCTATCTGGGCTCCGCCTACCCACTAGTAATGACTAGTGTGTCTCCCTTCCTTCTTCGCTGAAAAGGATTTTACAGGTAAGTTCTTACCAAAATCCGTCTTTTTACAAAGTCTACTGCTTCACTTTTTCTAAAGGCAATTTGCATATACTCCAGAATGTTATAAAGAGTGATCAGCTTAACAGCAATTACTTGCAAAGTCAATATTTGGCTAGAAAATGAACTTTATCCCCCAAAACACATTTCAACATCATTGCAGCCCTGCCTTAAAAGGACCAGCTAACCTCTTTTCAGTGATTGCTCCATTAACACAGGTGTGGGTGTTGATGAGGACATGGCTGGAGATCAATCTGTCATGATTAAGTAAGAATGACACCACTGGACACTTTAAAAGGAGGCTGGTGCTTGGCATCATTGTTTCTCTTCTGTTAACCATGGTTATCTCTAAAAAAACACGTGCAATCATCATTGCAATGCACAAAAATGGCCTAACAGGGAAGAGTATCGCAGCTAGAAAGATTGCACCTCAGTCAACAATCTATCGCATCATCAAGAACTTCAAGGAGAGAGGTTCCATTGTTGCCAAAAATGCTCCAGGGCGCCCAAGAAAGACCAGAAAGCGCCAGGACCGTCTCTTAAAAGTGTTTCAGCTGCGGGATCGGGCTACCAGCAGTGCAGAGCTTGCTCAGGAATGGCAGCAGGCAGGTGTGAATGCATCTGCACGCACTGTGAGGCGGAGACTCTTGGAGCAAGGCCTGGTCTCAAGGAGGGCAGCAAAGAAGCCACTTCTCTCCAGAAAAAACATCATGGACAGACTGATATTCTGCAAAAGGTACAGGCAGTGGACTGCTGAGGACCGGGGTAAAGTTATTTTCTCTGATGAATCGCCTTTTCGATTGGGACATCAGGAAAACGCCTCATTCGGAGAAGACAAGGTGAGCGCTACCACCAGTCTTGTCTCATGCCAACTGTTAAGCATCCTGAAACCATTCATGTGTGGGGTTGCTTCTCAGCCAAGGGAATCTGCTCTCTCACAGTCTTGCCTAAAAACACAGCCATGAATAAAGAATGGTACCAGAATGTCCTCCAAGAGCAACTTCTCCCAACCCTCCAAGAGCAGTTTGGCGATCAACAATGCCTTTTCCAGCATGATGGAGCACCTTGCCATAAAGCAAAGGTGATAACTAAATGGCTCAGGGAACAAAACATAGAGATTTTGGGTCCATGGCCTGGAAACTCCCCAGATCTTAATCCCATTGAGAACTTGTGGTCAATCATCAAGAGACGGGTGGACAAACAAAAACCTAAAAATTCTGACAAAATGAAAGCATTGATTGTGCAAGAATGGACTGCTATCAGTCAGGATTTGGTCCAGAAGTTGATTGAGAGCATGCCAGGGAGAATTGCAGAGGTCCTGAAGAAGAAGGGTCAACACTGCAAATATTGACTTGCTGCATTACCTCATTCTAACTGTCAATATAAGCTTTTGTTACTCATATGTTTGCAATTATATTTCAGTCTGTGATAAAAACATCTGTCAAAAACACATAAAAACCAGAGGGCAGCAGATCATGTGAAAATATAATATTTGTGTCATTCTCAAAACTTTTGGCCATGACTGTACAGCTTCTGTAACACTTCACATGTGTATTGTAGGTCATCAACAGAACCTCTCTGGTTGCCCAGCAAGCTCCGTTTTCACTTCTCCTATTTTCTGATACCTTGCATCTTGCTCTTTTGTTTAAAATGATTAACACAGTTTCACGGTGATAACTGACATGCCTCCTCAGCGC
The DNA here is from genome assembly GCA_033576555.1 of Oophaga sylvatica. Taxonomy (NCBI): domain Eukaryota; kingdom Metazoa; phylum Chordata; class Amphibia; order Anura; family Dendrobatidae; genus Oophaga; species Oophaga sylvatica. Next base: position 374,733,481 of record JARQOD010000003.1, on the reverse strand, counting down.
CGCCTTACCGTGAACACCACGCTGCTTCTCCTTGTGTCAGGCTGACTCTCTGAGTTTGCCTCTTGCAGCCCTCCTCAATCTGTATGCTGTTTCATCAAGGTTATAGGGAAGCGTGGCCAGATCCTGCATGAATTTAACCGTGCTGTTTCCTGCAGGATTTGGATTCCCCAGCCAAACACCAGCCAGCAGGTTCTATATCTGGCACTTCTCGCCTGATATAAGGTTCTAGTTCAGTCTTTGTCTAGATTCCTGTAAGGTGCTGTCTTGTATTGTCTCTCCTGTTTTCTGACCCGGCTTGCCTACCCGTTTATCCTGACCTCTCCGCTCCTGACCTTGGCTACATGCAATGAACCTGTGCTGCCTGTCCTTACCCCGGGTTGTCTGACTGGTTGTCCTTTCTCCGTCCACCTGTACCGCGTACTTGTGTGTCTGACCCTCCGGTTAGCTGCTGCAGAACCAGGGACTACCTTGGAGTAGTGCCTGGTGACTATCGGCGGCAAACCCTATCCTCACCACCAGAGAGATCTAGAGAATACCTGGTAGTCACAGTGGGTCTACCCCTACCATGATCACAGACAGAACCGCTTCCTGCCCTACTAGTTGCCCTGGATAGGCCCAGATGCTCCTGGCAAGCTGATGTTGTCATTCTTGTCAGAGGTTCCCTGGTGACTTCCATCTTTTCCACATCTGCTTTTCCAAAGTGCCCTCCACTTTCCTTTATGATCCTGTAAAGCTCTTGGCTTTTCAGTTCAGGTCAGCCATGAGCTAACTGTAAGCAAGAAGTCATACTTCCCTCTGTGATTGGAAGGCCTGCGTAATTAGTTTAGAGATGGGCTGATCGACTGTTGTTCAGTCTAGACATGAGGCTGGTCGTTAGTCATCTGAAATTGATCCTTTGAGAAGTCCTCCTTCCAGATGGTTTCATTGCCTCCATTTTAGCCTTCCATAGCATTTGTGGGACCTGCACCAGTTTTTGAAAGTTGTTTAGCTCTCCCCTCTTTCCAGATTCCTCAGCTTACCTCCAGTTGACAAACCTTGTCTCCTCCGAAATTATAGCGTGTTCCTCCCAGGTAGCGTTGCATTGCCCAGGCTTCAGCTATCAGACGCCACTCCACTTTCCACAAGTAGCTCACCTAAGTAGCTGTGGACTTTTATTGCGAAGCGCCACAGAAAGTAGTGGTACAACTGACCTTCCTTTCCACCCCCACCCCCCTAATGGTGTTTTGAACTCCATTGTCTAATTTGGCAATAGAACTGCAGGTAAAACTGCTTTTTCATTATCAAGTGTTATCTTCAGGCATTAATGTAACAATGCCGTTATTAAATCGTTGCTGTGATATATCCAGTTCTACTGCACTGTACAGTTATATCGCTCCGGTTACATTATTATCTACATTATTATCTGTGTTAAAAAAAAAAAAAGTTGCATTAATATTTTTCTTTTTCTGCTTGCAGAAGCATGGAAATCTCTGACTGACAAAGTACAAGAGGCGAGATCCAACGCAAGACTAAAGCAGCTGTCATTTGCAGGTAGTTTGATTTTCTTTATCGCTTCATTGGGGGACACAGGTAACCATGGTTATATGCTGCTGTTGCTAGGAGGCTGACACTAGGCAAAAAAAGGAAAATGGCTCCTCCTCAGCAGTATACACCCACTGACAGGAACTAAACACCTCAGTTTAAGCTTAGTGTCTGTAGGAGGCGGACCTGGATCTGATCCCAGATCCGCAGTTTTTCTTTTCAGGTTGCTTGTTGTGTTTTGTTAATCTTTTCTTTGTCTTTCAGGTTCTTCCTTAGGGTTACTTGGTGTTATTTCTCACACTGTTTTCCCGTACTTATGCAACCAAGAGAGCAGTGTGGTGTCACCCACATCGCCCACTCTCGGATCCGCAGGCAGGACCTAATCCCCTGTCACCTTTACGGGTGTTTCAAGTTGATTCCCGGTGGCCGGTCCTTGCCTTTTCTCCTTCGTCTCATTGGGGGACACAGGACTGTGGGTGTATGCTACTGCCGCTAGGAGGCTGACACTAAGTAAACATAAAAAAGGTTAGCTCCTCCTCCGCCGTATACACCTCAGCACTGGCCGCAGGCAAATCCAGTTATTGCTTAGTGTCTGATGGAGGCACACGTCTGGTTCTTTTTCCAGACCATTTTTTTTTTTTTTCTTTTCCCCACGAAGATGAGATAGGGGCGACGGATCCTATTGAAAGGGTCCGATCTCCCCAAACCATCAACGGGCGAGCACGTGGAGTAAAGCCTCCAACGTATCCTCTCCCGCAACGTGGGACATGAATGCCGGACTCAGCCCTGACCACCCTAAGGTATTGAAACCCTAGGCTGTACAGAGGCAGGAGTTAGTCCGTGCGGCCCCCACTGCACCACCAATGCCAGACTGCGGTGCTGCAAGGAGGCGGACGGTCCCTCTCCTCATCCCCTGAAGGGGTGATGGAGTTAGGGTTCCTGCACCGTCCTTTTTTCCTTTTTCACGGAGAGTCCCCCTTTAATGCCCTTAAGAAGTGGACAGAAGCTGCAAGAGGAATCTCACCTTCAAGATCCAGGACGGCCGCCGCCAAAGGATACAGCAGCGCTCCGGGCAAAAATTAGTCCCCGGCTTTTACCCTGGAACTAGGCCGCGGACTGGAATATGGTAGCCGGCGTCGGCCGGAGGGGGAGCCGCGGTCGTGAGTATGGGGACCGCTCCCGGGCGTTTTCTTCCGGCGGGGCCGCTCTCCGACTTTGGGGTGGCCGCCGCCGGAAAATTTAGGCCGCGGCTTCAGATGGCGCTAGGCCGCGGCTTCAAATCTAGTCCCCGGCTTTTGCCGGGGATAGGCCGCGGTCGGAGGTATGAATGCCGACGTCAGCTAGAGGGGTCGCGGGGGTGGGCTCCGCCCCGGCGGCGTCTTCTTCCGGCGGACCCGCCCTCCGACTTTGGGGCCGCCTCCGCTGGAAATTTAGACCGCGGCTTCTGTGGCCGCTAGGCCGCGGCTTCAAATTTAGTCCCCGGCTTTTGCCGGAGATAGGCCGCGGCCGGAAGTTGGTGGGACGGAAGCCCTGACGTCTAGGCCGCGCCTCTTGACCCTCCCTCCTGAGGCTCGGCTACATGAGCACTTCCTCTCTGATTGAGAAGCGCTCTTTTTTGAAAGATTGGAGCTCGGATGTCCTGTTTCTTTCTGCTCGTTATACACGAAAGAACGCTGGGGATACAGGACTGGGGTAAGTGTTACTACCTCCAGCCTAATTATTGCGCACTTTTGCGCCCCTTCCGCTGACTGACACATACAGTTTATTGTGTACTGTGACGGATTCAGAATGTCCAAAAGAACCAAGACCCATACGATACTTTATACCGCATGCATTGCTTGTAGGTCTCCTTTTCCGCACGCCCAGACTTCTCGGGTCTGCGAAGCCTGTGACTCTGAACGGGCTCAGGAACCCGCTCCTATAGCCGAGCCTAGTGCGTCAAGCCCCCCTGAGTGGGCCCTTTCCCTGGCTCAATCTGTGGCGTCATTGACCAGAGCGGTCGAGTCCCTTCAAGCTCCCGATAGGAGCAGGGACAGTGGTTCACCTGTCTTGGCTACATATCAGGAACCTCAGGCCTGCAGGGGCCGCGCTCTCACCAGGCAGACACAGGGGAAACGAACCCACACTGTGTCGCCCATGCCGTCTGGAGCCTCGGCATCCGTTAGTTCCGTCTCCCGCTCGCCCTCTCCCTTGGCAAGTGATCAATATTCGGATTCCGATTTGGAAGAATCACTTAATCTAGAGGCACAGTTTAGTCAAGAAACTATTGACAGTTTGATCGAAGCTATCAATCAAACTCTGGGGATAGACGATGAGTCCACCTTGACCTCTGGTCACAAGGTGTCCTTTAAACGAGCCAGGCAAGCCCATAAGGTTTTTGGTGCTCATCCTGAGTTTGAGGAATTAGTGCAGCGCCACCGGGAGAAACCGGACAAGCGCTTTGCTGGACAAAAGGCTCTCAATACTAGATATCCTTTTGCTCCTGGGCTCCTTAAGAAGTGGACAGAATCTCCTTCGGTTGATCCTCCTGTTTCGCGTTTGGCATCTAAAACGCTCCTCTCCATTCCCAGCGGTTCCTCTATTAAGGAGCCAACGGATCGTCTAATTGAGAGTTTGGCCCGTTCGGTATTTGAGGCATCAGGTTCTGCTCTTTCTCCTTCTTTTGCAGCGACTTGGGTTGCCAAGGCCATAATATCCTGGTCGGAGTCTTTAAATAAAGCTCTTCACGGCATAGAGGTGCCGTCTGAGGTATCCCAAATTTCTAATCAAATAGCTCTTGCTGGAGACTTCTTAATTAATGCATCCATGGATGCGGCAAATTGCGCAGCATTAGCCGCTGCTAATGCAATTGCCATTAGAAGATCCTTGTGGCTAAGAACCTGGCGAGCAGATTCAACCTCAAAAAAGTCGCTTACATCTTTACCATACCAGAGTGGTCGGTTATTTGGCGAGAGATTGGATCAGCTCATATCTGATGCAACGGGAGGGAAGAGCAATTTCCTTCCTCAGCAAAGGATTAGACAACCTTTTCGTCGACAACCTCAGCCTCGTTTTAGGGCCTTTCGTAACCCAGGCTGGGCCATGCCAGCCACCTCCAGCGGCTCAGGTCGGCCTAATCAGGCCAGAGATCGCCAGGTCACCTACAGGACCAATCCTCTGGGAAGAGGGAGATCTTATCAGCCAAGATCCAGAGGGTCCAAACCCCAAAGATATTCGGACAAATGACTGGAGGCAGAATCCGGTCAATTTTTCCAGGGTAGGCGGCCGCTTACTCTGGTTTCGTCCCACTTGGCTATCAGTGACTCACGACGAGTGGGTCAGGGAGTTAGTCTCCACGGGGTACAAAATAGAATTTACCAGCCTTCCCCCAAATCGCTTTTTTCCCTCGCGCCTTCCCAAGGAGGAGTCTCGGATTCGTGCCTTATTCAGGGCAGTCGAGTCTCTTCGGCACAGCGGGGTTGTCGTACCTGTACCGGAGGTCGAAAGAGGTCAGGGATTTTATTCCAACCTGTTCATTGTACCCAAGAAGGATGGTGCCGTAAGGCCCATTCTAGATCTAAAGCGATTGAACCGGTTTGTCAAAATTCGGCATTTCCGAATGGAATCTCTCCGTTCGTCATTGCAAGCATGGAAAAAGGGGAATTTCTAGCATCAATAGACATCCAGGATGCCTATCTTCACATCCCCATATTTCCCCCTCATCAAAGGTTTCTTCGGTTTGCCATCGGCAAACTTCATCTTCAGTTCGCAGCCCTGCCATTCGGCCTAGCCACAGCCCCCAGGGTGTTCACAAAAGTCATGGCTACTGTTGTGTCCATTCTGCACTCCAGGGGGATAGTCATCCTGCCTTACTTAGACGACCTCCTCATCAAGGGTCCGTCTTTTCAGACCTGCGAGGAAAGTGTCAACATTACGTTAGACACCCTTGCTCGTTTGGGGTGGCTGGTAAATATGAAGAAGTCATCTCCCGTGCCATCTCGGAAGATCACCTTTTTAGGGATGAATTTCGACACCGCTCAGGGGTTGATAATTCTTCCTCAGGACAAGGCCTTAGTTCTCCGCCAAGAGGTACGGATCCTTCGCCAACCAATTCCTCACACCATCCGGTTTTGCATGAGGGTCCTAGGAAGGATGGTGGCGGCAATCGAGGCTATTCCGTTTGCCCAGTTTCATCTTCGCCCCCTTCAGCATGCACTCTTGGCAGTGTGGGACGGGAGCCCTTACTCCCTCAATCTGCGGTGTCGTCTGTCCCTGCAGGTCAGACAGACTCTTACGTGGTGGACGAGGGACACCACTCTTCGACAGGGTCGTTTGTTTCCTCCAAATTTTTGGTTGGTAGTCACAACGGTCGCCAGCCTGCTCGGATGGGGAGCAGTGTTTCGTCACCACACAGCTCAGGGAATTTGGTCTCAGCAAGAATCGAGCCTTCCGATCAATGTTTTAGAGATCCGAGCGGTTCGGCTGGCTCTGAGGCATTTTCACCAGCATCTGGCGGGCCACCCAGTCAGAATACAATCGGACAATGCCACGGCGGTGGCATACATAAACCATCAGGGAGGTACCCGCAGCAAGGCGGCCATGCACGAGGTAAAACAGATTCTGACCTGGGCAGAGGTAAATCATTCTGTGATTTCAGCAGTCCACATACCAGGCGAGGAAAACTGGGCAGCAGATTTTCTCAGCCGTCACGGCATAGCGTCAGGGGAGTGGTCTCTACATCCCGAGATTTTTCAGCAGATATGCCGACGCTGGGGAACCCCAGATGTGGACCTGATGGCTTCCAGGATAAATGCCAAGGTGCCCAACTTTGTTTCCCGGTACCGGGATCCGCAGGCAATAGCAGTGGATGCCCTGGTTCTACCATGGAATCAGTTTCATCTTCCATACTTGTTTCCACCAATAGCTCTGCTCCCAAGGGTGATCAGGAAGATCAGGTTAGAAGGGGTCCCAGTGATATTAATCGCTCCAGATTGGCCACGTCGCTCATGGTACGCGGAGCTGGTACAATTGCTCGCCGACGCACCCTGGCGACTGCCAGAGCGCGCGGACCTTCTCTCTCAAGGCCCAGTTTACCACCAGAACTCAGCGGTCCTGTGTTTGACGGCTTGGCCGTTGAATCTTGGATCCTGACCAGGGCTGGATTCTCTAAAAAGGTCGCCGCAACGATGGCTAGCGCCCGATAGCCTGTCTCGGCTCGCATCTACCATGGGACTTGGAAGGTCTTTTTTGCTTGGTGCAGGGAACATGGTTGTTCCCCGCTTCGGTTTTCAATTCCAAACATTCTGTCATTTCTCCAGGCAGGCCTAGATTCAGGTCTAGCGCCAAGTACGCTTAGACGGCAGATATCAGCCTTATCAGTGCTTTTTCAGCGAAGGATTGCGTCTAATTTTCAGGTTAGGACCTTTATTCAGGGGTTGTACATTTAGTTCCCCCCTACAAGGCTCCCTTAGACGTTTGGGATCTCAATCTAGTCTTGGGAGTCCTGCAGGAGTCTCCTTTTGAACCTTTGCAGGAGGTTTCTCTGTCATTTCTGTCCTGGAAGGTGGTGTTTTTGGTAGCCATAACTTCCATAAGGTGGGTTTCGGAGCTGGCCGCACTGTCTTGTCGAGCTCCGTACTTGCTTTTCCATCAGGATAAGGTGGTGCTCAGACCAACACCACCTTTTTTGCCTAAAGTCGTGTCCTCTTTTCATATTAATGAGGACATTGTCTTGCCCTCTTTTTGCCCAGCTCCGACGCACCGAGTGGAGAAGGCTCTCCATACGCTGGATCTGGTGAGAGCTCTCAGGAGATATGTATCTCGGACGGCGTCTTTTCGACAGACGGACACGCTGTTTGTCCTCCCTGAAGGTCGCAGGAAGGGACTCGCTGCCTCTAAATCTACCTTGGCTAGGTGGATTCGGTTAGCCATTCAGGAAGCTTACCGCATCAGAGGCGCGGTGGTTCCCGCAGGAATCAAGGCTCACTCCACCAGAGCGGTGGGTGCCTCCTGGGCCCTTCGGCATCAGGCTTCGGTGGAACAGGTTTGTAAGGCAGCAACCTGGTCCAGTCTGCATACCTTTTCTAAGCATTATAATATCCATACCCAGGTTTCTGCGGATGCCAGTCTGGGTAGAAGGATTCTTCAGGGTGCGGTTGCGCACCTATAAGCAATGCTTAATTATAAATTACACTGTGGAGTCGTTTCCCACCCAAGGGACTGCTTTGGGACGTCCCACAGTCCTGTGTCCCCCAATGAGACGAAGGAGAAATACGGATTTTTGTGTTACTCACCGTAAAATCCTTTTCTCCGAGACGCTCATTGGGGGACACAGCACCCTCCCTAATAGCCGGATGGCTTTGTTTTGAGTTAACTCTATTCTCTGATTAATCTGTATCAGCAGTTTTTTTCTTCTGGATATGCTGTATCTGTGTTAACTCTGATTTATTTTAGCCTCCTACTGCTTTTTGCACTAAACTGGATTTGCCTGCGGCCAGTGCTGAGGTGTATACGGCGGAGGAGGAGCTAACCTTTTTTATGTTTACTTAGTGTCAGCCTCCTAGCGGCAGTAGCATACACCCACAGTCCTGTGTCCCCCAATGAGCGTCTCGGAGAAAAGGATTTTACGGTGAGTAACACAAAAATCCGTATTTCCCCACCTCACCCCTCGGAGAGGGCTGGGATGAAAACGGTGGTCACTAGCGGTGGCCTTCCCCTTTTTTGTAAGGGGCTGATGTCGTCTTCTGCACCATCTGGAGATCTATCATACCAGGACCCTCATCCATCTGAGGGCTCCTGAAGGCATCCTCATCGATGAAGAGGAACCGTGGACCCACCTTACAGGTATGTATGTTCCCCTCCCCGCAGCGGCGCACGCCAATTTTTCGTCCCATTCAAACATGGGACAGGGCGTCTTTTTTTTTTTTAATCAAAACCATTTTTATTGTGACAATCACACTTTCCCAACAATACATATTATATTCTTGTTTTACATATCGCTGTAAATCGACAGGGCGGCTTTAGTGCAATAATCCCTGCACAGCCGCGGCCATTTCTCCCTGACCAATCCCTGACCTTGGGGCCATCCCTCTTTCTTCCCTGGCCACTCTCCACTGCGCCTTTGAATTGCGCACTTCTTCCACCAATAGCAGGTCTCCCTGGGTCAGAGGTTCTCCTGCTCTAACCTGGCCACGCCCCCCGCTTCGTTCGCATATCCTCTGCTCGCTTTTGCTACTATCATGGAGCTCCTCCCTGCCGGTACATGCCCTTGGCGATTCAACCAATCGGTGGGGCGCTTTCTGTTTCCACCGGCCGGCAGATCTTCCTGGCTGTTCACGCCCCCCGTCATGTCAGCCAATCAGAACTGTACTTTTTTTTTCACTGGTCGACGTTTCAGTCAAGCCCTGCATCGTGCTTGCTGTGACACAGCTCAGCCGATGCTATATCTGTACTTGTGCCTCAGCAGATATAATCCTGTCTGAGACACTGCCTTTATCTGCACATCTTCTGCGCCCTGGGCATCGGACCTTCATTTAGCCTGCGGACGTCTGCTACAGGGGGACACAGCTAACCTCACAGTCATCTGCTGACATCGGGTAGACTCTGCTCTCTCTCTTTCCTTTCTTCTGTCTTATATAGCCCTTCTCTGCGGTATTACCAAGGCTCGACTTATGCCCAACCCTGCAGAGGATTCTCGTTGCTCCTCTAATCCTAATGTGGTTCATTACGCCTGTGCTTTTTGCAAAATAAAGTGGTCCTCAGGTAAGCCTTCCCCTTTCTGTCCATCCTGCAGTCCTTCCATCATGTCTGCCCCACATGAGCACCCTAGCACCGGGATGAGAGCACACCCCTCCCTCCGGAGTGGGCTGTTGCCATGTCACAGTAGGTCTTTGACCTAACAAACGTATCACAGTCCCTGGTCTTGGAACGTCTTCCACATTTGTCAGCCACCTCGAACGCCTCTCATGGTGGTTCACACGCACCTGACCACGTCCTTCGCAGGGACAGATTGGGTACAAAGGAAGCGGGCTCTTTCCAGTTCCTCATCCAGTTCCTCTGGTCCCTCTGCATTATCTAGGATGCCTTTTTCGCTCCATGCCCCCTCCTCGGAGGCAGCTTTTGGGTCGGATGCTGATTCCCAGTCTGAGTCTGATACGAGCCAGGTCTCAAGAATGCAGGATATGGTCAATAGTCTTATCTTGGCAATTACCCAAACTCTTAACCTAAAGTAGGATGAGGCACCTGCTCAGGAGCATTCAGTTTCCCTCAAACGGGTAAAACGTCCTTCACGAACTCTTCCCAGTCACGGAATTTGAAGCAATTATGGCTAAACACTGGGAACATCCTGAAAAGCGCTTCCCGGGAAGGAAGCAGCTAGACATTCTTTATTCCTTTAGCCCAGACCTTGTTGGTAGATGGGCAGAGTCCCCTAATGTGGCCCTCTGGTTTCTCGCCTGTCTTCCAAGACAGTCTTGTCTCTGCCAGGCGGTGCATCTCTTAAGGACACTACAGATAAGCAGATTGAGTCCTTGCCTAAATCAGCCTTTGAAGCAGCTGGTTCTTCCCTCTGTCCCATTTTTGCCTCCATCTGGGTGGCAAAGTCCATGTCTGCCTGGGCAAGAATGCCTTGCCAGGGTATCCTAGCACCAGCTCCTCCGGATGAAATGGCAGATTTGGCAGACCAGGTTGCCCATGCCGGCAAATATCTTCTGACCGCCTCCTTGGATGCGGCTGGTTGTTCCGCCAGGTCAAACAGCACAAACAAAAACATTGCTTGCTATACACCGCTTACTCTGCTTGAAAGCATGGAATGCAGATCGACTCTCAAAAAAGTCTCTCACTAACGTTGGCTTTCAAGACTCTAGGCTTTTTGGGTCCAAACTGGATCAGAAAATTTCGGATGCTACCGGCGGGAAAAGCACCTCCCTTCCCCAGTCCAGGCCTAAACGTCCTTTCAATAGGAAAAAGGTTCATTTCCATAATTCTCTTCTTTAGGGAATCCCTCCCAGCTTGACCGCTCTTCCGCCCAAGGGGAAAGGAAGAAGCCGTCCTTTAAACCAGCTCCTCACTGGCGACCAAATGGTCACTCTTCCAAGCCTTTGGGGTCCTGCGCCAACAGGTTCTCCTCAACGTGACTGGTCACCCCCACCCAGGAGGAATCTCTCCAGGGTGGGAGGCCGGCTTTTTCTCTTCTGTGATGGTCTACGATGCCTGGGTCAGAGAGAAAGTCACGTCCGATAGCAAAATCGACTTTTCTTCCCCCCCCCAGGAAGACGTTTTTCTGTCTCAACCGCCAAGTCATCCATCTCAGGCCTCAGGGGTTCTGTTCCATACTAAGGACAGGAATAATCGTACCTGTTCCCGGAACGAACGCTTTTCAGGGTTCTACTCCAATCTTTTCGTAGTCCCGAAGAAAGACAGATCGCTCCGTCCGATTTTGGATCTCAAGCGACTGAACCGTCACGTTCGGATCTGTCATTTCAGGATGGAGTTCTTACAATTAATCGCCTCCATGGAACCGGGAGAATTTCTTTGCTCTGTAGACATTCAGGATGCTTATCTTCACATTCCTGTTTGTGTTCAGCATCAGATATTCCAACGGTTTGCGATCCAAGAGGACCACTATCCGTTCATGGCTCTTCCCTTTGGCCTGGCATCTGCCCCCAGAGTATTCACGAAGGTCATGGCAGCGGTCATCGCTATCCTTTGCTCCAAGGGGTTTCTCATAATCCCTTACTTGGACGATCTTCTGATGAAGGGGCCGTCCTGCAGAGACTGCAACCTGAGTCTTCAGATCACCTTGAACACTCTGGTCCATCTCTGCTGAATTGTCAACAGAGAGAAGTCCTCTCTGACCCCAGCTCAGCACATGGTATTTCTGGGCATGAGGTTCGACATGACCCAAGCTCGTGTCTTCCTTCCAAAGGAAAAGTTTCTCTCTACCAGGGGTTCCGTATTCTAAAGCGACCAACTCCTCTCCCCCCACGGTCCTGCATGAAAGATGATTGCTGCCATGGAAGCAGTGCCCTTTGCCCAGTTCCATACTTGTCCCTTCAGCTGTCCCTCTTGTCTACGTGGGACAAGAGGACTGTCTTCCTGGATCGGCCATGCTTCTGCCCCTCAAGGTGAGGCAATCCCTGACCTGGTGTACGCCATCCGCCTCTGTCGTGCGCGGGAAGTCCTTCCTCCCTCTCCAGTGGCACGTCATTACCACCGACGTCAGTCTTCTCTGTTGGGGAGCGGTTTTCCTTCACACAGCGCAGGGTCGCCCAAGAAGCCGTTCTCCCAATCAATCTTCTGGAAATCGGGGCAAATTTTTCTTGCCCTTCTCTGTTGGCAGTCCCTACTTGCAGGCCAGCCGGTCCGCATACAATTGGACAACGCCACTGCCGTTGCTTACATAAACCATCCAGGAGGGACTCGCAGCAAACAGGTGATGGCAGAGGTATCAAGGATTCTGCGATGGGCGGAGCATCACGTTCCCACCATATCAGCAATACACATTCCGGGAGTGGAAAATTGGGCAGCTGATATTCTCAGTTGTCAGGGTCTCACATCGGGCGAGTGGTCTCTCAATCCCGCCGTTTTCAACCAAATATACCAGAGATAGGGTACACCAGACGTCGACCTGATGACATCTCGGATGAACCACAAGATTCCTCTATTCGTAGCCAGGTCCCGGGATCCGCTGGCCATCGGTTGTTATGTCCTATTGGTCCCGTGGTTCCAATTCCAGCTGCCTTATCTTTTTCCGCCTCTCCCCTTGATTCTGAGAGTCATAAAAAAGATAAAGGTGGAAGGAATTCCCGTAATCCTGGTATCTCCAGACTGGCCAAGAAGGGCCTGGTACGCGGAACTGGTGAACATGCTCATGGACGATCCCTGGAGGCACCGTCCCGATCTTCTCTCACAAGGCCCTCTCTTCCTCCAGAGTTCACAGTCTCTGAGTTTAGCGGCATGGCTGCTGAGGCCGCAGTCCGGAGGGAGGCCGGTTTTTCCCATCAGGTCATTCAGACCATGATTAGGGCAAGAAAACCAGCATCCTGGCGTATCTACCACAGATACCAGAAGGCCTTCTTTCGGTGGAGTGAGGACAACAATTTGGTCTCTGTGTTTTTCCTTTCCTTCCATTCTAGGGTTTCTACAAGCGGGTCTTGATTCTGGTCTATCTCTCAGTACTCTAAAGAGTCAAGTTCCGCTTTGTCAATTCTTTTCCAATGAGATCTGTCTTCCCGTTTCCAGGTGAAGACTTTTCTTCAAAGAGTCGCCCACCTGGCACCTCCTTATCGTCCTCCGATAGGTCTATGGGATCTTAACCTTGTCCTTGGCGCACTTGAGCTCGCTACTTTTGAGCCCATTCAAGACATTCCGTCTTCTCTCCTGTCATGGAAAGTGGCCTTTTTAGTTTCCACTACGTCCATCAGGAGAGTTTCTGAGTTAGTGGCATTGTCCTGCCGTTCTCCATTCCTGATTCTCTATCAGAGCAAGGTAGTTCTCAGACCCTTTCTTCCTTCCTTGCCTAAGGTGGTTTCTTCATTTCACATTAATGAAGAAATTGTCCTTCCCTCTCTATGTCTCTCTCCGGTTCATCCTCTGGAGAAGTCCCTTACACAAGTTGGATCTGGTCAGAGCTATCCGAGTCTACCTCTCAAGGACTGGTTTCTTTCACCTCTCTGATGCCCTTTTTGTCTTCTCTGAAGGTCGTTGTAAGGGGCTTCCAGCTTCCAAATCCACTATTGCCCGTTGGATTCGTTCGGCAATATTGGAGGCAAACAACCTCCTCCCCATTGAAGCGATAAGGAAAGAGGGATTTCTCGATCGCTTCATTGGGGGACACAGGAACCATGGGTGTATGCTGCTGCCACTAGGAGGCTGACACTATGCAGAAAAAAAGTTAGCTCCTCCGCAGTGTACACCGCACCGACAGGAACTAGGATTTTCAGTTAGTGAGAAAGCAGTAGAAGAAGCTACAAATAAAAGAGAGCTAAAACACAGACTCAAACTGTAACAGTATAATACAATATACAGAGCTGTTCAACCTGGAATGGTGCTGTGTCCCCCAATGAAAGCTCAGAGAAACAGATTTTACGGCAAGCAACCAAAAATCCTGTTTTCTCTATCGCTTCATTGGGGGACACAGGAAACCATGGGGCGTCCCAAAGCCGTACCCAAGGGGAGGGAACAGCAGACAACTCCAATCAGGACGAAGAACTTACCATCGTCACCTGCGAGGTCTTTTTACCCCAGCTGGCATTTACCAAAGCTAGGCATGGGCTCTGAAAAACCTTGCGAACATGTAGAGGACATATCATCGCTCTGCAGAGGAGCCGGGCGGAGGCCCTTAGAGTACCGCCAGGAGGTGCACACTGCACTAGCAGAATGCGTCTAAACCCAGAAGAACGCGGTCTTTCCTGACCTTGCAACCCTACCAATGCCGACCGATTTCAGCAAGCAGCCGCCGGCCTGGAGGCCGGAGGACCTCTACACACCAAGCCCGTGAACCGTAAAAAGAGGGGAAGGGCGTCCTTAGCCTGATAGGCACCGTTGCTCTGGCCAGGTAGGCTGATGAGAGAGTGCTACAAAAGAAAAGTCCGAGCCTGATGAAAGGAAGGGAATTAAGAATGATGGACACTGAATCCTTGATCCACAGAAAGTGCACAACCGCTGCCACTGACTCTGTGAGACTCCGGTAATGGTTGAGAGCCTGAAAGGGAAAGCTATAAAATGAAAAAGAAAATAGACCCGTCCCCTGCAAAACGCAGGAATCTCCGAAGCCCATCAAGACCTGGATAAAGGCTTCATGGAACAAAAGAAAAATCATGCGATTCCCAGAAAGCAAATACTGAATGAAGAGATTTTCGCCTGAAAGACAAGGATGGACTCAATCCTAGATCCAGACAAGACACACTGAGGAAAAACCACTGGAGAACGGCGAGGTTCAGCCTGGAGAGCGCTCGACCCTTCTGTGACCTCCTTAATAATTTGGCCCACTTAGAGCCAAACCGAAGAGAAACACGGGAAAGGGAAGTTGGTGAGGGACCTCTTTGGGGATAAGTTCGCTCGTCAAGCCGTAAGCCAAATGGTCCTTCGGATGGGCATGATTTTGCTGGATCCGGGAAGGTGGAAAAATATATACTTCCCTGCCAGAGAAAATTGGTCAGCGGGATGGCCAATTTTTCCTACCAAACTCCAGAAAGAATTCCTTGATAAGCAACCTAGCCACGCATCTATAAACTTTGCAACTGGGTGGAGGCAAGGGCAGGACACAATGTAGCGACGGACGCTTCCAGGGTTGACCTTGCCAAGGACTCTGAGTATGCCGTTGGTATCCCAGAGGGATGCACCTTTGGGAGAGGAAGGACCGTATTGGTGAAAAGACTGGAAACCAGAGGGTTCGTAGTCGGAGAAGTAGTCTAATTTGCAGTGCGCTCAGGAGAGAAGAGATATACTGAGGCGCTCCCTTCTTTGGAAGCGGTTGGACTAAGTTCTCTGAGAAAATGACAAGGAAAGACCTGAGAGTAGGCCACTATGAACCTGCTAGAGAGCCGAACGCTGAAGACATACTGAAGGGGACCTAGGGATACCCTGAATCTCATTGCCGCGATGTAGGCTCAGACTGACTAACAGAGCGGCTCAGAAAGGGAGAACCGTTGAAGAGACAACTACTTGCCCGACTAAGCAGGTAGAACGTAGACTACTGGACTACTTAGCAGACTGAGATCAAAAGGAAGCTAAACCCAAGCATACAAGGATGAGGATGGGTATGGAAAAAATTTTCTAGATGGCCATTGAAAGTACAACAAAAAATGAGCAGACGAACGAGGAAAGTCCATGAAAAAAACATGGACTATGTCAACTGCATGGAAAGTTGGCTCTAGGAAGATCACATAGACTCCAGAAGACAACTAGGCTGACAAAAGGAAGATAATTTCTTATGACGATCTGAACGACCGTATCCATCCGGGACCCTCTGGAATGGGGAGAAGATTGTAGTGTGTAGAACCGCTTACCTAAGTATAAGACCACGCACCAGAGGAGAACAGTGAAAAAGATACGAATCTAGCTGAAGGAAGAAATATGTTATCACCAAACTCCTGATTGGATCCAGGACTAGAGCAGCTTTCTACTGTTGAGGGAGGATCTGAAGTGACCCTTCACGGTTGACCAAGTGACTTCCAAATTATTTCACAGGGTATTGCCGGCAATGACCACACAGAGACTTGTCTCTATTTGGGAGAATCAAAGTAGATTTCTAACCCATGTATTATATCATCATCTTTTATAGTATTCAGTAAGTTTGTATTTCAACCAATAGTATAAAACTACACCTACAACAATTAACCTATGAAAATGCAAGAAAATTGACCTATAAAAATTACAGGATAATTAACCTATAAGAATACAAGAAAATAGGAAACTACATATATGGTCATGTCTACGTAACATAGGAAAGAACAATATCGTACTCAGTTCTCAAAACATTTCTACAGTGATACCACTCAAGGTCTCATATCTTGTCCAAACTGGAGCAGTCCGGTTTTATTACAGCCCATACATAACCTTTACTCTACTTAAAATCAGAAAAAACTATTTGGCTCTTTACCAGCCAGAAACTATTGCCTAGTAACAGAATTTATCTCATAAAGACAAGATGGAGTTACAAGCACAAAATGGAGCATTCAGTCCTGATCTTTCTTAGTTTAGTCCTTCACACTACCCTGGTCGATGTTTAAGTACTGACAAATACCGTATATATTCGAGTATAAGCCGAGATTTTCAGCCCGTTTTTTAGGGCTGAAAGTGCCCCTCGGCTTATACTCGAGTCATATACCAGGGGTAGCCGGGGGAGGCGGACCGCAGCTGTGCTATATACTCACCTCCTCCTGGCATGGTCTCTGCAGCCCCTGCTCTTCTCCCGCGGTCTCCGGCGCCAGTGTTCAGCAGTCAGGTGGTACCGCTCATTAAAGTCATGAATATGCACATATTCATGACTTTAATGAGCGGTACCACCTGACCGCTGAACACTGGCGCCGGAGACCGCGGGAGAAGAGCAGGGGCTGCAGAGACCGCGCCGGTGGGAGAATGAGTATAAGGGACATTCACCTGTCCCCGGTCCACCGCTGCGCGCCGCTGTGTCCTCGATAGCTGTGAATGTTCAGGCAGAGGGCGTGATGACGTGGTTAGTGCGCGCTGCGCTCTCTGCCTGAGTATTCACTGCTGGAGGACCCGAAAACAGCGGCATGCAGCGGTGGACCGGGTGACAGTTAAAATATCTGAGGTGCCAGGGCCTTGAGCGAGCGGTGACACCGGCACCTGTCCCCTATAGCGCGCCGGTGTCACCGCCTGATCAGGACACCGGCACCTGGCCCCCAGCGACGAGAGGTGAGTATGTCTTTTTTTTTTTTTTTGGTTGCAGCAGCTGCGGCATCATAAGGGACCTATACTATGCAGCATCTATAGGGGCATAATCTATGGAGCATCTATGGGGGCATAATCTACGGAGCATCTATGGGGGCATAATCTACGAAGCATCTATGGGGCACAATCTATGGAGCATCTATGGGGGCATAATCTATGGAGCATCTATGGGGGCACAATCTATGGAGCATCTATGGGGGCATAATCTATGGAGCATCTATGGGGGCATAATCTATGGAGCATCAATGGGGGCATAATCTATGGAGCATCTATGGGGGCACAATCTATGGAGCATCTATGGAGGCACAATCTATGGAGCATCTATTGGGGCACAATCTATGGAGCATCTATGGGGGCATAATCTATGGAGCATCTGTGGGGGCATAATCTATGGAGCATCTGGGGCATAATCTACGAAGCATCTATGGGGGCACAATCTATGGAGCATCTATGGGGGCATAATCTATGGAGCATCTATGGGGGCATGATCTATGGAGCATCTATGCGGGCATGATCTATGGAGCTTCTATGGGGGCATAATCTATGGAGCATCTATGAGGGCACAATCTATGGAGCATCTGTGGGGGCATAATCTATGGAGCATCTGTGGGGCATAATCTACGAAGCATCTATGGGGGCACAATCTATGGAGCATCTATGGGGGCACAATCTATGGAGCATCTATGGGGGCATAATCTATGGAGCATCTATGGGGGCATAATCTATGGAACATCTATGTGGGCATGATATATGGAGCTTCTATGGGGGCATAATCTATGGAGCATCTATGGGGGCATGATCTATGGAGCTTCTATGGGGGCATAATCTATGGAGCATCTATGGGGGCACAATCTATGGTGCATCTATGGGGGCATAATCTATGGAGCATCTATGGGGCACAATCTATGGAGCATCTATGGGGGCACAATCTATGGAGCATCTATGGGGGCACAATCTATGGAGCATCTATGGGGGCACAATCTATGGAGCATCTATGGGGGCATAATCTATGGAGCATCTATGGGGGCATAATACATGGGCAGCATATGGGGCACAATCTATGGAGCATCTTGTGGGGCATAATACATGGGGAAGCATATGGGGCATAATCTCATTTTCCACCCTAGGCTTATACTTGAGTCGATAAGTTTTCCCAGTTTTTTGTGGCAAAATTAGGGGGGTTGGCTTATACTCGGGTCGGCTTATACTCGAGTATATACGGTAGATACGGAGCTTCGGTATTGTGGTAGCTCAAAGGCCCTTAGGATAGAGTAGAACTTATAAACTACTATTGGCCAGTCATTAATGATAGGCGTAACGCACTGGGCAGTGAAGATAGCCTGAGGGCAGAACTGTAAACTGACCAAATGGGTAGTTAGAGGTAAGCCCAAATAATAAGGCGTGGAAAAGCCCCTGTGGGGCAACTCACACTGAGGGCCCAGAGCATCCGAAGGAAAAACTGCGACATCCGGTACCTGACACAAGCGTGTCTGACCTACCTGAAAGTGGAGTATCCACTTATGTTGCTGCCGAGATCCACCCTGTGGTACTGAGATACACTCCGGGGTACATGGTAGATTTTTTGTTTAACTGTTAACAGACCACAGATGTTATTGACCATGAAACATGCAGCAGAAGGTGCCTCTGACTCACCTGAAGGCAGCCTGTCACATCTGCTGCAAACCACCAGAAGTGATAAATACCAGACACCCCTCACTGAGTGGTGATTAGACGGGAGTTAAGGCAGATACTGCAAAAGACCCTGAGGGGCGTGATAGGGGCGCTTCTGACTCACCTGACAATGGGACAGAAGAGCCGGACCGATGCAGCCAATCGACCTTGGGTAAGTTTGAGGCACAGGAAAGATGGCATGTATTAAATAAACGTGTCTGGTAGAGGACTATCTAAGTCCTGGATAGTGGATAGGGTACTGCTGCAATAGAACGTGAGGAACATGAAGGCGAGAGCGTCTGACTCACCTGAATACTGTACAGAACACCAATACCACTGCAGCAGACAACCCAAGACACGGCTGATCCACTGAAATACGACAGTTTCAAACTACTTACTGTACCTGGTAGGTGGTGCGTCTGAAGCCTGGATAGCGGATAGAGTACTGCTGCATTCTTTTCTCAGTATCCTGTGACTAAATCAACATGGAAAGAACCCCGGAGAAGGGTATAGGAGAGAGCCAATTCTGTGTTGCAGTCTAGGCCTGGATACATGACAGCATTAGGCAGAATAACAGCTTCACGTGTAGTAAGCCGCCCCACGAAGTCTGTCCTGACCGTCATTTCTCCTGATGGTAGAATGGTAGGCTTGGAATCAGAGGGAGACTAAACTCTACTCTCTGTTGTGTGCCTGGGTTCAAACCCTAGGGCCTGCGATTTGTGGTCAGCTTCTTTATCCACTGAGCCACAGCAGACACTACTGGGTAACACGGACTTCTATTCAGCTGGAAGTCAGGCCCAAACACTGCAGTCGTGAAGGGGTAGGAGCAGCTGCCTTCTCTGCTTAGAGCAGTGTAATACCAGCATTCGGAGGAGGGCAGCAGGAAGATGCAG
Source organism: Oophaga sylvatica (assembly GCA_033576555.1). Taxonomy (NCBI): domain Eukaryota; kingdom Metazoa; phylum Chordata; class Amphibia; order Anura; family Dendrobatidae; genus Oophaga; species Oophaga sylvatica. The sequence continues at coordinate 374,714,000 of JARQOD010000003.1, read as the reverse complement.
GGCGAGTGCCTGTGAGCAGGAGATATGGAAGCATTTGATATGCCAGGGCTCCAGCATCTTTATGAGTAGAGCAATGGCAGAGCCTTGCTCTGTTGAAAATCAAGGTACAGATCTGCAATAGCAGAAATCACAACATCAGTGTGACTGAAGCGGATATCTCCTACGCCCTACTGCAGGTTTTATAATGGCCCATCTCCCTGTGGAGGGCGCAGAGCGGGCAGTGACACAGATGAAGGCAGCATGGGGCGTCTATTACACCCGTGACAGTATGGTTCTGGATTACTATTACACCAGTGACTGCACGGTTCTAGAGCATTTATTACACCAGTGCGGCATTTGTTACACCTGCAACTGTACCGCTCCTAGAGTACTATTACACCAGTGACTGCATGGCTCTATAGTACTATTACACCAGCGACTGCATGGCTCTAGTGTACTATTGCACCAGCGACTGCACGGCTCTAGATTACTATTACACCAGTGACTGTACGGCACTAGAGTATTAGTGCACTAGTGACTGCATGGCTCTATAGTACTATTACACCAGTGACTGCACAGCTCTAGAGTACTATTGCACCAGTGACTTCTCAGCACTAGATTACTATTGCACCAGTGACTGTACGGCTCTAGAGTACTATTACACCAGCTACTGTATGGCTCCTAGAGTACTATTATACCAGTGACTGCAGGGCTCTATAGAACTATTACACCAGCGACTGCACGGCTTTAGAATATTATTACACCAGCGACTGCACGGCTCTAGAGTACTATTAAACTAGCAACTGCACGGCTCTAGAGTACTATTACACCAGGGACTGCACGGCTCTAGAGTACTATTACACCAGGGACTGCACGACTCTAGAGTACTATTACACCAGCGACTGCACGGCTCTAGAGTACTATTACACCAGCGACTGCACGGCTCTAGAGTACTATTACACCAGCGACTGCACGGCTCTAGAGTACTATTACACCAGCGACTGCACGGCTCTAGAGTAATATTACACCAGCGACTGCACGGCTCTAGAGTACTATTGCACCAGCGACTGCACGGCTCTAGAGTACTATTACACCAGCGACTGCACGGCTCTAGAGTATTATTACACCAGGGACTGCTCGGCTCTAGATTACTATTGCACCAGTGACTGCACGGCTCTAGAGTACTATTGCACCAGGGACTGCACGGCTCTAGAGTACTATTACACCAGCGACTGCACTGCTCTAGAGTACTATTACACCAGCGACTGCACGGCTCTAGAGTATTATTACACCAGGGACTGCTCGGCTCTAGAGTACTATTACACCAGCGACTGCACGGCTCTAGAGTACTATTGCACCAGCGACTGCACGGCTCTAGAGTACTATTGCACCAGCGACTGCACGGCTCTAGAGTATTATTACACCAGGGACTGCTCGGCTCTAGAGTATTATTACACCAGGGACTGCTCGGCTCTAGAGTACTATTACACCAGTGACTGCACGGCTCTAGAGTACTATTGCACCAGCGACTGCACGGCTCTAGAGTACTATTGCACCAGTGACTTCTCAGCTCTAGATTACTATTGCACCAGTGACTGTACGGCTCTAGAGTACTATTACACCAGCTACTGTATGGCTCCTAGAGTACTACTACACCAGTGACTGCACGGCTCTATAGTACTATTACACCAGCGACTGCACGGCTTTAGAGTATTATTACACCAGCGACTGCACGGCTCTAGAGTACTATTACACCAGCGACTGTATGATTCTAGAGTTGTATTACACCAGTGACTGCACTGCTCTAGAGTACTATTACACCAGCGACTGCACGGCTCTAGAGTACTATTACACCAGCGACTGCACGGCTCTAGAGTACTACTACACCAGCGACTGCACGGCTCTAGAGTACTATTGCACCAGTGACTCCACGGCTCTAGAGTATTATTACACCAGGGACTGCTCGGCTCTAGAGTACTATTACACCAGTAACTGCACGGCTCTAGAGTACTATTGCACCAGCGCCTGCACGGCTCTAGATTACTATTACACCAGCGACTGTACGGCTCTAGAGTACTATTACACCAGCGACTACACTGCTCTAGAGTACTATTACACCAGCGACTGCACGGCTGTAGAGTACTATTACACCAGCAACTGCACGGCTCTAGAGTACTATTACACCAGCGACTGCACGGCTCTAGATTACTAGTACACCAGTTACTGCACTGCTCTAGAGTACTATTGCACCCGTGACTGTACGGCTCTAGAGTACTATTGCACCAGCGACTGTACGACTCTAGAGTACTATTACACCAGCGACTGCACGGCTCTAGAGTACTATTACACCAGCGACTGCACGGCTCTAGAGTACTATTACACCAGCGACTGCACGGCTCTAGAGTACTATTGCACCAGCGACTCCATGGCTCTAGAGTATTATTACACCAGGGACTGCTCGGCTCTAGAGTACTATTACACCAGTAACTGCACGGCTCTAGAGTACTATTGCACCAGCGCCTGCACGGCTCTAGATTACTATTACACCAGCGACTGTACGGCTCTAGAGTACTATTACACCAGCGACTGCACTGCTCTAGAGTACTATTACACCAGCGACTGCACGGCTGTAGAGTACTATTACACCAGCAACTGCACGGCTCTAGAGTACTATTACACCAGCGACTGCACGGCTCTAGATTACTAGTACACCAGTGACTGCACTGCTCTAGAGTACTATTGCACCCGTGACTGTACGGCTCTAGAGTACTATTGCACCAGCGACTGTACGGCTGTAGCACCAGCGACTACGGCTGTAGAGTACTATTACACCAGTGACTGCACTGCTCTAGAGTACTATTGCACCAGCGACTGTACGACTCTAGAGTACTATTACACCAGCGACTGCACGGCTCTAGAGTACTATTACACCAGCGACTGTACGGCTCTAGAGTACTACTACACCAGTGACTGCACGGCTCTAGAGTACTATTACACCAGCGACTGCACGGCTCTAGAGTATTTTTACACCAGCGACTGCACGGCTCTAGAGTACTATTACACCAGGAACTGCACGGCTCTAGAGTACTATTACACCAGCGACTGCACGGCTCTAGATTACTAGTACACCAGTGACTGCACTGCTCTAGAGTACTATTGCACCCGTGACTGTACGGCTCTAGAGTACTATTGCACCATCGACTGTACGGCTGTAGCACCAGCGACTGTACAGCTGTAGAGTACTATTACACCAGTGACTGCACTGCTCTAGAGTTTTATTGCACCAGCGACTGTACGACTCTAGAGTACTATTACACCAGCGACTGCACGGCTCTAGAGTACTATGACACCAGCGACTGCACGGCTCTAGAGTACTATTACACCAGCGACTGTACGGCTCTAGAGTACTACTACACCAGTGACTGCACGGCTCTAGAGTACTGTTGCATCTTTGACTGCACGGTACAAGAGTACTATTGCACCAGTGACTGCACGGCTCTAGAGTACTATTACACCAGTGACTGCACGGCTCTAGAGTACTATTACACCAGTGATTGCACGGCTCTAGACTACTATTGCACCAGTGACTGCATACGACTGGAGTGCCTTTTTCATCAGCATCATTAGGAATGATGGAGTCTCTCACCCATCCCTGGCCCTGCGGGTAGTGTGGCCCCTGTAAGCTCTATTTTGCTGTGCCTGGTTTATCCTCCGCACCCCACTTGTTACCTGGAGCAAGCGCCACCTTCCTGGTCCGGGAACCGGCAGATGGCGACCATAGGGAGAATGCCAGGGACCTGCAGAGTAGGGGGGAAGCAGGTTCTGCTGCCAGAAAACGCGTTCCGGATCCAGAGGGGCAACAGCAAGGAGGATGCAGTAAACCGGCGTGTGAAGGAGCGCGCTTGTAACAAGATCCCGTGCTCAGAAGCTGGAAAAAAGGGGCGGGGCTAACTGCCGGGTCAGGGGGGAGCAAGATGGAGATCCCTGAGGCCGGGAGTAGTGGGTGGAGGAAGAAGGATCGACGGGAGGGAAAAAGCGGACGGGGCGGAGCCTAACACTTCAAGTATGCCCGAAAGAAGCCTAAATTGCAGCTGGAGGCCGCCGGAGCATGGGGAAGTGGTGCGGAGGGCCCTGAAACAGCGCAAAAGGTACAGTGCCTTGAGAAAAGTATTCGGCCCCCTTGAACTTTTCAACCTTTTCCCACATATCATATTTCAAACATAAAGATATCAAATGTAAATTTTTGGTGAAGAATCAACAAGTGGGACACAATTGTGAAGTTGAACGAAATTTATTGGTTATTTTAAATTTTTGTGGAAATACAAAAACTGAAAAGTGTGGCGTGCAATATTATTTGGCCCCTTTACTTTCAGTGCAGCAAACTCGCTCCAGAAGTTCATTGTGGATCTCTGAATGATACAATGTTGTCCTAAATGACTAATGATGATAAATATTATCCACCTGTGTGTAATCAAGTCTCCGTATAAATGCACCTGCTCTGTTATAGTCTCAGAGTTTGAAGCACAGAGAGCATCATGAAGACCAAAGAACACAACAAGCAGGTCCGTGATACTGTTGTGGAGAAGTTTAAAGCCGGATTTGGATGCAAAATGATTTCCAAAACTTTAAACATCCCAAGGAGCACTGTGCAAGCGATCATATTGAAATGGAAGGAGTATCATACCACTGCATATCTGCCAAGACCCAGCCGTCCCTCTAAACTTTCATCTCAAACAAGGAGAAGACTGATCAGAGATGCAGCCAAGAGGCCCATGATCACTCTTGATGAACTGCAGAGATCTACAGCTGAGTTGGGACAGTCTGTCCATAGGACAACAATCAGTCGTACACTGCACAAATCTGGCCTTTATGGAAGAGTGGCAAGAAGAAAACCATTTCTCAAAGATATCCATAAAAAGTGTTTAAAGTTTGCAACAAGCCACCTGGGAGACACACCAAACGTGGAAGAAGGTGCTCTGGTCAGATGAAACCAAAATCGAACTTTTTGGCAACAATGCCAAACGATATGTGTGGCGTAAAGGCAACACAGCTCATCACCCTGAACACACCATCCCCACTGTCAAACGTGGTGGCAGCATCATGGTTTGGGACTGCTTTCTTCAGCAGGGACAGGGAAGATGGTTAAAATTGATGGGAAGATGGATGGAGCCAAATACAGGACCATTCTTGAAGAAAACCTGTTGGAGTCTGCAAAAGACCTGAGACTGGGATGGAGATTTGTCTTCCAACAAGACAATGATCCCAAACATAAAGCAAAATCTGGAATGGAATGGTTCACAAATAAATGTATCCAGGTGTTAGAATGGCCAAGTCAAAGTCCAGACCTGAATCCAATCGAGAATCTGTGGAAGTGGAAAGAGCTGAAAACTGCTGTTCACAAACGATTTCCATCCAACCTCACTGAGCTCGTGCTGTTTGCCAAGGAAGAATGGGCAAGAATTTGTCTCTCGATGTACAAAACTGATAGAGACGTAACACAAGCGACTTGCAACTGTAATCGCAGCAAAAGGTGGCGCAATAAAGAATTAAGTTAACGGGGCCGAATAATATTGCACGCCCCACTTTTCAGTTTTTGTATTTCCACAAAAATTTAAAATAGCCAATAAATTTTGTTCAACTTCACAATTGTGTCCCACTTGTTGTTGATTCTTCACCAAAAATTTACATTTGGTATCTTTGTTTGAAGCATGATATGTGGGAAAAGGTTGAAAAGTTCAAGGGGGCCGAAAACATTCGCAAGGCACTGTATATATAGAAGCTCCCAAAATGTAGCGAAATTAAAGGGGAAAGACACCTCATGCCCCCTACAAAAACAAGGTGCCTGTTGAGCCACCAGGGCCTCAGAATTAAGGGGAAAAGACCCTTAATGGCCTTTAGAAAATTTGAGCCCCCAATGCCGCTATATACAGGTTTTTAATCTTCCTTTCTAATCTTATCTTCTATCCTCGGGTCCTCTGTTGGCACCTGGGGAGAAAAAGGAAGAGTATCTCCTCCAGGAAAGCTGAACGTCCGATGCGTTAGTCCGCGTTCCATCCGACCGACAGGCTCTGGTGTGCGAATGGGTGAGACACGAAGGCAGGCCCGATGATCCTATTACCTAAACACGCTTCTGTGTTAGTGGCTGGGGTCCTGCCGACTAGACGTATGAGGATACGGGGTGGCAGTACACGCCGTACTCATAGTCCCTGTGTGGGAGTACAGTAGTGACCATTCACACTGTATCCCTCCGGAAACCTGAAAAGAAACGACGCACATTGTGGTAGATAAAGGTCTTATGAAAGACCTGTGTCCACCTCCTACTGACACTAAGCTAAACTGAATATCCTAGTTGCTGTCGTTGGGGGACACCACCCTCCCTAACTATTTGTACCGCTTTGGGCCTACGTGCCTTTGGTTTTGGGTTGGTACATATGTTGAGTTTTGGTTGCTTCTCCTACTGCTTTAACACTAACTGAGTTACTTGGGGCCTGTCAGTGGGTGTAAACTGCTGGGAGGAGCTATTTTCCTTTTTTGCCTGGTGTCAGCCTCCTAGCGACAGCAGCATACACCCATGGTTACCTGTGTCCTCCAATGAAGGCTCCAAGAAAGAGATTTTACTGTGAGAACCAAACATACCCTCTTTAATGGCCAAGTCATAATCTAATGCTGGGACTTGCTTATAGGGGTTGTCCAGTCTTTGGGCTCAAGTCTGGGGTCACACTGTGTCACTGCAGACTTGTGAATCCTCACAGAGTGCACTGTCAGGATTCTCTGGTATCGGTGCTAGGAGCTGGCTGCCATGTAACTGTAAGTATGCCACTTGCATGCTTAAGGCCACATTCTGACTAGAGGTGTTCGATCATCTTTAATGCACTTGTACTAAGTGAGGCTGCGCACGTCTAGTCATCATGTGACTCCATGTGCTGCATGGTCACTAGCACACCAACTCCCGGCCACAGAGAATCCTGAGAAGCGCGCACAATGTACGTTGTGAGGATTCACAAGTCTGGAGTCACATAGTCACTGCAAACTTGAACCCCAAGCCTGGACAATCCCTTTTAATATTCATCCTACATTTAATATTACAGAAGTGTAGTGAATGACAGACTGTTCAGACCTAATCATTTTCTCATTTTCCATGAAATGGCTCCTGTATGTTACAGCTGAATCCTCATTATTGCTCTACTTCGTTCTTAGCAGAAACAGATGGGAGTTTTGGTATTCGTCGTACTCTTCATTATCATTAATGTTGCAGGTGTAAATGGGCTCAGGATGCTGGGAATCATACACGACGCGGTGGTGTTTCTTGTGGAGCAGCTCTACGGTGCAAACAAGTGCCAGAGTTATAAGTTTCGCTTCCACCGTCCAGCCGGAGAAGAGGAGCCTCCTATCAATCCTCATGGGGCAGCACGGGCAGAGGTAAACCAAAGGTGAGCAAGGAATTTTAGCTGGCATTTTATTTTTCCTAAATTCGGTAAAATATTGATCATACACCCTGTCTGCTTAACAGGAAATCCGCCTTTGACATGTTTAATTTCTTGGCCTCCAAACATCGGCAACCTCCGGAATACAGACCAAACGATGAGGAGGAAGAAGAGGTGCAACTGAAGTCCGTCCGGTAAGTTGGGGTCGGAGGTTATTCCCTTCCTGTAGAGCTGCCCTGCGACAGAGAATTGTAATGCACGACTCTTCTCACCATAGGAGGGCCACCAGCATGGATCTACCAATGCCTATGAGATTCCGGCATCTAAAGAAGACATCGAAAGAGGCTGTAGGCGTTTACAGGTACGTTTCTGTCGGATAGTATCTTTTCCGTTCACACTTAAAGGATATGGAGAAATTTGGACTTAAATGCATTTACTGCAGCTTCTAAATCCTCTGTGTATAAGAGTGCATGGCTGATGCAGAATCAGCTACCAGTGACCTCTCAGTGAGCGCATTGTGATGGCAAGGCAAATTTAGTATTGCAGTGTATTTTGCTTGTCAGCATATCTCGGGCAGTGCCTAAAGAGGCTTGCAATAAGATGACAGACCTGAGGGCCATTATTGGGCCTCTGGATGCCATTACAATCGATCGGCATTGTGAGTTGGAATAGATAGTTTGATAAGATGCCATCCATCAACCAGCAGCAAATAAGGGGTTAAACAACCACGATTAGAGTGATTTCTGATCCTGTCCATTGCAGCAAGGAAGCGGCCCTACAAATTTCCTTTATGTACATGTAAAATTATAATCTATAGATTTCACTTTGGTAAATGGATTATTTTTTGCTTAGATCTCCAATTCACGGTCGGGGTCTTTTCTGCAAGAGGAACATTGATGTTGGAGAGATGGTGATAGAATATTCAGGGAACGTCGTCCGTTCTACATTGACTGACAAGCGGGAGAAATATTATGATGGAAAGGTGGGTATTGGGCCCTTTTCATTTAGGTATTGGGCCCTTTTCATTTATGTTTTCTTTCCCAAAGCCAAGGATGAGTATTGGGCCCATTTCATTTATGTTTCCTCCCCCTAAGTCTACCAATGGGGAAATCGTCACAAAACGGTCTGATGGTAAAAGGGGTTGCCCAAATAGTCACAGCTGGTATAGTCTCCCATACAACAAGAGATGATTTCTTTTGAGGGTATTTTTTTTTTAGTTTTGTTCTTAAAATTGTTTATAATCAATTAAATTGAGAACCTGGACGTCATGGGTATATGCTGTGGCCACCGAGAGGGTGACAGGAAGCATTAGACAAGTTAAGTAAGGTTTAATCAGAGACCAAAGGCAAAAGAAGAACAAGGTTAGCAGATAAAAGTGACATATGGACAGGCAATCAAACTTTATTATTCAAGTGACCCACAGTTGAGTAGATTTGCCGCTCAGATAGCCAAACAAGTCCTTCCATGGACCCTTTTAAACACCAAATAGAAAGTCTTCATGGCCAAAGGAAGATGTAAGAGGCCTAAATCTTCAAAGTCCAAACTAAATCCAGGTCATGGTAAGTAATCTTGTGAACAACCTCGAAGAAGACTTAAAGGGAATCTGTCACCCCAAAAATGCCATATCAAGTAAAGATATGGCTGAATAGAGCGTCCCATAACTAAGCTATGTGTATTTTCATTTTATCTGGATACCGTTTCCATAGAAAAATACCCTTGTAAACTTGGTATTTCGTGGTGTCAATCATTGCAGTCAGGTCAGGAAAGCGGCGGTTATTCGCTTCCTCACCCCCCCCCCCGCTCCTCCACTTCTTCATGTAATGCTGTCTGTGAATATCACAGACAGCGTAATGCTTGCGCGGTGAAGCAGGGCCCCGGCGCGTGCGCAGTCTTCTTTGCCCAGCAGTGGGCAAAGCATAAAATGACTACAGCGCATGCGCTAGTCTTTCCTTGCCCCGGAAGTCGTCCAAGGCAAGCAGTAATTTCCGGGCAAGGAAAGACTAGCGCATGCGCTGTAGTCATTTTATGCTTTGCCCACTGTTGGGCAAAGCACACTGCGCATGCGCCGGGCCGGATTTTGAATTGCGCAATTGCGGGAACCTAACGCCATCTGTGGTATTCACAGACGGCGTAACGCAACAGATGACGAGGAGCGGGGGCGGGTGAGGACATGAAAACCGCTGCCCTCCTGACCTGACTGCAGTGATTGACACCTACAATCACCAACTTTAAAAAGGTATTTTGATATGAAAACGGGGGTATCATGATATATGATACCCACCGTTAGCTTAGTTATGGGACGCACTATTCAGCCATATCTTTATCTGATATGGCTATTTTGGGGTGACAGATTCCCTTTAAGAGGGCAGGGCTCCTGATGAAGGTAACGGCAAAAAAAAAGCTTTTCCCTTGAGCAAATGGAGAGCAATGACTTGTAGGGGTGGTAACAAAAGTTATTGTAGGGCCTCTAGGGCTGGATTTGTGTGCCATGGATAATAGGCCTGATTGGAGAAGAAGCTTGAGCTGCTCCTTGTAGGAAGGTCCTTTAAGTCTGGTGTAGGTGCCAGTGGGGAGGGAGAGTGCAGAGGGCATGGCAGCAATCAGATTCCCTGAAGAAAGGAGAGGATTCTGGACATATGGATGAGTTGATCAGGAGGACTGACCAATATAAAAGAAGGGAAAGTTGCCCTCAACGCAATGATTTTGATGAGAAGGGTGATTTCCTGCGAGGACCACAGGACATGAGGTGCAAGGTTTTTGATGGTCCGTCTCTATTCCTTTCCCACTCCCAGTCTTCAAAGACTAACATAAACAGAAAGGCGTGCATCAGCCACTGAAGGGAAAGGATGCAAAAACCCTGGGGAGGAGAAGGGACATTCCCCTAAAGGAAGATCTGTCGATCTTGGGAGTCCGGGAGCAGATGCATTTTGCAAGAGTGTCCCTTTACCTAAAACAGTAATGAAAATTGGATAAACTGAATTGCCTGGAGCTAGACAACCATGATGGGCAGAACTCGCAGCGATGAGTCCCAATCTCTTGGAGTAGGAGCCCTCTTGCTGTAACTTTAGAGAAAACTATGCCAAGGAAGGTGATTCTCTGAGAAGGTGAGGGGAAGGACTTGTGGTTCTCCAACCGCCTATTTGGGGACAAGGTGTCGATAGAGTAACTGAAAGACGGTTCTGCTTGCTCATCCTGGATGGCACCTTGTATCTGGCCATAGCTGTAATGGTCACCCTTCTGGGACATCACAAGAAGCGCCATAACCAGGAAGAGGACTTCAAAGGTCCCATTGGATATAACAAGCAGACAACCATTAGTCCTGTTCCCCATTCTAAAGAAAGGAAATGGAGGAAAACTTATACGATACGATACACTTTATTGATCCCGGGGGGAAATTACAGTATTACAGCAGCAATACAAACAGCAGTACATAAAATATTAGGACACAAATCTTGCACAGGTATACCAACATTACATAATAAATAAAAGTGGGTAGTTCAAGTGTATATAAGTAAGTGTTAATTGACATTAGATCACCAGCCATCAGTCATTATTTTCTACCACCCTTAGGAAATTATTATTATTATTATTATTATGGAGGACCCTACGGACTATAGAGAAGAGGTATGTGGGGGTGCTGCTCTTCTTGTGGCAATAGCTCGTATCGACGTTATCTGTGCCATAGAAGATTAATATCGTTATAAAAGTGTCACAAGCAGATAATTTGTTACTGGTTTTCTCCCCTATAGGGAATCGGCTGCTATATGTTCCGTATAGACGACTCGGAGGTGGTGGACGCCACGATGCATGGCAACGCCGCTCGCTTCATCAACCACTCGTGCGAGCCCAACTGTTACTCCCGAGTTATCCCAATCGATGGACAGAAACACATCGTCATATTTGCGATGCGTAAAATCTACCGTGGGGAGGAGCTCACCTACGACTACAAGTTCCCAATCGAGGACGCCAGCAACAAGTTAGCGTGCAACTGCGGGACCAAAAATGCCGCAAGTTTCTCAACTGATTTTTATAGGAAAAAAAACTTCCAAATTTTAAAGAGAACAGGGGGAGTCACTCCCGAGACGCAGGAAGCATGCGGCCAGCGGTTTCTCCACATCAAAAGTTTTCTGTTCGCTGCTCCGTGGCCGAGAATGCGTTGCACGACCGAATAACATCTGTATACCCATAGGGCACATGCTGTAACGTATAAGAAGGACCATATTTAATGG
>JARQOD010000003.1:374627586-374702268 GCA_033576555.1 Oophaga sylvatica | reverse complement strand
TCCAAATCGAAGTTTCCCAGCACAATACTGTCGTGTGGGCGCCTGGCATACCCCGTAACGTCGTCCCCGTTTTGGGGCATCCACCATTTTCAGAACCTTTTTTCCTTTTATTTAAAAAAATGGATTTCTCAATCTCCCGGGCGTCCATCCTGCAGCGGTGAGCGATTTTGTTAATAAGTCGGGCTTGTGCTGGGGTCCCCAAGTTTTTTATATATAAATCATGACTTGTAAAATTAAGGTTTTTTCTTTTTATTTTTCTGCTAGATATTAGGTCGTTTGAGCTCGTGGGGCATCAGCCTCTGAACATTTACGTAAAAAAAAAAAAAAAACAGAAAAATGGTTGTTCTTGTGATCTTTGACTTTTAGATATCCGTGGCTTTAAATTTTGGCCGTATCGCAGGTAATATATCCGCTGACTAGTATAACTCCCAAATCCGGTGTAACCCTCTCCTGTTTCCTGCTGCTCTTCCAGAAATTTTTTTTTTTATCTTATTTTTAGTTTTTAATGAAAAACAAAAAAAAATTTAAGAAAAAGGAAATTTGTCTTTTTAGTTTTATCAGTGTTATTTAAAAAAAAATATTTTAAAAAGAAAAAAAAATGTCCATTTGGACAGAACTGAAGGAAAATTAAAAATTGTACAACTGTCAGATCTGAAGGGTAAAGTGTATATAGTTGTAAAAAACTAAAGAGAGGAGTTTTAAACGTTTTGCTTTTTTTTTCTATGCACTTTTTTTTTATTTAAGTGATTAGGTTACTTAAAAAAAAATGTCCAGTTTCTTGATGTACAAATGCGTTTTGGATTTTTTTTTGCATTTATTAGTGTTGGTATGGGGAAAAGTTGAGCAAATACATTTGCAGGAGCCAGGTACAACGGCCACAACTGTGGTTGCGGACTAGAGCCCTACGAACCTCCTCCTCTTCGCTTGCATTATCCAATTAGTAGGTCTGGTACCACAGCTATGACGCTGCATCAGACCTACTTTATCAGAAGAGAAGCCAGGGATGCCGACTGGTGGGATGAAGCTACTGGTAGGATGAAGCTAGGAGGGCTTAGGGTGCTGGATCAGCGTCCTGCAAATCTTTTTGCTCAACTTTTAATCTAAACTGAAACCTATGGGACTCACTAGAAAGCAAATTACATTTAAGCATCACCTCTCGAATCATATACCCATAAGCACACAAAAACAATGTGAGGCTCAAGGGAAAAAAATTGAATAAGATACAAAAACTAATAAATCACATAAAAATCATTGTTGTACAAAAGCCAAGATAGGACAGTTCTATTAAAGTGCTGACGCCTGACAAAGTTGTTGAAGTGAAGCGTGTGTCACATGTGACAGGGACCTGGTACCTAGGAGGTTCGTCCGTATTGCTCTACGAGGGGTGTTAAACATCTACCCCGTGTTCAGTCAGTGTTAGAAAGCTGAGCTTTTCTGTATGTGTTGAGACCTGTCTGGACGTGTTACAGACACAAAAGTTCAGTCTGATGGAAGCGACAGGAGGGCAAGTGCAGTACAGTTCTACAAAGGGAAGGATAGGAGAGCAAGTGCAGTACAGTGTGGGTCTACAAGAAAGTTAATGATTTGGAGCTTTATTCTGTGATTTAAATTATTTACAAAGGGAAGAAAAAAGCCTAAAAAAAATCCATGAAGGGATGATTCCTTGGTAAGAAGGTGTATCATCATCATGTACAGAAAAACGTTTTGGGACAAGCAGTTTAATCAGTGAATCAATTGCAGATGATCCCCGTTTAGGGAGACCCGTTAAAGCATCTTTAAAACGAAATGTGCCTTAAAGTGGAGGCCATGATTTTGGATGATCGTAAGGTCAAAGTCTGTGTAAAAGCTCATGAATTAGGCATTTTAGTTGGTAGGTCTCCAGTATCATTCATGATGTCAAAGACCAGTTCTCAGTCGGTGCCACGAATGTTGACGCCTGAGCAAAAAACATATCGGCAGTAATTTAGCCAATAGAATTTAGGCATGCTGCTTAATGAAAATCCAGGAGACTTCTATTCTCGAGTTACTAAGGGTGATGAAATATGAGACCATCATAATCCAGAGACCACACAAGAGTCCATGTAATGGAATTACAAGGGGTCACCAATGTGTTCAGCTGGTAAGATCATGGCAACAGTTTTCTGGGATACAGAATGAGTTTTATTACTAGAATTCATACCACACAAGACAACAATTACTGGAGACTCCTATGCTTCAACAATGGATGTGTCACATAAGGCAATCAAACAAACGCTGAAGGAAGTTGTCGGCTGGTGTGTTGCTGCTTCACGACAATGCAACGACTCACAAGTCTTCCAAATCATGGACCTTAACCATCTACCTTACAGCGCAGACCTGGCTCCCAGTGATTGCTTTCTATTTCAGAACCTGAAAAAATGTCCAAGTGGGCAACAATTTCCTGATCATAATGCAGTCAAAGAGGCAGTAACATGGTTCTTGTAGCAGAAAGAAGTATCCTTCTATTCTGAGGTCATCCAATCACTGGAGGCGAAGTCTAATTAGTGTGTTGAAGTCAAAGGGGAATACATTGAAAATGACGATTTTGGTTACTCGCCGTAAAATCTTTCTCTGAGTGTAAGGTTCTATGTATATATTCCTGAAACTCAGTTTGTTCGTCAGCCATTTTACTTTCTGTCTTGCTGCAGCTATCTTGCCCTCAGTCAAAATGGAGTTTCCAGCTTGCATGTTCCCGCCCTGATTCTCTCCTTTGCTTCTTAAGCAGCCACAGCTGAGCAATCAGTGCTTCAGAATCTAGCCTGCAGTGAACCTGTGACTTGACTCCTGTAAGCCTTGGACCTTGTACTCCAGCTATTCCTACTGAGGAACTCTGAAGCACTTGTGGACTCTGAACCCTGCTCTTTGAAAGACCCACGTTTGCATGGACTTACGGTAACAGAGAAGAAGATCCTGAATCTGTATTGGAGAGTGATTGCTGAGCTTGGATTACTCTGGCCTGCTGTGTCTCCTGTTTCTGTGTCTGCAAACTGTGTGACTATTTCTGCCAACTTGTATGAAGTAATACAGGACTTTTCTATATCAAACCTGTGACTCCTGTGTTTTCATCGCACCCAAGCACAAGACGCTATATGAACTGTACTACATACATTACAAGATTCTGAAGCCAAAACGTTAGTGTCTGCTGGGTCTGGAAGGCTGTGTCTGCTGTACTGTGGATATCAGACGTCCGGTTGTACTTTCTGTGATGACAGTGGTTGTGACTTCTCACAACCATTCCAGGTGAGCAATTCCCTTAAGTTTTTTCTTTTTGCAGTGTTACCACAGGTAAACACTATTGTTTTTTTTTTTTTCCTTTCTCTTTTTTGTCTGCTGTAACTCTGGATATCAGATGTCTGGTTGAAACTTTCTGTGATGATAGTGGTTGTGACTTCTCACAACCATTCCAGGTGAGCAGTTCCCTTAATTTTTTTTTCTCTCTGCAGTGTTGCCACAGGTGAACACTATTGTTTTTTTTTCTCTCCTCTTCTTCCAGTAATCCTGTCTTAAAAGATCTGGAAAATGGAGGCCCGCATAAAGGAACTTTGCGGAGTGACTGATAATATCCTTGCAGATTTGCAGAATATAAAGACCCGTTTTACAAATCTACAGGACCTCAATAATCACAATTTGCAAGTGGTTGGACAGACTACCCAGGATTTGCGAGCCAGGATTGAGGTTCTAGAGGGGCGAGTCCAGGCTCCTGCCGTAGCCCCGAGTGCTGGGATTCCCAAGTTGCCCACTTTTCGTTTTGGCGGTGAACGTGAGAAATTCAGGGGATTTATTAATCAATGCAATCTTTTTTTTTTTCTGCACATGCTTCACAATTTCCCACTGAACGATCTAAGGTGCTTACTATAATTATGTTGCTTACCAACAAGGCTTTAATGTGGGCAAACCCTCTGATTGAGACTGAGGATGATTGTTTGAATCACCTTGATGATTTTATTTCAGCCATGGGGCAGGTGTTTGATGACCCCAATCGAGGTGCAACAGCTGAAGCAGCCATGTTAGCTTTGCGCCAAGGTAAGCACTCGGTAGCTGAATATGCCTTGGATTTCAGGAGATGGGCCCTTGATACCACCTGGGACAGTTCCGCCAAAAAATCTATTTTTCGAAAGGGGTTATCTCCACTGATTAAGGATGAACTTGCTCGTGCCGACCCTCCCACTGCGTTAGGTGACTTTATTAACTACTGCATCCGTATTGATACTCGTCTGACTGAACGCAGGCAAGAGAGATGGTTCGAAAGCAATCGTACTAACCTTTTCCTACCTTCCTCTCCAGCTAAGGAACCTTTGAGTAGGATTACACGGGAACCTGAACCTGAACCCATGCAGGTAGACTCTTTACAACGACGGGTTAGTGATGCACGCAAGGAACATCGTTTTAAGGAGAATCTATGTTTCTATTGTGGTAAGTCAGGGCACTTCATTATAAACTGCCCCAGCTGTTCTCGTAAGACTACTGCAGCACTCATTCATTGTGAGTGTTGCGAGAGGGGATCTGTCAGGTCCGAGCCTCAGGCTCCAGAGAGATCTGCAGCAACAGATCTTGATTTCTCGGACTTAAACTCCGTTACCTCTGAGGACGTTGACTGTGTAAACGCTGCCATTTTTCAAGTTTCCTCAGCGGTGTCCCAGCTGAGTTGTAAGAAAAACAATTCTCATTGCTTTCTTTCCATAAAACTCTGGGTTGACTCAGCTTGGGTGTCTAGCTCTGCTATGATCGACTCAGGGGCAAGTGGAAATTTTATGGATGTCTCCTTTGCTCTGAAACAGGGAATACGTTCAGTGAAGAAGGCTACTCCAGTACAGATGGAAACTGTGGATGGCTCCCTGCTGACCTCTGGACCAGTGGATCAGGAAACAGAGCCTTTGAGGGTTCTTATGGGTAAAGATCATCAAGAGAAACTGTCCTTTATGCTTATCTCTTCTCCCCACTTTCCCATTATTCTTGGGCTACCATGGCTGCAGGCTCAGAATCCTACCATTAACTGGGAGACCAAGGAATTACACTTTCCAGAGAAACAGATGAGTCCAAAAGTTTCAGCTTGCTCTGTTCCTAAAGGAATCATGTCAGTCCCTGAACTACCAGCTGTATACCAGGACTATGTGGATTTATGTGACAAGAAGAACGCTGACCAGCTTCCTCCTCACCGTCCATATGATTGTCCAATTGAATTATTGCCTGGAGCAGAGATACCTTTTGGTAAGATCTACCCCCTGGCGGGGCCCGAGCTAAAGGCTTTAAAGGATTACATAGATGAAAATCTAGCCAAGGGCTTCATACGCCCCTCTTCATCTCCTGCAGGTGCACCCATCTTCTTTGTAAAGAAGAAAGATGGATCTCTGAGACCATGCGTAGACTATAGGGAACTCAATAAGGTTACTATTAGAAACCGTTATCCATTGCCTTTAATCCCTGAGTTATTGGAGAGAGTGCGACATGCCAAAATTTTTTCTAAACTAGATCTTCGTGGGGCCTATAACTTAGTCCGTATTAGACCTGGGGATGAATGGAAGACTGCATTCAGGTCACGCTATGGACACTTTGAATATCTAGTTATGCCTTTTGGTCTGAGTACCGCCCCAGCCACTTTCCAACACTTGGTGAATGACATCTTCAGGGATCTCCTAGATACATTCGTGGTAATTTATTTGGATGATATTCTAATTTTTTCTAACTCCACAGAGGAACATCATGGACATGTGAGAATGGTCTTGGAACGTCTAAGACAAAATCATCTTTACATCAAACTTGAAAAGTGTGAATTCCATAGGACCGAAATTCAATTTCTGGGGTATGTACTGTCTACACAAGGAATTAGTATGGATGGAAGCAAAACCCAAGCCATCAAGGATTGGCCAAGTCCTAGAAATGTGAAGGAGGTACAGCGCTTCATCGGGTTTGCCAACTTCTATAGACGTTTCATTAGAAATTTCTCTGAGGTAGTGTCACCTATCACTCAACTTACCCGGAAAGAGTCTAGGTTTTCCTGGACTCCCCAAGCCCAGGAAGCATTTTCCCGTCTAAAAAGATAAATTTACCACTGCACCTATCCTAGTACATCCCAACCCCGAGCTTGCCTTCATAATAGAGGTGGATGCTTCAGACTGTGCCGTTGGAGCTATACTCTCTCAGAGAACAGGTGAGAAGAATGTCTTGCATCCCTGTGCCTTCTTTTCCCAGCAGTTGTCTTCGGCTGAGAGGAACTACGATGTGGGCAATAGAGAGTTGTTGGCCATTATTGCCGCCTTCAAAGAATGGAGACACCTTCTTCAGGGAGCTGCACAGCAAATAGTCGTCCTGACAGACCATCGTAACCTTGAGTTTATCAGGTCGGCTAAGTGCCTGACTCCTCGCCAGGCTCGCTGGAATATTTTCTTAAACCAATTTAATTTTATCATCTCTTATAGACCAGGATCGCGCAATGGAAAGGCTGATGCACTCTCTAGGATTCTCAGCAGAGACACGTCCAATTACTCCTCCTAAGACTATTCTTCCTGACTCTAGATTCCTAGGAGTAATTCATAATCAAGACCTACTTAAGGACATCAAGGAAGCATACCATGCGGATTCCTTTTTGGCACAACCCCCAAGGGACGTAAGTCTTGTCTTTAAGAATGGTGTGTGGATTCAGGGACAACGTCTGTATATTCCTGAAACAGTCAGATTAAGAGTATTGCAACTCATTCACGATTCCAAGATAGCTGGGCATAGAGGAATTCTAAAGACACAGGAATTTCTTTCTCGTTTCTTTTGGTGGCCCACTTGCAGGAAGGATGTTTTGAATTATGTCACTTCATGTGAGGTCTGTGCAAGATGCAAAACACCTCGCTCCTCACCAACTGGTCTGTTACAGCCTCTTCCCACCCCGTCCCGCCCGTGGGGATCCATTTCTATGGACTTCATTGTGGAGTTACCAACCTCTCAGGGGAAGAACACCATTCTAGTGGTGGTTGACCGTCTAACAAAGGCAGCTCATTTTATCCCTTGTGTCGGCTTACCCACTGCAAAACAGACATCAGATTTGATGATTAAAGATGTGTTTCGCTTACATGGAGTACCGGATGAGGTTATTTCGGATCGAGGGGTGCAATTCACTTTTAGGTTTTGGCAAAATTTCTGTGCAGCATTGGACATTAAAGTAAACCTTTCTTCTGCTTTTCATCCCCAGACTAATGGACAGATCGAACGAACCAATCAAACCCTGGAGCAGTATCTCCGCTGCTTTATCTGCCACCTACAGGATGATTGGGTGGATCTACTTCCATTAGCTGAGTTCTCGTATAACAACTCTCAGAGTGCCTCCACTAAACAGTCTCCTTTTTACTCTAATCTAGGTTATCATCCTAACATTCTACCACGATTTCCCATAGAAACGCCTTTACCAGCAGTGGCTGAAAGAATCACGTCTTTACAGAAGAATATGGATCTTCTAAAGGAAAATCTGGAATCGGCTCAAGAAAGGTAAAAGAAAGCAGCAGATAAATTTCGTAAACCTGCACCAGCTTTCAAGGTAGGAGACTTGGTCTGGCTGTCAACCAGAAATCTTAAGTTAAGGATTCCATCGTCTAAGTTGGGACATAAGTACATTGGACCCTATAAAATCAGTAAAATTATAAGTGCCGTTGCTTGTCGTCTTCAACTGCCCAGAACTATGAGAATCCACCCTGTCTTTCATGTATCCCTACTAAAGGCTGCGACACCCAATACGTTTCCTGGACGTTCCTCTCCTTGCCCTGACCCAGTGCTAGTCGATGGTCAGGAAGAATTTGTGGTGGAAAGGATTTTAGATTCCAGGTTGTATAGAAATCAGTTACAATATCTGATTAAATGGCAGGGCTACCCAGTGGAGGACAACTCATGGGAACCGGTCAATAACGTTAATGCTCCTCGCTTGCTCCGTCAGTTTCATCAGAGGTACCCACACAAGCCTGGTCTGAGGTCATCCGGAGGTTGTCCTTAAGGGGGGAGTAATGTAAGGTTCTATGTATATATTCCTGAAACTCAGTTTGTTCGTCAGCCATTTTACTTTCTGTCTTGCTGCAGCTATCTTGCCCTCAGTCAAAATGGAGTTTCCAGCTTGCATGTTCCCGCCCTGATTCTCTCCTTTGCTTCTTAAGCAGCCACAGCTGAGCAATCAGTGCTTCAGAATCTAGCCTGCAGTGAACCTGTGACTTGACTCCTGTAAGCCTTGGACCTTGTACTCCAGCTATTCCTACTGAGGAACTCTGAAGCACTTGTGGACTCTGAACCCTGCTCTTTGAAAGACCCACGTTTGCATGGACTTACGGTAACAGAGAAGAAGATCCTGAATCTGTATTGGAGAGTGATTGCTGAGCTTGGATTACTCTGGCCTGCTGTGTCTCCTGTTTCTGTGTCTGCAAACTGTGTGACTATTTCTGCCAACTTGTATGAAGTAATACAGGACTTTTCTATATCAAACCTGTGACTCCTGTGTTTTCATCGCACCCAAGCACAAGACGCTATATGAACTGTACTACATACATTACACTGAGTCTTCATTGGGGGACACAGGAAACCATGGGTGTATGCATAATGTCAGCCTCCTAGTGGCAGCAGCAAAGAAAGTTAACTTTTCTCCAGAAGTGTACATGCCACCAACTGGCACAAAGTTAATCAATTAGTGCAGGGTGGGGAACATCCGACCCGCGGGCTGTATACGGCCTCGTTATCTGGTGGGGCCAGCTGCTACTTTGTGTCACGCTGTATAGCAGATATATATATGTGATGACAATAATCTATATCAAAAGGGCAACATACTATATAACATGCGCATAGCTATATGATAACATAGATTTACCTGACAGAAAGTCCAGTGGGTCAGAACGGAATCCGTTATACGCTGTCTCCGGCTAGAGGGTGACCGGGGTCTAAGCTGACCCTAACTGGGGTCCTAACTAATCCCTCAACCTGGAGGTACTGTTAAAGGTACAGAGGTCCAGGCCACCAGCGTAAACCCTGTCTCCTATCAATCCCTGCCAACTGTATTCTAGTCCTAAGAAGGACCCTGAATACCACCAAAGGGAATGACCAGGTAATGGTTAATGAACAGAAAGACAAACAAGAAAGATAAGAAATAAAGTAAATAAAGTCTTACATACAACACTCACACACAGTAGGAACACCTTAGGTCTCAGAGATAAACTATAAGCTGTAAGAGTAAAAACAACTAAGGAGCTCTTAGCTTAAGTATTCCCAGAACCGATCCAGTCTGCTAAACTATATGAATGCTTTCACCGGCATCAAACACCCAGACTGGCAGGAATATAAAGGAAACTAATTAGAACATAATCCAAAGCAGCCGGGCGAGGCTGGACCTAGTCTTAGCAAAGAGCTAGGTAAAATTAACTCTCTCATTACCAAACACAAAGAAACAGCAGCTCAGCTGTGAGAAGTCAGAATGTGCAATCGCGACGATCTTCGTGGCGATGCACCCATGACAGTACCCCCCCTTCTACGAGGGGCCTCCGGACCCTCATGACCAGGTCTGTCCGGGTAAATTGTGTGAAAGGTCCGAACCAATCGATCTGCGTTATCATCAGACGCAGGGACCCACGTCCTCTCCTCAGGACCATACCCCCTCCAATGAACTTCCACGTTATCATTGACTACCACTGAAGGAGGAGGTAGAGGTGACGGTATGACTGGTGCCACATACTTTTTAAGTAATGACTTGTGAAACACATTATGAATTTTAAATGTAGGAGGGAGGTCCAGACGAAATGCCACAGGATTAATTATGGAACTGATCCTGTATGGCCCGATGAATCTGGGACCCAACCTCCAGGAGGGAACTTTAAGTTTTATATTCCTGGTAGACAACCACACCAGATCGTTCACCCTCAGATCTAGACCAGAAACTCTCCTCCTATCAGCCATCCGTTTGTAAGGGTTCTCCGTAACCTTCAGTCTTAAGCGATCTGGAACTATCAGTCTCCCTGGAAGTCCCACAGGGGCGTCCCCCTGAGCCCCCAATACCTCCCCCTCAAGCTCAGAGCATACAGCTGACACTACAACTCCCTCCTGAGGAATAGGAACCGGATCATCCGTCTTCCCGACCCCTGGGAAAGTACGAGATAAGGCATCAGGAAGCAACTTTATTGAGAAGTCATATGTGCGATGAGGAGGTAACTCTTTACACCCCTCCTCTGAGAACTTCTCCCAAAAGTCCTCCAGAAAAGGAGGCAAAGTCCTAGGCACAACCGCACCGATGACCGTGCTCATGCAGTTATTCTTGCAAAATTCACCCCACTGGCTTATCTTTCTGGATTGCCAATCAATCACTGGGTTATGTTTAGCCAACCAAGGAAGTCCCAACACAATAGGAGCAGGCAGACCCTCCAACACATAACAAGACAATTGCTCTTTATGTATTGCCCCTACTCGAAGATCTATGTTATGAACAGCTTGTACCAAGCTACCTTGACCAAGAGGTCTAGAATCAATAGAGAGTATAGGGACCGGTTTGGCCAATACACTCAGTTGCATACCATGCACCTGGGCAAACCGAGTGTCCACCAAATTAGCCCCGGACCCACTATCAAGAAAAACAGAAATCCTCTCAGTTCTAGTACCAATCACCACCTCCGCAGGCACGAGAAACTGAGAGGGATTTGGGGACGAAATACACACTCCCAGGTTAACTCCTTGGTTCAAAGAGGTCCGGGATGGACACCCCCAACAAAATGTCCCTCTCTCCCGCAAAAGAAACACCTTCTAGTCTTGCGGCGCACCGCTGATTCCCTCCTACAAAATGATGTCCCTCCCAACTGCATGGGTTCCTCAGAACAGACCAGGGGAACCTCAGTATAAGGGACTTTAGTAGTAGGTGGAGTCATCACGGGGGGCGGAGTTACCTCACGTCTTCCCCGAAGACGTCTATCAATGCGAATAGCGAGGGCCATAGCAGCCTCCAGTGATGGAGGAGAATCATACTGAGCTAACACATCCTTTAATTTGTCAGACAACCCTTGACAAAACTGGCTCCTAAGAGCTGGGTCATTCCACTGAGTATCTGTTGCCCATCTACGGAACTCAGAAGAATATTCCTCCGCTGGACGATTTCCTTGCCGTATTTTACGTAACCTTGTTTCAGCAAGGGAGACTCGATCCGGATCATCATATACCAGACCCAGGGCAGTAAAAAATCGATCCACTGACTGGAGATCTGGGGAGCCTGGAGGAATAGAGAACGCCCAAGATTGAGGATCCCCCTTTTAAGAGCGAGATAACAATTCCCACCCTCTGCTCTTCACTCCCAGATGACCGAGGCCGCAGCCGAAAGTACAATTTACATGCCTCCCGGAAAGTAAAAAATTTGTCCCGCCCACCAGTGAACCTGTCCGGGAGAGCAACCTTAGGTTCAGATCTGGTTTGCTCCGGGGGGGACAAAACCTTGGACTTAATGTCTGCCAACTCCATGGACAATCCCTGCAACTGCCGGGCCAGCTGGGCTACTGGATCCATGATAGCTGGGGAGAATCTTTAGTATGGGCCGGTGAAAATGTCACGCTGTATAGCAGATATATATATGTGATGACAATAATCTATATCAAAAGGGCAACATACTATATAACATGCGCATAGCTATATGATAACATAGATTTACCTGACAGAAAGTCCAGTGGGTCAGAACGGAATCCGTTATACGCTGTCTCCGGCTAGAGGGTGACCGGGGTCTAAGCTGACCCTAACTGGGGTCCTAACTAATCCCTCAACCTGGAGGTACTGTTAAAGGTACAGAGGTCCAGGCCACCAGCGTAAACCCTGTCTCCTATCAATCCCTGCCAACTGTATTCTAGTCCTAAGAAGGACCCTGAATACCACCAAAGGGAATGACCAGGTAATGGTTAATGAACAGAAAGACAAACAAGAAAGATAAGAAATAAAGTAAATAAAGTCTTACATACAACACTCACACACAGTAGGAACACCTTAGGTCTCAGAGATAAACTATAAGCTGTAAGAGTAAAAAACAACTAAGGAGCTCTTAGCTTAAGTATTCCCAGAACCGATCCAGTCTGCTAAACTATATGAATGCTTTCACCGGCATCAAACACCCAGACTGGCAGGAATATAAAGGAAACTAATTAGAACATAATCCAAAGCAGCCGGGCGAGGCTGGACCTAGTCTTAGCAAAGAGCTAGGTAAAATTAACTCTCTCATTACCAAACACAAAGAAACAGCAGCTCAGCTGTGAGAAGTCAGAATGTGCAATCGCGACGATCTTCGTGGCGATGCACCCATGACACTTTGCCTATTTTTTGGCCTCGGGCCCTTTAATTCTTCAGAGGTCGCGGACGGCCAATATGTGGCCCGGCGCTACCCCCATCGCTCATTCAACTTATCGGCATCATAGACACCGATACAGCTGAAAGCAGTGATGGAGAGAGCGTCAGCTGACGCTCTCCCATCACTCCCCCTCTGCTTGTGACTCAGCGGCACGTGATGACGTCACTTCATCGTGTGCCACGCTGTACCAGCAGTGGAGCCGATGAGACCGGAGCAGCGCGGGGAAGGAGTGGTGAGTATGCATCATTGTGTGTGTGTCTGCACTATACTGTGTATTAAGGGAGCTGCGCCTGCACTATACTGTTTGTTAGTGGGAGAGCTCCTCTATACTGTGTATTGGTGGTGAGCTGCACTATACTGTGTGTGGGTGTTGAGCTGCACTATACTGTGTGTGGGGGGAGCTGCAAGTTATTTAAATGTTTGAATAAATATAGTTGGCTAATGCTTAAGTTAATAATTTTATACGACCCCCGGACACTTATAAAATTCCAAATGGCCCATGGCAGAAAAAACGTTCCCCACCTGAGTTAGTGAGAAAGCAGTAGGAGAAGCAACAAAGGCAAAACATGGCTGTAAACAACATGGCAGAATTAACATAACTTTATACTAGGGCGAGTGCTGTGTCTCCTAATGAAGGCTACGAGAAAGATTTTATGGTGAGTACTCAAAATCTTCATTTCTCTATCACTTCAATTGGGAGACACAGGAAACCATGGGACGTCCAAAAGCAGTCCCAAGGGTGAGCAAAAGGACAGTACCCTCCCGTATGAGCTCTGGGCACTGCAATTGCAGGATCTTTCTACTGAGGTCCACGTCCAACGATGCATAGGCGTGAGCTTTGTGGAACTTTGCAACGGTATGAATGGAAGACCATGTAGTGACTTTGCAAAGCCAATGCCTGGTGACGGACAACCCAGGAGGCCCCAACTGCATGAGCAGAGCGAGTCGTAACTGAGTAGATACACTCTGTTCCTTATCAGATAGGCTTCCAAAATGGCAGACCGGATCCAGTTGGCAATAGACTTGGAAGCAGGGAGGCCTCTGCGAGGACCCTCTGGAATTATGAAAAGTGAGTCCCACTGTCTGAAGGGTAACGTCCTTGAGAGGTAGAGACGGACAAAATGAAGTGCAATGTCTTCATTGCGGTGAAACAAGGAAAGCACCCTAGCAAAAAAGGATAGGATCAGATGCAGTGCCACCTTGTCCCGAAGAAGCACCAGGTAGAGGGAAAGAGCCACGAGTTCCAACACTTCTGATTGAGGTGATGGTTACCAGTAAGGCAACTTCCCAGGAGAGAAAGCATTCTCTTAGCAGTTTGAATAGGGTCTCCTGAAGGATGTCCAGAACAAAGATGTCCCAAGGCTCTAACGGGGGCCAATAAGGGGGAACAGAGTGTGTGACCCCTTGAAAGAAGGTCCTGATCTGAGGATGGATTATTCTGAAACAGAATGGAGAATGCTGAAACCTGTCCCTTAAGGCAGCTGAATGACAGGCCAGATTCAAGGCCAAACTGCAAAAAGGTCAAAAGAGATGGCAGAGCAAAAACCATGATAGCGGCTTGGTTGGCATTGCACCAGCAGAATAAAGCCTTACATGTACAGTGGTAAATGCGATAAGAAAAAGGCTTCCTCGCCCTGATTATGGTCTGAATAACCTGATTGGAAAAAATCAGCGGACTTCAGTACCGCGGCTTCAACATCTATGCTGTTAAATTGAGCAACTTAGATTTCTAGTGAAAGAGAGGGCCCTGCGAGAGATCTGGAAGATCCAGAAGTTTCCACAGAGTGTCCGCACGGATATTGATTACTTCTGCGTACCAAGATCTTATGGGCCAGTTTGGAGCGACGAGTATGACGGGTACTCTTTTCGCCTTGAGCTTCTTGACCACCCTGAGAATCAGCGGCAGAGGAGGAAACAGGTATGAGAGGAAGAACTGGGACCAGGAGATCGCCAGCGTGTCGGTGGCGACCGCTAAGGGATTTTGAGATATGGATACAAACTGTGGTACCTTGTGGTTCAGTCTTGATGCCATCAAATTGACGTCGGGAGTTCCCAATCTGAGGCAGATCTTTTTGAAAACTCAGTTTCAGGGACCAATCGAGCCATGTCTGACATCGCTGCTTGACTTCGAGTTCCTCCCTGGTGATATTGTTGGACTCAACTCGTATCGGACTGCCAAAGAGAAAGTTCTGCCAGTGAAGAAGTGCAAGGACGATTTCTTTGAGTTCCAGAATGTTGATGGGAAGGGATGACTCCTGAATGTACCATCGGCCCTAGGCTGTTAGTCTTGAAAAACTGCTCCCCAATGAAGCAGACTGGCATTGGCAGAAACAATCTTTTGTGACAGACGCCATTCCGGGGACTTCTTGATCCAGGAAAGAATTGTGACAAGCCAGGCCAGGGAGTGAGTGGACTTGTCCCATCTTGATAGAAGAGCTGTAGAGGTTATGTGGAACTGAGTGGATAGAACAGCTTCCATTGAGGCTACCATCTTGCCCAGTGTGGTCATGCAGAACCGAAGAAAACACATGGGGAGGGACCTCAGAGACTTGATCCCGCATACTAGGGCTAAGCACTTTTCTTCGGGCAAAAAGACACTTGCCTGCACGGTATCGAAAAGCCTTCCCAGGAAAACAATGCTTTGGGCCCGGATAAGAGACGACTTTTGAGTTGTTGATCATCAAGCCGAGACGAGAAAGGGTGTCTAGAGTAATCTGCAGACTCTAGTGACATGAGGGTTGGAGCCTTGATGAGAATGTCATCCAAATAAGGAATGACTAGAATGTCTTTGCTTCGAAGAATGGCCATGACAGTTACCATTATTACTACCGAGAGACCTGGTGAAGGACTTTTTGGATGCAGAATCAGCGTTCCATTTCTTCAGCCATAAGACCCTGCGGATAGTGGGATAGTGCCGATGTTGCCAGTCTCAAGAGCTGAACAGGTGTCTGCATTGAGAGAAGCCAAAAGGAGGTACTTCCCTGCTTGTCCAATCTGGTCTGCTAGATACTGGCAAAGTGATTTTGCCCAGGCTGAAACAAACTTGGATTTGGCAAGACCTTCAATGTGCCTGTTGGAGGGATCCTTCAGCGAGGCCCCATCAGCAAGGGGGAGGATGGTGTTAGTGGAGTGTAGGGAGACTGGGGGGGGTCCACTGAGGGAGACTCATTCTTATAGCAGGTCGGATGCAAATAGATACAAGACCTCCATGCATTTTGTTCTATGAGTGCTTTTCTGGGTGCTCCCATTCCCTGGTAAAGATTCTGTTGAAATCTTCATGGTTGCCGAAAGTTCGTAGGAAGGGCTTCGTCTTTCTGAAGGATACGGTTTGCTCAGAGGTTAAGGTCTCCACGTCCTTTATGTTAAGGGTCTAATGAACAGCTAGAATCAGACTATCCACCATATCCTGTAGTTTTGAGATTTGTTTGGAGTCCAGATCAGATTCTCAGAACAGGAGTCTGACTCCTGAGTTGCCGGAGGGAGTGTGAGAGAGGTATGCCATCCTGTAGGACGTTGAAGGCGATGGAGAACTAGACGATGAGCTAGTGTGGGAATGCTTTTTGGAACTTCTGTGTGATCTACCATGGTGGGTTTAGGAAATGCCCGTTGAGCTAGCAGGATTGGGCAGTCGTTCTATGACCGACACCAAGGTCTGGGACACCTTGGTTAAGTCGGTGACTGACTGGGAGAGAGCAGTTGCCCACTCGGGAGGGGGTGTTACACTCTTATTGCTGGCAGTGGGGGATAGCATGGTAGGACTGTGAGGTCTGAACAGAGGGAAACTTCCTGTTAGAGGAAAAACATGCAAAGTGCAAGACAATAGCTGGAAGATGGGAGTGAGACTCCCTGGGGTTAGGCATAGAGGTGAAGAACTGTGCCAGAGAGAGTTGCTGGTGATAGCTGCCCCCTGGTGGCAGAGCTTACTCAGGTCCTGGATCCTGTGCCCTTGTGAAACTGGAGACAACTGTGAATCAGCAGCTCCAAGCTGTAAGCTGCTGAATTCATGGGAGCTGCAATAGTTGTGGACAAGCCGGTGACTAGAAGATGGCGCCAGAAAAAGAGCCGGCATCAGAAAGCAAAGAGTTCCCGTGAGTCTGAATGAAAGGCGTGCCCTGATATGTTGAGAGCGGTTGCCAGGGGCATGTTCTGGTCACCGGAGAAGGTCCAGACTAAAGCCGGGGGCTAAATTTATATGCGAGGCCCCCAAAGAGAACCAGGGTGGTCGGGCGGGGGGTTGACTGAATGGCAGCACAGATAGGAAAACCTTCCCAATAGGCCAACAGACCATGCCAGGTAGAAAATATTAAAAGGAAAGGTAAGGCTAGGACCTTTTTCTATTTTCTCCTTTTTTTTGTGTGTGTGTGTGGGGTGGGGATGTTCTCGTTGGGAGCCTCCATAACTGCCGCAGATTAGCCAGGGGAGATCTCTTTTCGATACTTGTGATGGGCAAACCCAAACAGTAAAGTTCAGGGTCTGCACACGGACTCAGAACATTGGCTTCTCATGGAAGTCCGTATAACTGTTCGGATACAGCAGATCAAACAAAGCTTGTTGAAAGGCTGCAGAATAGCTAATTAACAAGCTTTTCCGGTGTGAGCACTTCTGGCAAGTATTGGCATAGCTGTGACAGCATATAAAAAATATATATATATAAAAAAAAAAAGATGTGGGGTCTATCCTATTTTTGATAACAAGTGCAGGTAAAGCAGACAGCTCAGCTGTCAGCTTTATCTTGGCTGGTTATCAAAACAGGGATTTTTTTGTGTATTCACCGTAAAATCCTTTTCTCTGAGCTGCTCATTGAGGGACAAAGGACCATGGGTGTTATGCTGCTGCCACTAGGAGGCTGACACTAAGTAAATACAAAAATATTAGCTCCTCCTCTGCAGTATACACCCACACACTGGCTCTAGCTGAACCAGTTCAGTGACAAAGCAGTATATCATGATCATAACATGAAGGTATAAAAAGTCAAACCAAAGAACATACACAAGCCAACAGGGCGGGTGCTGTGTCCCCAATGAGCGGCTCGGAGAAAAAGATTTTACGGTGAGTACACAAAAATCTTTCTCTATTGCCTCATTGGGGGACACAGGACCATTGGACGTCCTAAAACAGTCCCTGGGTGGGGAAAAGACATAACAGAACAAACATCATGTGCCATCTGCCTAGAGATGCGCTACCGCCGCCTGCAAAATTCTTCCCAGACCTGCATCTGCAGAGGCCTGAGTGTGAATATTGTAGTGCTTCGAGAAGGTGTGTAGACTGGACCAGGTCGCAGCCTTGCAAGCCTGTTCTGCCTATGCCTGGTACCGAATAGCCCAGGAGGAACCCACCGAACGAGTGGAGTGTGCCTTATTCCCCGCTGGGATAGGCATGCCTCTGACAAGGTAAGACTCCTGAATAGCCAAGCATATCCACCTGGCAATCATGGACTTTGAAGCCAATCCCTTCCTGTGACCCTCAGGAAGAACGAATAAGGCATCCATCTTGTGGAAGGACGCTGTCAGAGAAATGTATCTTCTAAGAGCCCTCACTAGATCCAGAGTGTGGAGAGCCCTCTCAAGACGGTGTATAGGCGCCGTGCAAAACGATGGCAGAACAATGTCCTCGTTAAGGTGAAAGGAAGAGATCACCTTGGTAAGAAGGACGGGGACGGTCGGAGAACCACCTTGTCCTGGTGAAAAACTAGAAAAGGAACTCGACAGGAAAGCGGCTGGCTCCGTTACCCGCCTGATCAATGTCACCGCAACCAGGAAGGTGACCTTCCATGAAACGCGAGTCAGAGACATCCTGCAGCGGCTCAAACGGAGCCTCCTGTAGAACACAGGACAAAGTTAAGGTCCCAGGCATCCAACGGTCGCCTATAAGGGGCTACCACGTGGGAGACCCCCTGAATGAAAGTCTTCACCTGTAGCTTAGAAGCAATCCGGTGCTGGAACAAAACTGATAAGGCAGAGATCTGCCCTTTGAGGGAACTAATAACTATACATGTAAAGATAATTATACCAAAAAGAAGGAAAAAAGAGGTTTTTCTCAAAAAATATTTTATTTAACAATCATAATTATTTAAAATGTACATAAATATGCAAAAAGGGGAATCACAAATGCAAAAGGTAATAAACAAAGCAAAACCTAATGGGGGTATTCGATACAGAAAAAGGGGGCTCAAATATACAAGTGTCTAGGCAAAAATATGGCTGCTGCAATGCAATATATTTATCTGCTATATGTTGCAGCCTAGTAAAAAAAACTACCTTTAATGGACACCCTTAATCAGTCATCAGGTGTAAATCCAGCTCATGTCCACATATCCACAGCCAAAAGGTGCATAGTGCATAATAGTGGGATATACATGCTGTATGCTTATCTATTCAAATCCACTTAAATCGCTAATGGCGTTCATCCAATATATTGCTATTAAAGCTGCATACCCATAAGTATATGGATCAATTTTCAAATAAGATTAAAGGCTGGAAAAGATCATTCATACCTCCAATGATAGGTAACAGCACCCCTGACGCGCGTTTCGCCAGTTGCTTCTTCCAGAGGGGATGTGCTGCCATAGCCCCCTCTGAGTGTGGTTAATATAAAGCCCTAATTAACATCAACAGCAGCTGCGGGACGAAATTTAATCCAATAGACGCTAATCGCGTCATTATTTGTGCGCTATATAGAAGTATTCCCATTATAAAATGAACAGGAGGCATAAGTAAACGCTGCCAGCGTAACCATAGCAGCGTAATGTGTCGCATCCTTTATGACGAAACCTTGAGTGCGCCACCACGTGACCGGCGTCACGTGACGCCCCATCCACCTCTCAACCCGACGCGTCAGAGCAGAGAGCGGAAATGGGCGGCACAGTGCACGCGTCGTCATGGTAGCACACCCCGAGTCGTCAATCCAGATGGATATGGAATCGTATTCCAGGAGAAGTATAAGAATCAATACAGAAAAAAGATGGGCCCGCATAAGCTATCAAAATATATCAAATGCAAAGTGCACATATCATCTGCATTCTACCTCTGATATATAATATGTATACAGTGCATAAGTTCGTGCCTTATTATATATAAAGAAAAGTGCATTGTTAATTGGTGTTCTAAATTATATTGATATAAATATAACATACATATAATATATTTAAATAAGTATCAGTGCTATTGTTGCTAAGAAATAATAAAACCAATGAATTATATAGTAAATTAATAAAATAATAAAATGAAAATAAATATAATTATCAATATATATAAAAAATAAAAATAAATAAATAATACAATAAATAATACAAAAAAGGTTGCTGTGAATGAAATAAAAAAAAAAAAATTTATTTATTATTTCATTCACAGCACCTTTTTTGTATTATTGTATTATTTATTTATTTTTATTTTTTATATATATTGATAATTATATTTATTTTCATTTTATTATTTTATTAATTTACTATATAATTCATTGGTTTTATTATTTCTTAGCAACAATAGCACTGATACTTATTTAAATATATTATATGTATGTTATATTTATATCAATATAATTTAGAACACCAATTAACAATGCACTTTTCTTTATATATAATAAGGCACGAACTTATGCACTGTATACATATTATATATCAGAGGTAGAATGCAGATGATATGTGCACTTTGCATTTGATATATTTTGATAGCTTATGCGGGCCCATCTTTTTTCTGTATTGATTCTTATACTTCTCCTGGAATACGATTCCATATCCATCTGGATTGACGACTCGGGGTGTGCTACCATGACGACGCGTGCACTGTGCCGCCATTTCCGCTCTCTGCTCTGACGCGTCGGGTTGAGAGGTGGATGGGGCGTCACGTGACGCCGGTCACGTGGTGGCGCACTCAAGGTTTCGTCATAAAGGATGCGACACATTACGCTGCTATGGTTACGCTGGCAGCGTTTACTTATGCCTCCTGTTCATTTTATAATGGGAATACTTCTATATAGCGCACAAATAATGACGCGATTAGCGTCTATTGGATTAAATTTCGTCCCGCA
This sequence comes from Oophaga sylvatica, assembly GCA_033576555.1. NCBI lineage: Eukaryota > Metazoa > Chordata > Amphibia > Anura > Dendrobatidae > Oophaga > Oophaga sylvatica. Next base: position 374,681,906 of record JARQOD010000003.1, on the reverse strand, counting down.
GCTGCTGTTGATGTTAATTAGGGCTTTATATTAACCACACTCAGAGGGGGCTATGGCAGCACATCCCCTCTGGAAGAAGCAACTGGCGAAACGCGCGTCAGGGGTGCTGTTACCTATCATTGGAGGTATGAATGATCTTTTCCAGCCTTTAATCTTATTTGAAAATTGATCCATATACTTATGGGTATGCAGCTTTAATAGCAATATATTGGATGAACGCCATTAGCGATTTAAGTGGATTTGAATAGATAAGCATACAGCATGTATATCCCACTATTATGCACTATGCACCTTTTGGCTGTGGATATGTGGACATGAGCTGGATTTACACCTGATGACTGATTAAGGGTGTCCATTAAAGGCAGTTTTTTTACTAGGCTGCAACATATAGCAGATAAATATATTGCATTGCAGCAGCCATATTTTTGCCTAGACACTTGTATATTTGAGCCCCCTTTTTCTGTATCGAATACCCCGTTAGGTTTTGCTTTGTTTATTACCTTTTACATTTGTGATTCCCCTTTTTGCATATTTATGTACATTTTAAATAATTATGATTGTTAAATAAAATCTTTTTTATGATGAGAAAAACCTCTTTTTTCCTTCTTTTTGGTATAATTTGTGGAGGTGTATTTTGTAGGCTCTCTATATATTTGAATAATGTAAAGATAATTGTGGAGTATTCAAAGAGAAAATCATATGTAGGAACCCCAGGAATGAAAAAAATAAAATATAACTTTTATTATTAAATGCTAAAAGGGACACACAAAAACATCACACATAATTTTAAAAAGTGCACACTGAAATGACCCTGAAATGCAACCCTGCACTGTATACTGCCTTGCCGCAGAGGTTGGCACCCTATGATAGCCCACACGAGATTGGCGCCCCCGCTCAACGTAGGCTAACCCTAAGGTCCTATAATTGCCCTACCAACACGTGAGCCTTATATCTCTCACAACAGATGAAGATACACCCATTATAGGTGGGAAAAGTGGCAGAATACACCTGTTGATGACAGGTTAAGGGAGATCAGGTTGATATAATGCATCTTAATTGTATAACAGAGATCCCTCAATAACAGAAATCTAAACGGCTGATCCCTGCATAACAGCACGTTATTTTGATAATCATACACAGCAATGGTGTCTTTTGCTCTTAATATGGATGAGGTAGCGTGTCCTGATTCTATGAGTGTAGTGTAACACTGAATAACAGTCAATAATAATCTAAGCAAACATATCAGTAGATGTTTAACAGTAGTCTTGATATGCTGGTCAAAAAATATGACCCTCACACACACTTCATAGGGACATCAATCTCACAAGATGGTCACAATCGACCTCATATTTCACCCATATGTATAATAAAGAGTCTCATGACTGAGGGATACTCATCTAGTAAGTAGTTGAATTAGCCTCTACGCGTTTCATCAGGAGGTCAGATGTATTGATATTGCTATATATGAGGTCGATTGTGACCATCTTGTGAGATTGATGTCCCTATGAAGTGTGTGTGTGAGGGTCATATTTTTTGACCAGCATATCAAGACTACTGTTAAACATCTACTGATATGTTTGCTTAGATTATTATTGACTGTTATTCAGTGTTACACTACACTCATAGAATCAGGACACGCTACCTCATCCATATTAAGAGCAAAAGACACCATTGCTGTGTATGATTATCAAAATAACGTGCTGTTATGCAGGGATCAGCCGTTTAGATTTCTGTTATTGAGGGATCTCTGTTATACAATTAAGATGCATTATATCAACCTGATCTCCCTTAACCTGTCATCAACAGGTGTATTCTGCCACTTTTCCCACCTATAATGGGTGTATCTTCATCTGTTGTGAGAGATATAAGGCTCACGTGTTGGTAGGGCAATTATAGGACCTTAGGGTTAGCCTACGTTGAGCGGGGGCGCCAATCTCATGTGGGCTATCATAGGGTGCCAACCTCCGCGGCAAGGCAGTATACAGTGCAGGGTTGCATTTCAGGGTCATTTCAGTGTGCACTTTTTAAAATTATGTGTGATGTTTTTGTGTGTCCCTTTTAGCATTTAATAATAAAAGTTATATTTTATTTTTTTCATTCCTGGAACTAATAACTAGAAAAATGTGTGTGCACTCAGGTCTGAAAAGTGTAAAGGTGCTAGTGAATTTGGACCCTAAGGTACCAAAGACAACGAAAAAACATGGAATTCACCGCACACACTACTGAGGTTAGATTTGCCAAATTATAGTTTATTGTGCTCCACACTGATAAGTGCCACTTGGATAGGTAGAACATGCAGACATAGCAAAGATACCCCTACATTCAAAAATACCCGACGTTTCGACCCTCCCGAGTCTTAGTCATGGGGTACTGAATGGTGGGTAGTTCAGAGTACAGGCACTTGTCAGGGTCAGACGACCAAAATCTCTGAGTGGTCGTCAGAAACTGTATTAGAAACAGACATATGCTGCATAACAGGAGCGTACTGTATCTAGTATTCACAAAGTACTTGCTGTGTTAGATTATGTGGTGGAATGGCGGCGCTCCCGCGCCCTGCCACGGCTGCTAGATGCCGCCATTCCACCACATAATCTAACACATCAAGTACTTTGTGAATACTAGATACAGTACGCTCCTGTTATGCAGGATATGTCTGTTTCTAATACAGTTTCTGACGACCACTCAGAGATTTTGGTCGTCTGACCCTGACAAGTGCCTGTACTCTGAACTACCCACCATTCAGTACCCCATGACTAAGACTCGGGAGGGTCGAAACGTCGGGTATTTTTGAATGTAGGGGTATCTTTGCTATGTCTGCATGTTCTACCTATCCAAGTGGCACTTTACTTATCAGTGTGGAGCACAATAAACTATAATTTGGCAAATCTAACTTCAGTAGTGTGTGCGGTGAATTCCATGTTTTTCTTTGAGGGAACTAAGCGCTAGGTCTGAGTTCAGACCAGTGTGAAGGAACTGCAAAATAGTCGGAGTGGAAAAGGCAAGAGGAGACCGACCGCGTTCCCTGCACCATGCGAAAAACGCTTTCCAGGTGCGGTGATAAATACGCCCCGATGCAGTTTTCCAAGTGCTAATCATAGTGGAAACCACTTCTCGGGAGAACCCAGCTTGTGCAAGGATCCAGGATTCAGCGGCCAAGCCGTTAAACACAGGTCCTGAGTTCTGGTGGCAAATTGGGCCCTGCGAGAGTAAATCTGGTCTATCCGGTAGTCATCAGGGAACGTCGACGAAGAGCTACACGAACTCCGCGAGGCCAGTCCGGAGCGACTAGGATAACCCTTCTGCTTTGATCCTCCTGATAACCCTTGGAAGTAACGGAAGAACATGCAAGAAAGACGAAATTAATGCCATGGAAGGACCAGTGTGTCCGCCCTAATGGCCTATGGATCCCGGGACCGAGCTAAGAACTCGGGCACGTCCGGAGTCTCTCAGTGATGACAAATCTGTTGGAAGACCTCCAGATGAAGAGACCACTCCCCCGACGCAAGACCCTGGCGGAAGACTTACTCAGCCGTCCAGTTCTCCACGCCCAGAATGTGAATTGCTGGGATGACAAACTGGGTCATCTCGGCCCAGCGGAGAATGTGTTCCACCTCGCGCATTGACGCCCTGCTGCGGATGCCCCCGATAGTTGATATACGCCACAGCCGTGGCGTTGTCCGACTGTATTCGGATGGGGCGACCCGCCAGAAGGTGATGGAACCGCCGCAGGGTCAGCTGAATCGCCCGTATTTACAGGACGTTGATCGGAAGTAACTCCCGAGGCAACCAACGCCCCTGGGTAGTATGATAACGGAAGATGGCCCCCCCAGCCAAGAAGACTTGCGTTGGTGACCACCAGCCACTGAACCGAGAGAAACAATTTCCCTCATGAGGGAGGACCGTAACGTCGACCACCTGAGCGCCCGGTTGACCCGCAGAGACAAGCGGCACAGACGGTCGAGTGAGAACGGGTTCCTGTCCCAAGCCGATTGAAGCGCAAGCTGCAGAGGACGGAGGTGAAGCTAGGCATAGGGAACAGCTTCCATCGCTGCCACCATCTTGCCCATGACCCTCATGACGAATCAGATAGTGAGGAAATGGGCGACAAAGTGCCCGAGCACCCTGTTGAAGGGCTAAGACCTTGTCTCGAGGGAGAATCACCAACCCTCGGGAGGTGTCCAGGGTCATTCCTAAAAACGATATCTGCTGAGCTGGGACCAGAGAAGATTTGTTTAAGTTCATCAGCCAGCCCAGGCGAGAAAGTATATCCAAGGTGATACGGACGCACTCCGTGCAGGCTTGGAAAGACGGCCCTTTGATCAGGAGGTCTTCTAGGTATGGCAGAACTACCACGCCCCGAGAGTGCAGAATGGATATGACTGCCGCCATGACCTTTGTGAACACTCTGGGATCGGTGGTGAGGCCGAAGGGCAAAGCCGTAAACTGGAAATGTTCCTCGCGGACGGCAAAGCGCAGGAACCTTTTGGTGAGGCGGAAAAATGGGGATATGAAGATAAGCATCCTGGATGTCGATGGATGCTAGGAACTCCCCCTTTTCCATTGATGTGATGACAGAGCGGAGGGACTCCATCCTGAAGTGCCGGACTGACAAACTTGTTTAGGAGCTTCAGATCCAGAATGGGCCAAACTGTTCCGTCCTTCGGAACCACGAATAAGTTTGAGTAGAACCCTTTGAACCTCTCACTTTCTGGGACTGGAATAATGACCCCCATCTCGGCGTAACGAATAGATGTCCCGGTAGAGAGGTCCGGCCCGCGCATCTGTTTTGGGAGAACGAGAGGGGCAGAATCGTGTCGGAGGATGGGAAGAAAACTGCATCTTGTATCCGGAAAACACCAGGTCTCTGACCCATTCGTTGTGAACGACGGAGAACCAGAGATGACGAAATAGGAGTAGACGACCGCCTACTCTGCTCGTGTCGACCTGATAATGCTGAGTCATTGGGCCGAGAATCTATGGGAACTGGATCCCTTAGATCTAGACTGCTTGGGTCGGCCCTTCCATGATTGGTTGGTCTTATACGAGACCTGGGGACCCCTGTCCCCGCGAGGGGAGTGTCTCAATCCGGAAGAGGTAGTTGCATTGGACCAACCGGGGTTGCTACGAAAGGGCCAAAAACGCGTCTGTTGCGGACAACTAAAAAGTCGCCTAGTCTTCTGCTGGGGAAGAGATTTACTCTTTCCCCCTGTGGCGTCCAAGATAAGCTGATCCAGCTTCTCTCCAAATAAACGACTGCTCCGGTAGGGCAGCGACATCAGGGACTTTATGGATACAGAGTCCGCACACCATTCCCTGAGCCACAGAGCCCGTCGGATGGTGATGGCGTTTGAGGCTGAGTCTAGGGATGCGTCAGTTAGCCGAGTCTAGGGATGCGTGAAACAGATATTCCCCAGCCGAGATGATCTGCTTGGCCAGGTCTGCCGCCTGCGAGGGGGAGGTCACTATCCTGAACGGTCCTGGTCCGGGTATCTGCCCAAGAGACCATAGCTTTTGAGTTTAGGTCAAGGGGCATCTCAAAAGCTGGAGTCCTGTCCACTGCCAGCCCCGGTCGAGAGGGAACGGGAGACGGAGGCCACGAATGTCGAGGCGCGAGAAGGCCCAGGTGCCGGAGTGCTATGGCCCCCATTTCCTAGAAACCTGTTTTCGTCTGAGAACGGCCCCTGCTGACCGAGCATTCCTGTGAGGTAGAGGAACGTTCCAAGACAGGTAGACGAAGACCCCGACTGGTAGATGAGGGATCTTGTAGGGACTCTATTGCTTTAGCTAGTGCTGCCATGGACTGCGACAGTGACAAAGCTCACTCAGAGGAAGTAGGTACACTGGGTTCGGTAGCGGCGATGGACTCCTGAGCGCATTCGGGGTCACAGGCTCTGCAGAGTGGCGTACTCTGTCCCGGAGGTAACGAAGTCTGGAAGAAGGTACATGAGGTAAAAAACACTGTGCCTTGTTAGCCTTCTTGGCTGTCTTAGAGAGTGACATGATGTACCTCGGTATGTCCCAGATTCTGCCGATATACTCCAATAGGAAGTTGTGACTTGTAAGCCCCAGTGAATACTGCAGATAAGTGCCATTGAGTGTATTTGTGTAGCCAGGTGCCCTGGCGTGTGGCTCAGAGATCTTACCCAGGTCCTGTGCCCAGTGAAAGCGGTTCTCTCGGTCTGCAGTGCCCCTCTGAAGTGCTCCTCTCCACGTGTAAAGTCTGTTGGAAGACCTCTGAAGCTGGCCGGTGGAATAAAGATAGCCGCCGGGAAATGCAGAGGGGGCGTGACATGAGCATTGAGAAGTCTCGCAGTGAGTGAGAAGCGCCAAATCGTGAGCACCAGAGGGCGGAGCTACCGACACAACGGAGTGGGCGGAGCTTTTGAATTGCGGCCTAGCATCGGCCCAAGCCGGGGACTAGATTTCTGCATTCGGCCAGAGACGGCACCCAGAGTGAGAGGGGACGCCACGAAGAATAGCGCTGGCGTTTGCGGAAGCCCTTCACCGTGACCCAGACACACACCAGCCCATCTTACCAGCGGTGTGCGTCCCGGCATGGAGCTGCCGCAGATGAAGTACAGGACCCGGGCTCACTGGTTCCAGGTCAGCTGTTTCGGAATGGACGGTGCAGGGAACCTCCATCCACCACTCTGTGGCCAGAGAGGGGGAGAGGAACCGTCCACCTTCCTTACATCTCCGCTGTTCATCAGGGGCCATGCAGTGGGGGCCGCACGGATGCCATAAGTGCCTCTGGACAGCCAAGGGGTTAACTCCCAAGGATGGGATAGGGCTGTTGGTTCGGCACGCAAAAGGGATAAGACTGGATGCAGATGGGGTTGTGTGGAGGCGACACTCCGCGTTCCCATCTGTTGCCGGTGTGCGGAAAGCGGTGCCCTGAAGGGACCCGTCGCCCTAAAGAAGATCTCAGGCATACCGGTCAAAGACGATGCAGGAGGGGGTAAGTGGAGACGACACTCCACGTTTCCGCCTGTTGAAGGTTTAGGGAGAGCGGCACACCCTTTAGGGATCCATCGCCCCCTGTAAATCCCTTTGAAAAAAATTAAAAATAAAAGTTTAAACTGTAGATGTGGTCTGAAGATCAGAGCACATGTGCCTCCTTCTGACACTAAGCTTGAACTGGTTCGGCTGGAGCCAGTGTGTGGGTGTATACTGCGGAGGAGCAGCTAATCTTTTTGTATTTACTTAGTGTCAACCTCCTAGTGGCAGCAGCATAACAGCTATGGTCCTGTGTCCCCAATGAGGCGACAGAGAAAATGGACGGCCACAACCCATTTTTTTTTTAAATTATTTAAATAAATACAGTAATTTATAAAGAACCAGGCGTGGAGTCCCCCCATTTTTGATAACCAGCAAATGTAAAGCAGACAGCTAGAGGCTGGTATTCTAAGGTCCATGGATATTTGGCCCTCTCCAGTCTAAAAATAACAGTCCGCAGCAGCACCTAAAAGGCACAGATGCGGCAATTCTGGAGCTTTGCCCAGCTCTTCCCACTTGCCCTGGTGCGTTGGCAAGCAGGGTAATATTTTGGGGTTGAAACATCTATGTAATGTCCGCTAACATCAAGCCCAGAGGTTAGTATTAGAGCAGCGTCTATCAGACTCCCCCATTACCAACCCAGTAAGACAGGAAAAAAATAATTCAAATAAAGACAGACCCCCCACACACACACTCATTTACCGGTTTATAAATTAAAAATAAAACCAGGCAGTTCCGATGGTAATATAATAGTGAAATGCCCCATGATGTCCATCGAATCCTATGGAGTCTTGTTCTGAGAAAGTGCTTAGAACGAGACTTCATAGTTCACTGCCGTTCAGCAGCAGGCACAGAAAACAGGATTTTGGTTGCTTACCGTAAAATCCGTTTCTCGGAAGCCTTCATTGGGGGACACAGGAACCATGTGTATATGCTGCTGCCACTATGAGGCGCTGACACTATGCATATGCAAAAAAGGTTGGCTCCTCCTCTGCAGTATACACCCCACCGACTGGTAACAAGCAAATCAGTTAGTGAGAAAGCAGTAGGAGAACAACATGATAGAATAACAAACGGACAACTCAACTGTAACCATAGCACACAGAAGAAAGAACCGGAGTTGTAGAAAAAAACATGGGAGGGTGCTGTGTGCCCCAATGAAGGCTTCCGAGAAACGGATTTTATGGTAAGCAACCAAAATCCTGTTTTCTCTATCGCTTCATTGGGGGACACAGAAACCATGGGACGTCCCAAAGCAGTCCATGGGGAGGGAAACAGCAGAAAACTCTATTCCGATCAAAGAGCTTACCACTGCCGCCTGGAAGATACTTCTGCCTAGGCTGGCGTCCACCGATGCAAAGTTGTAGGGCGGATGCCCCATGGTGAACCGCCCAGGAGGCGCCCACTGCCCGGGTAGATTGAGCCTTAATCCAAGGGGCGCTTTCTACTTAACCAGTAAGCCTCCAAACTTGCAGACCTGATCCAGCGCACAATCGTAGCCTTGTAGGCGTGCATTGTCTGGATGACGAATAGGAGATCCGACTTCCTAAAGGAAGGGGTCTTAGTGAGATAAATCCTCACTGCCCTGACCAGGTCTAGCCTGTTTAGTGAATGCTCCGGAGAATGAGTCAGAGCTGAACAGAAGGAAGGGAGGACAAAGTTCTCAAACAGGTGAAAAGTGGATACCACTTTGGGAAGGAAAGAAGGTGGAGGCCACCGGAGGAAATAGACCTTCCAGGTCCGATAATGAACCCTAGAAAACAACGGTTTTCTAGCCTGGGTCATGGTGCGTAACTCCCAATCGGAGAAAACGGATGCTCTTAGTACCGCGGTTTAACAGCCACGCTGTCAAATGATCAACTGAGAACTCTGGTGGAAGAGCAGTCCTTGTGACAGAAGATCTGGCCCGCCGGGGAGCCTCCAGGAGTGTCCGCCAGGAGATTGACGATCTCTGCGAACCAAGACCTACTGGGCCAAACTGGTGTGACCAGAAAGACCGGCACCCCTTCCGCTTTGATCTACTTCAAAAGCCAGGGAAGAAAGGTAAGGGGAGCGCTAAGTGCGACCACGCAATGGCCAGAGCATCGGCGACCGCCGCGAGGGGGGTCGCGGGACCTGGAGACGAACCGTGGAACCTTCCTGTACAGCCGGGAAAGGCCTGAGATCCACGTCCGGCGTTCTCCATCGAAGACAGATCTGATGCAGGGACTGACTATGGATCATACAAAAAGGATTCTGCATCCCCATGGAAGCAAATACTGAGCGGAGGGACTCCATCCCGAAAGGAACCAGGTGGACTCTCGAGATCAGAAAACTAGAGATCCAGAGTGGGCCGAACCGCATCGCCCTTTCTTGGCGCAACAAACAGGTTCTGAATAGAAAACCTGTGAAGCATTCTTGTTTCGGTACGGGAACGATAATCCCCGTACTGAGTAGGGAGGCGATGGACGCAAAGAAACTCGAAACCAGAACGGGATCCCTTTTGGAGGATGGGATTCGAATAACCGATCTCAGGGGCGCGAAGTGAACTCTATCTTGTGTCCTGAGGATACAACCCCCCCTGACCCCTGCGTCCTCTACCGAGGCGAGCCAAAAGTCCCTGAAAAAAAACAGGAAACAACCACCTGGCTTGGGAGATACGGTGGGCTCTGGATTCAAGTGATGCGGAGGAGGACCTGCCTGGCGCAATTATGCCCTCACGAAGTTGTTTTAGCCCATCTGGCTATGGCCTTTGGCAGAGGCAGAACATAATGTAGAAGCCGTCGTTCCCAAGGCTGATTTTTCCAGCGATCCTATAATTTTATCATTGGAATCCTTGCGGGAATCTGTATTAGAAGGTAGGAGGACCGTGTAGGTGGCCAGTCTGGAGACTGGCATGTCCACAGCCGGGGAAGGCGTCCAGATAGCAGTGAGCTCAGGGGAGGAGGGGTATAGGATGCCGAGGCGCTTCCCTGTTTGAAAGCGTCTGGTCGAATTGTCCCTTTCCTTCTTGAGTATCTCCACAAATTCAGCTTGTAGGCGAAGACCTTGGAAGATAGTTTAGACCGTCTAAACGAAACCGCCTGATCTGCGAGTTTCGTAGAGGTATCTTAGATGCCTAGGGTCTGGTGGACCGCTGTAATCAGGCTCTGCACCATGTCTGTATGCTGGAGGCCTGTCAGGATCCAGTCCGACTAATGTTCTTAAGGCGCGTCCGAAGAGGCCTCGGCTGGGAGAGGAGGATCCGAAAGAGGGATCTCACCGAGAAGGACTGGCTGGGGAAGAGAACTTAGAGCGGTGCTCCTGTCTGGGCCTCTTGCGGCCTAAGTTGGAAGGGCCCCATGAAGAAACCTATGAATCACTGGCGACTGCGGGAGATGGGAAAGGCAAACTGTCTATTATGGACGCTGGGGTCTGTGCCACCCTGGTGAAATCCGCAACAGACTGCGACCAAGAGAGCCTGGATAGGGGTCTCAGACTAGCCCGGGGCAGAAAGGGACTCCTGGTAGTGGGTACCGTGTGGTACTGCGAGCCTGGCAGAGGGAAGGGGGCTGACTTGAAGGGAGTCTGCCAACCAGAGTAGAGGAAGATGAGCAAGCACTCCTTTGTGCTTAGCCATGGAGACCCACTAACAGCCACCAATTGTCAGAAGGTTAACTCACGGTATCCTGTAGTCTGCTTCAAAGCAAGCAGGCCTGCAGAGCTTCTGAGAGGTGAGAAGACAGGCGACTAGCAGGGGACCCAGCTGGTGGGAAAAAACGCGCTGCTGAGAGGAATCGCACTGCTGAGAGGAATTGAGCTCTCAGGAGTAGGCGCAGGGTCCGGAGGAGCAATATGGCGGCGGATCCAGCCTACTGTGGAGGCTGAGAGTAGTAGGCGGAGCCTCACGCCGCGCCAGGAAGAGGAGAGGGAGAAGACGGGCGGGAGAAAAGCCCGCCCGGAAACGCAGAGAAAGGGGGGGGCGGAGCCGGCACTGTAACTAGGCCCGAAATGAAGCCGGGGCCTAAATTACAGGCGGTGACCGCCGGAGCCGGGGCTAGAAAACTAGGCCCGAGGGAAGCCGGGGCCTCAATTAGTACTCGCAGCCGCCGATGGGGGGGGTGCGGTGCGGAGGTCACCGGATCGCATCTCAAGGACCCCCACAAGAAGGTGAGATACAAGGAGACCCCACAAGCGGCGCGATTGGGCTACCGGAGCTGAAAGGTGACCCCAGAGAAGGCAAGGTGAAGCACGGGGCTTATAAAAAAGGGGCTCCTCGGATCCCCCGGGTGAGCCCAAAGGAAGCGGAGAAAGGGGTCCCCTGATCGCTAACCTCTTCTCCCTCTTTGTCCTATAATTCTTTTTTTTTTTGTATAAATCTTCTCTTCTTAAAACTTCTTTTCTTCTGTCTTCTCTTGGTTTCTGGGGGGAAAGAGGGACAGTACCTCTATAAGAGTCGGACGTCCGGCATCTGTTGTAGGACATCCACGTCTCCTCATCTGACAGGCTCTGGTGGGCGAGCAGGTGGGAGACGGAGGTAGACCCGGGTCATCCTTCCCTTTTCCAGATCACCTGAACACCCGTCCGTGTCAGGGATCTTGTTTGGGGGTCCTGCCGAGAGAACACACGTATGAGGATACGGGGTGGCAGTACACGCCATACTCAGTCTCTGTGTGGGAGTACAGTAGTGACCGTTCACACTGTATCCCTCCGGAAAGTACCTGAAAAGGAACGACGCACATTAGGTAGATATGGGTCTCCAGAGAGACCCGTGTCCACCTCCTACTGACACTAAGCTAAAAGTGATTCGCTTGTTACCAGTAGGTGGGGTGTATACTGCAGAGGAGCCAACCTTTTTTGCATATGCATAGTGTCAGCGCCTCCTAGTGGCAGCAGCATACACCCATGGTTCCTGTGTCCCCCAATGAAGCGATAGAGAAACAGGGATTTTTATGTACTCACCGTAAAATCCTTTTCTCCGAGACGCTCATTGGGAGACACAGACCATGGGTGTTATGCTGCTGCCACTAGGAGGACACTAAGCTAATACACAAAGGAAGTTGGCTCCTCCTCCGCAGTATACACCCTCTGCTGGCTCTAGCCTGAACCAGTTCGGTGTAAAAGCAGTAGAAGGTTAACATCATACAAAGGTACGATCATTTGCATAACATTAGTGATCACCACATCGGCTGAAAGAGACAAACAGAAGTCGTTAGACTAAAAAGGGTGGGTGCTGTGTCTCCCAATGAGCGTCTCGGAAAAAAGGATTTTACGGTGAGTACACAAAAATCCCTGTTTCTCCATCGCCTCATTGGGAGACACAGACCATGGGACGTCCTAAAGCAGTCCATGGGAGGAAAAACAGCACGACAGCCGAAACCTTAATATACGCAGCGAATAATCTGGTCTACAGATGCGCTGCTATCGATTGCAGAATTTATCTGCTAAGGCTAGCCTCTGAAAAGGCTTAAGTGTAATGATTAACTAACATGAGAAGACTGGACCAAGTTGCAGCCCTGCAACCTGTCCGCCGTACTGACGTAGTGGAGTTTACTCTGAGGTTCGCAGGGATAGGAGACCTCAGACTCGGAAAGCTTCTTAAATTGGAGAGCAGATATATCTGGCTACTGCAGGTTTTTTTTTTAAAAAGGCAGGTAGGCCTTTTCTGTGTTGCTCTGGAAACATAGAGAAAAAACCTATTTGGAGAAAAGCCCTGTTCTGGAAGTGTTTGTTACAGCTACCAGAAAGGGAGCTTTCCAAGAAGGAAGAGTGATAAATACATCTTACAGGAGTATGAAGAAGACCACTTGTAAAGCACCTGAGATCAGAGGAAAACAGGGTGGATAGCATTGAGAGAAAACAGTGCCAGGCTTGAATGGAAACCTTTTGGAGGGACTCCAATATGGACGAAATGGCAAACACAAGTGGGAAACAAACATGGTTGTTAAAACCACCAAGGGAATAAAGCTTTCTTGAATACGATGGTAAATACGCATGAGAGTAAATTTCTGGACATTGACGATAACGGTGAACGCTACGTGTGGCGGTCAATGCTCAGGTTGTTAAGCCCAGCCCACTCGAGTCCTGACGCTCTGGAAGAGGAAGACCTGGACAGTTTGGTAACCGCAGAGGTAGGGGTCTAGATGCACTAGAACCACGTACCACGCTCGTCGTATTCAGACTGGTGCGACGAAAAAACAGTGGGATTCCCCCCGCCTTGAACTTCTGGAAGACACTTGGAATTAGCAGAAGAGGCGGAGAAAAAGTATTGGAAGCGAAAAACTGGTGCCACGGAAGTACTAGGTCATCTGACCCGAGGACAATTGGGTCACAGAACGGATCTAGAAATGCCGGGACTTTGGCGCTTAGCATAGAGGCCATTGAGGTCTATATGCAGCGTTACCCAGCATTACCAACCGTGCTAAAAGGCTTCCAGGGAAATGAATAAGAATCCTGGGATCAGGCCCTGGCGGCTGAGAAAAAACGTGCGCCAATTTCCTACCCCTAGAACGTGAGCTGCCAACAAAAAGGTAAATGGTTTGTATCGGCCTTTCGCAAAATGTGAGCTACGTCAAGCATAGCTCCTGTGGTTCGTGAGCCCTCCTGACCACAGATGTATGCCACAGCCGTGGCGTGGACTGATTGGATCCGGGGGAAATGACCATCGGGAAGCAGGCAGAAATTGGATGACTAGTCTGACTGCCCGGATTTCAAGAAAATTGATCAGGAGACTTGATTCCCAAAGAGCAAGCGTCCCTGGACCGTGTGGTGGCGGGAGAGCACTCTCCAACCTAGGAGACTGGCGTCAGTGGTCAACACCAGCGCGGGAACAGGAAGAAAGTACTTTATCCGAGTCATTAAGGACAACAACGTCCACTACCTCAGAGACCGCCTGATCCGGAGGGACTGGCGAAAAATAGCGGTCCAGAGAGGATGGATATCCGTCCAACGCTGGTAGCAATGTCTGCTACAGACGACGGAGATGTAGTCGAGGGAATGGTACTGGTGGATTGTCGGCACCTTTTTTTTTTTTTAGACCTGCGTTCCAGACTGCAGGAAAAGGGGGACGGCCGAGAGGAAACTTCTGAGCTTCCTGGATCAGTGAAAATCTTTCCTGAAGGGAGAATTATCAACACTCGGGAAGTGTCCAGGCCTGAAACGAGGATCCTCTGAGATAGGATGAAAAGGAATTGCGCAAGTTCTCTAATTGACCTAGACGAGTAAGCGTGTCCACGGTGATGCTGACCCTGTCTGCACAGGCTTGAACGTGCGACCTCTTGAAAAGGAGGTTGTCTCGGTAGAGTGGAATCACTATGCCCTGAGAGCACGGGATAGAAATAACGGCTGCCATGACCTTAGAGAACAGCCTAGGAGCAGAGGCTGAACTGAAAATGGTTGTCTGCGATGGCCTAATAAGGTGGGGCCGCTTGTTCCTTTTGTCCTTAAAAGACGGGACCGGAGGAAACGAGTTGGCGAGAGGAACAGGAATTCTATGTCCGTATCTGGAAACCACTAGATTTCAGATCCATGGTCGAGAATACCCGCCAGCCAGACCTGGTAAAGCAGGAGTAGATGGATGCCTACCCTGTCCGAGTCTTTCAGATACTGCAATGAGTCATTAAACAGAGAAAACATGTGTGAAGGGGTAACCTTGAGTTTGGACCGTGAGGGTCTGCGTTCCCAGGAATGGAAGAGCTTAAGGAAGTTAGAGATTTCTTCGAAGGGGAATCTGCTTGCCACTCTCGGAGCCATAGGGCTCTGCTGATGGTAATGGCGTTGGAGCTATAGGAGCGTCGCCGTCCGATGTCCCTAGAGATACATGTACCCATAAGCCCCGGCTATTTGGTAATCCAGACTAAGCACTTAGTGAGACAAGTTATTGTCTTGACTGATCTTGGCTAGGGCCCTAGTCCGAGCCATCATGCTGTGGCCACCTAGGTGACGGCGAGAGAAGGGAAGAGAGTTGCCCCAGAAACCTCAAAAGACTGACCGCGGACCAATTGGACGGTCAGTGGGGATTTTAATAAACAAGCCGTCAGTCAAAGACAGTAGAGGTTAGTAAGCGAGCCGTAATCTAGGATCCATTGTTGGAGACTCCATGCACTATCTTTTTAGAGCGTGGACAAAAGGGTACCGTGATTAACGGATTTAGCTCAGAGAATCCTTTGTCCGGCAATCACTATATCTCTGACCTATGTCAGCAACTCAGGGAGATTAGTAAAAAACCCTGTGAGGACGTTTGGTCCCATTGAAGGTCTCAGTGCATTGTACGGCTCTCAGAGCTCTATTAACCGGATCGATGAGGGCCTCTAAGGACTCCTGGTAGTTTGGCAAATCCGGATATACGGCCACGAGACTCATATCCTGAGTCGTGTATGCTGCAATCCCCAGGGACGGGGGAGCTGGAAAGGGAGCATGCGTACACCAAAAACAGCAGAATGCCTGTGAAATGTTAGTTACAAAAATTGGGCATTCTTTGCTGCTATCAGCCCCTGTCTGAAGACTCGAAGGACAGAGGGCCTTCGTCGTAAGGTAAACTGAAGCCGAAGACGTTGCCCATTCGTTGGGCTCCTGTGAGAAGATGCAAACTGCACAGATTGCAGTGGATAGCCTTCGCGGTAGTGGGGGATTACACGTAGTACACTTGGGCGTAAGCGTGCGTTTTATCAGTCAGTGCTCCCAGGTCACATGTCCGTGCCGCCAGAGACGGCAGACTGCATAGCAGTGACTGACGAGTAACGAAGGTCACATGCAAACCACTCGCCATCTGCACTGATTATCTGCTCAATCCACCATCCCTTTGATAGGGAGATGGAGAGGTTTTGTTAGCCTCCAGTCACCATTCACGTTTGGGCAGTGGTGATATAGTGGGGCCGCACGGACGCCGCATGGAGCCTCAGATATTAA
This sequence comes from Oophaga sylvatica, assembly GCA_033576555.1. Taxonomy (NCBI): domain Eukaryota; kingdom Metazoa; phylum Chordata; class Amphibia; order Anura; family Dendrobatidae; genus Oophaga; species Oophaga sylvatica. The sequence goes on along the minus strand of JARQOD010000003.1, from coordinate 374,666,045 downwards.
GAGCATGGAGACTTGCAGGGAAGGGGTTAAGCGCTGGTAAGCTTACCCAGGGTCCTGTGTCCTGGAAATGGCGGCCGGGACTGAGTTGGCGCTTCTCGTTTTTGACGAGAAGCGCCAGAACAGGTGGGAGGATGCATGCAGAGGGGCCGAGAAACGGAGAGCGCCAAAAAAACGTAGGCGGAGCTACCTGGGAGGGCGGAACTGAGGCCTACCCGGCCAAAAGCCGGGGACTAAATTGGAGAGGTAGCCGCGGCAGTTGGAGAAGGCCGCGGCCCTGCTGGACGGCTGCGGTGGAGACTCGCAGCGGCGCAGGAGATGAGGCGCGGGAGCGACTCCAGTGATTAAGACTGCGGCGGCGGCTGCTTTGAGGAAGCCGCTGCGGCGGTTCCTATGTGGAGGCCGCGGCGGTTGAGAGGGCGGCGGCTCCAGAGGAAGCCGCAGCGGCGACTGCGGTTCCTGAGAGAGGCCGCGGCTGCGACTCCAATGAGAAGGCCGCAGGGGCGTTTTGGAGCAGGCCGCGGCGGCGGTGTGGCGCAGACCGCAGTGGTGGAGATGGCGCAGGCCGCGGCGGCAGTCAGACCCACGGCCTATTATGACAGGCCTCGGCAGCTGGTGGGGGATGCATCAGCAGCTGCCATGTAAAAAAGCGCGGCAGCGTTTGGATACTCACTGCGGTGAGAACCAGCGCATATGCGGTCATACAACCTCAATCCGCCATCTCTTTGATATGGAGGCGGAGAGGGTTAGTTTCTCATGCACCGCTCACTTTTCATGGCGGTAATGTGCCAACCAGTGGCTGTAGCCACATCGCCAGTATGTAGCGAAGTCGGGAGCGCTGCACGCCATCCATCCTCAATCCACCATCTCTTTGATAGGGAGGTGGAGAGGGTTAAATTCTCATGTACCGGGCGCTTTTCATGGCGGTAATGTGCAAACCAGTGGCTGTACTCCATCGCCGGTATGTAGCCGAGTCGGGAGCGCTGCACGCCATCCATCCTCAATCCACCATCCCTTTGATAGGGAGGCAGAGAGGGTTAAATTCTCATGCACCGCGCACTTTCCATGGCGGTAATGTGCCAACCAGTGGCTGTACTCACATTGCCGGTATGTAGCCGAGTCGGGAGCGCTGCACGTCATCCATCCTCAATCCACCATCCCTTTGATAGGGAGGCGGAGAGGGTTATATTCTCATGTACCGGGCGCTTTACATGGCGGTAATGTGCCAACAAGTGGCTGTACTCACATTGCCGGTATGTAGCCGAGTCGGGAGCGCTGCACGCCATCCATCCTCAATCCACCATCCCTTTGATAGGGAGGCGGAGAGGGTTAAATTCTCATGTACCGGGCGCTTTACATGGCGGTAATGTGCCAACCAGTGGCTGTACTCACGTCGCCAGTATGTAGCCGAGTCGGGAGCGCTGCACGCCATCCATCCTCAATCAACTATCCCTTTGATAGGGAGGTGGAGAGGTGACACCCCATGTTCCCGTCTGTTGGTGGTGTGGGGAGAGCAGACCCATTGAAGGAATCCGTCGCCCCTGAGGAGAACTCAGGCCGCATTGAGGTTGCAGAAGGGGATACGGGGAGACGACACTCCGCGTGCCCGCCTGTTGGTGGTTTTGGGAGATCGGGTCCTTGAAAGGCCCCGTCGCCCCTTGAATCCATAGAAAAAAGCAAAAAAGTAAAATGAAAATAATAACGTGGGGGTCTGAAGCCAGACCCTAGTGCCTCCTACAGACACTAAGCAAGAACTGGTTCAGGCTAGAGCCAGCCGAGGGTGTATACTGCGGAGGAGGAGCCAACTTCCTTTGTGTATTAGCTTAGTGTCCTCCTAGTGGCAGCAGCATAACACCCGTGGTCTGTGTCTCCCAATGAGGCGATGGAGAAATTCTCACGCTCCTGTCTTCCACTGACCACAAGTAACCCTATGAAGTCATGTTCTATGAATGCGCTGCGCTCGTGAGAACTGACAGCTGTGAACGGAGATAACCTTACTAACATCATCGCAGTTCACGGAGGCCAGGTCTCCACAGCCGATCTCTGCTGGGACAGAACGGTCACAGACCTCTGCTGCTAGCGATTCAGTGGCTTCTGCTAATGTCACATCGACAAATCAACAGCTTCTCTTTCGCTCGGTTAACGCGAAGCGACTACCGATGTCATGCTGATTGACAGCTGGCTCCTCGCTGCCTAACTGCCTGGATGAAGAAGAGCGGCTCTGTCGTGGATCAGTTGAATCACCACCCAGAGCGGTCAGTGACCACTCTGAGCCGGCGCCGGGTAGAGCAGGCAGGAAGTTGCCTCCGTTAGAAAAAAAAAAACACAACAGGCATTTGCTATGGGCTTAAAAACTAAAAGTCCTGAGTAACCCCTCCTAGCTTTCTTGGGGTGAATTTAGGGGGAAGGGTGTTTCTCCCTTCCTCTCTGAAAAGACAATTGGCAGATTTAAATTCCCCATAGTAGCATGCATGGCTTACAAGTCTCCTCACTCTGAGATGGCAGGCCTGGCTTGTCCCTCTACACAAGGAGAAACGTTACCCCTTAGACCTCACAATACTTTTTGAACGTGAAGTGGTCCACCATTATTACCATATCTGTGTGATACCTACTGGCCTCGTGTGTATCCACTGCATAGTGGAGCAATAGTGGATCCAGGCTGTCCCACCTCATCTTGTGTCCTCTCGTCACTCTTCTACTTCTGTGACTTTATTAAGTCTTGTATTTTATTTTCCTATTAGCGTTGTGTTATGTTTCGGTAGCTGAGGAGTGCAGGTAAAAAAGGCAATACACCAGAGCAGTTGGAATCTATGAGACTGCAGTACCCTGACTAACCACAACAACTAGAGGCAGCCGTGGAGCGTTCCTACGTTGGTCCTAGACGCCTCGTCACAGCCTGAGAAACTAACTACACCTAAAGATTGAAACAGGAAAGCTATCTGCCCCGGAGCAGAACCCCAAAGATAATAGAAAGCCCCCAAACATGTAATGGCTGTTAGACAAGATGAAATACTGACACAGAAAGAAAATAGTATGAGCAAACGCTGGGGCCCAAACTATCTAAATAGAAAAGGATAGGAAGGGTACTCACTGCAATCCCAGAAAACCCTGAAAAGCACCAACTCTACTAATTTCAAAAATACCTGAGATCACACGACCTCTTCCACCTAAATTAGTTCTCTGGTGTAACAAAATCAAAACAGCAGCCACTGAAAAAACTGGAAAAAACAAAAGTACAAACATCAGTGGCTGAACTAAACTGAGAGGGCAAAAGCCCCCGGAGGGGACCCTGAAGGCCCCCACAGAAGTGCAGGACAAAATGCAAAAATATAGCACAAAAACAAAAAGAAAATGTCTTATCTGTTAGCAGCAGATGCAGACACGACACAGCAGGCTACAAGGGAAACAGGAATGAAGGATTCAGACCAGAACAATTGATCACCGGCAACCCTGATGGGAAGGTGACTCCCTTATATAAGACCAGTCAGTAACACCTGATTCCCAGTCCTCACAATCTTCACTGGACAGACCAGCACCGCTTGTAACCACCAGAGGAAGCCTCTGCTCAGAACTCATCTCAAACCCATTCACAACAGCCTTGCATTTAGTGTTTTATATTTTTGTGTCACTAGAAAACAATCCCCCTTCCTGTCTCATAAGTGGCCCCCATGAGTAGTCACGTCACATAATGTACGCGAGACATGCAAACCGGCATCTGTGGCGGTGTGAATCCTACTCTGTGCTGATGAGGGGCAAAACCTCCGCAACCTTCCTTAGCACAGATAAGCAGTTTTGCTGTGACTGATATCCTGATGCCAGTAGGTAAATGGATTTGACTTTCTATAAACAGATCCGAGCCCATGGCGCCCCCCATTTTAGGGACAGATTGAGCACATAGATGGCCTTTTAATTGTACATCTTGGCTTGGATTTTATTTGCTTTTACTCTAGTGTTTCACAATTGTGCAAATAACCATATTTACAGAGCAGGCACAGCACGAGCCACAGGCACAGCGTTTGACTTATTACAATGACTGCATTAATTATCAGAGTATCCGTTGCCTTCAGCTCATAGTCCAGTAATCTGGCTCCCGGGCACGTTCATGAGGGTGAGGGTTACCCTAACCCTTGTGCCCACCCCCGGTACGTCTGCTACGTTACATGCAGTGTTGGTGGGTTACACATTTCTTCGGGTGTTGATAAGAAGGTCGCGCTGCAGTCCTGCATCCTTCGCTGCGGCCGTCCTCCCCCCAGGGGCATCTGTGATCAATGTCAGCTTATTAAATACACCGCGGCCAAAGTATTCTGCCACCACGTTGAAGCCGTCGTTGGCGCACTTTAACTTTAAAGAAGAAAAAAAAGTTACTCGTGAATCAGGTTTACAGTCATGGCCAAAAGTTTTGAGAATGACACAAATATTATATTTTCACATGATCTGCCGCCCTCTGGTTTTTATGTGTGTTTGACAGATGTTTTTATCACAGACAGAAATAGAATAATTGCTAACATATGAGTAACAAAAGCTTATATTGACAGTTAGAATGAGTTAATGCAGCAAGTCAATATTTGCAGTGTTGACCCTTCTTCTTCAGGACCTCTGCAATTCTCCCTGGCATGCTCTCAATCAACTTCTGGACCAAATCCTGACTGATAGCAGTCCATTCTTGCACAATCAATGCTTTCATTTTGTCAGAATTTTTAGGTTTTTGTTTGTCCACCCGTCTCTTGATGATTGACCACAAGTTCTCAATGGGATTAAGATCTGGGGAGTTTCCAGGCCATGGACCCAAAATCTCTATGTTTTGTTCCCTGAGCCATTTAGTTATCACCTTTGCTTTATGGCAAGGTGCTCCATCATGCTGGAAAAGGCATTGTTGATCGCCAAACTGCTCTTGGAGGGTTGGGAGAAGTTGCTCTTGGAGGACATTCTGGTACCATTCTTTATTCATGGCTGTATTTTTAGGCAAGACTGTGAGAGAGCCGATTCCCTTGGCTGAGAAGCAACCCCACACATGAATGGTTTCAGGATGCTTAACAGTTGGCATGAGACAAGACTGGTGGTAGCGCTCACCTTGTCTTCTCCGAATGAGGCGTTTTCCTGATGTCCCAAACAATCGAAAAGGGGATTCATCAGAGAAAATAACTTTACCCCAGTCCTCAGGAGTCCACTGCCTGTACCTTTTGCAGAATATCAGTCTGTCCATGATGTTTTTTCTGGAGAGAAGAGGCTTCTTTGCTGCCCTCCTTGAGACCAGGCCTTGCTCCAAGAGTCTCCGCCTCACAGTGCGTGCAGATGCACTCACACCTGCCTGCTGCCATTCCTGAGCAAGCTCTGCACTGCTGGTAGCCCGATCCCGCAGCTAAAACACTTTTAAGAGACGGTCCTGGCGCTTGCTGGTCTTTCTTGGGCGCCCTGGAGCTTTTTTGGCAACAATGGAACCTCTCTCCTTGAAGTTCTTGATGATGCGATAGATTGTTGACTGAGGTGCAATCTTTCTAGCTGCGATACTCTTCCCTGTTAGGCCATTTTTGTGCATTGCAATGAGGACTGCACGTGTTTCTTTAGAGATAACCATGGTTAACAGAAGAGAAACAATGATGCCAAGCACCAGCCTCCTTTTAAAGTGTCCAGTGGTGTCATTCTTACTTAATCATGACAGATTGATCTCCAGCCATGTCCTCATCAACACCCACCTGTGTTAATGGAGCAATGACTGAAAAGAGGTTAGCTGGTCCTTTTAGGGCAGGGATGCAAAGACGTTGAAATGTGTATTGGGGGATAAAGTTCATTTTCTAGCCAAATATTGACTTTGCAAGTAATTGCTGTTAAGCTGATCACTCTTTATAACATTCTGGAGTATATGCAAATTGCCATTAGAAAAAGTGAAGCAGTAGACTTTGTAAAAATTAATATTTGTGTCATTCTCAAAACTTTTGTCCATGACTGTACAAAAATTCTTTCATCCCGTATTTGTCTTCTACGCGACAGATGAAAATTCTCTAGTCACCTGAAATCGTACATTCAAACACAAGACCCAAAAAAAAAAAAAATAAGCACTCGGGGAATGTTTCTTAAACTATTTTGCATCGTTTGGCATTCACTCATGAACCCAACCAACCACTTACAATTAGTAGTGCAGATTATATGTAATACATGGTGGTGACCAGACCTGGTGCTGGAAGTGGTCGTACAGGTCCTTCTTCTCTTCCTGAGCCCTGATCATATCGAGGACTTGCCGGTTTTCGGGCAGGCAGGTGGGGCAGTCCGAGTCGCTCTCTGCGTAGCTCTCAAAGCAGTGTTGGTGGAATGAGTGGCCGCACAAGAAGTGTACGGATGGCAGCTCCAGCGCGCTGCTACAGATACTGCACTTGGTTTTCTGGAAGATCTTGGGGCTTAAAGACAGGAAACACAAATATACCCAGGTCCATCCGCTGCTCCAAAATGATTGGAAAAAGATCTAATCCCCATAAGGTCATCGCCAGCTCAAAGGCTGCAGAATATCTACTGCTTAGTGATCAGAGACCGGCCGCTGAGCTACAATACTACACCCAAGCAGTGGGAGGCGTACTGCAGTTTACAGGAAGTTGTCCAATTTCACCAACGTTTTGCTCACAGACTCATTTAGATGTAGAAAACCCAACCGAGCTTTACTGCTCCTCAGAGTCCCCAAATCTTGTTTGGCTGCAGATGTAACATCACATCGATAACACTGCAACCAATCCTCAGCGATTGGCTGCAGCCAAACATCAGAGACTGGAGAGTAGACTTGAGGAGAGTACGCAATGCGCAGTCTGTTTTTCTACACCTTTGAAAAGGAAAGGGTCCAAAAAAACAAATAAATCAAGTTTCCACAAGTGATAAATATATGATCTCTGGGGTCTCACTGATCACAAGGGTCCTTCTCCGACCACACATTCATCACTTATCCTGTGAACATGTTAAAGACGGATTTTGGTAAGAACTTACCTGTAAAATCCTTTTCAGCGAAGGAAGGAAAGGAGACACACTAGTAATGACTAGTGTGTGTAGTGGGTAGGCGGAGCCCAGATAGGATTGACACCTCAGATTAAAAAGAGTGTTGACCGGCCCCTCCAGCTCGGGCTCCTCCTACTCCTGCTTCTTCAGTCGTACAAAAGCTTAGGGAAGAGCAAATATCACCAGCGGAGCAACATAACCCCTTCTGAAGGACTTCAGAGAAAAAACAAGAATACAGGTTATGCATGCATGTAGGCAAAAAACCACACAGTTCCAGGTACTACTCACTGGACCTGACCACCGCGATGAGCTGGCAATGCTGGAAAGGAGCCGTAGCGCGTCAACCTCAGTCCAGATAATCGCTATCAGAAGAGGGTCACGCCGCATCTGAAAACATATCAACACACTTCTGCCATGGGCGGGTGCTGTGTCTCCTTTCCTTCCTTCGCTGAAAAGGATTTTACAGGTAAGTTCTTACCAAAATCCGTCTTTCAGCAGCAGAATGGAAGGAAAGGAGACACACTAGTAATGACTAGTGGGACGTCCCAAAGCAGTCCAAAAATTAAGGGTGGGAATATAACCAAGAAAAAACAGGCAGAATCCCAACAACCTTGGTAAATGCGCAACAGGCGCCAAATACAAGTTACTAGAACTTTACACTACAGCCGCCTGTAGGACCCTGCGTACTAAGGCCGCATCAGCGGAAGCACTGACGTCCACCTTATAAAACTTTGTAAACGTGTGGACGGAGCGCCAAGTCGCCGCTCGGCAGAGCTGAGCTGCCGAAGCCCCTTGATGAAAGGCCCACGATGAGGCCACAGCCCTCGTGGAATGAGCACGAATCTTAATCGGGCAAGGTTCGCCTTTAAGTTGGTAAGCCTCCAAAATGGCTGACCGAATCCAACGAGCTATAGAGTCCTTGGAAGCTCGTTGACCACGTCGACGACCTGCTGGAATCACAAACAAGGAGTCTGACTTCCTAAAACCTTGAGTAACAGACAAATAGAACTTCAAGGCCCGCACTAAATCCAATGTGTGCAAAACCCGTTCCTTTGCATTCCTCGGGCCTGGGCAAAGTGAAGGCAAAACAATATCCTGGTTAACATGGAATTGCGACACTACCTTAGGTAGAAAGTCGCCCCGTGTGCGAAGCACTACTCGATCCGGGTAAAATTCCAGGAAAGGAGGCGAGCAAGAAAGAGCCGCCAACTCAGAAACCCTTCTCAAAGAAGTGACTGCGACTAGGAAGGCAACCTTCCAAGAAAGCAAAGAAAGGTTAGCAGAATCCATTGGCTCAAAAGGCCCATGCTAAAGAGCCTCCAGGACAAGGTTGAGCCGCCAAGGAGACACAGGTGCCTTCCGCGGCGGAAACTGACGGGTTACCCCGCGAAAAAAGGAGCGCACGTCCCTACGCGAGGTGATAACTTTCCGGAACAACAGGGACAGGGCAGAAACCTGACCCCTCAGGGTGCTAACTGCCAAACCCTTGTCCAGCCCGTACTGTAGAAAAGCCAACAGATTGGGAATGGAAAAAATCCTCGGGTTCCTTGAAGAACCCAAACACCACGAGAAGAAGGCTTCCCAGGTCTTGTGGTAAATTCTAGTAGTAGCCGGACCTCTGGCAGCTCGCAGAGTGGCAATGACTTCGGCTGAAAAACCTCTACGGGTCAGTATTTCGGTCTCAAGAGCCACGCCGTCAAACGCAGAGACTTCAGGTCCGGATGACGGACAGGACCCTGGGTTAACAGGTCCTGGCGAAGAGGAAGTGGAAATGGCGGTGCTGCTAAAAGCGACACCAGTGTCGAGAACCACGTCCTCCTTGGCCAATCTGGGGCTATCAACATAGCCGGGATTCTCTCCAGTCTGATCCGACGCAGCACCAGAGGAAGTAAAGATATCGGTGGAAACACATAGATTAGCTCGAATCGGTCCCACTGGGCCACCAGAGCATCCACCGCCACAGCCTTCGGGTCCTTGTACCTGGACATGAAGGCCGGCAACTTGGCATTGGACCTGGATGCCATCAAATCCACTTGGGGAACTCCCCAAAGGGAGCACAGCAGTGCAAAGATCTCCGGATGAAGACTCCATTCTCCGGGATCCATCTTCTCTCGACTGAGGAAGTCCGCCGTGGTATTCTGAACTCCTGGAATGTGAATCACAGAGATGGCTGGTACTCTGTCCTCGGCCCAATTCAGGATCCGAGACACTTCCACCATGAGCCTGGAACTCCTCGTCCCGCCTTGGTGGTTGATATACGCGACCGCCGTTGCGTTGTCTGTCTGCACTCGGACTGGTAGACCGCTCAAAGGGACTGTCCAGTGTTGGAGGCAAAGGAAAATTGCCCTCAATTCCAAGATGTTGATCGGTAGAACAGACTCTTCCGATGACCATACTCCCTGAACCCAGAGATCGTTCCAGACACCCCCCAGCCCGTCAGGCTGGCATCGGTGGTTATGACCGACCACCTCGGAGGAAGGAAAGACTTCCCCAGTGATAACGTTCCTGGACGTGACCACCAACTTAGGGACTCTCGCACCCTGCGAGAGATGAGGATACTGCGATCCAGTGCAATCTGCGATCGATCCCAATGACTCAGAATGAGCCTTTGGAGGGCTCTGGAATGAAACTGGGCAAACGGAAGTGCTTCCATGGAAGCCACCATCAGACCTAAAAGGCGCATACACTTCCGAAGGGACATTGCTGTCGAAGACTTCATAGTCTGTACATGTCGAAGGAGACATGCCCGCTTGTCTGGAGGTAGGGACACCACTGCCCGTACCGTGTCGAAATGCATCCCCAAAAACAGGATTGACTGCGACGGTTCCAGAGACTACTTCTCCCAATTGACCAGCCACCCGAAGTCCTCCAGGAGCTGAAGGGATAGATTGCGAGCCGTCACCGCCTCCTCCTTTGAGGACGCCACAATCAAAAGGTCGTCCAGATAGGGAATAATCGTGACTCCCTGTCTTCGAAGAATTGCCATGAGAGGCGCTAGAATTTTTGTAAAAACTCTGGGCGCTGAAGCCAAGCCGAATGGCAGGGCCACAAATTGGTAATGGTCCTGACCTATGGCAAAACGAAGGAAGCGCTGGTGAGCCCTTCCGATGGGAACATGCAAATAAGCATCGCGAATGTCGATTGACACCAGAAAGTCGTTCTGCGACAGGGTTGCCACAACGGAGCGAAGTGACTCCATGCGGAATTTTTGGGTGTGGACATGCTGATTCAATCTTTTGAGATCCAGAATAGGACGAAATTTGTCCTCTTTTTTGGGGACCACAAAGAGATTTGAATAAAAACCTTTTCCCCGGTCCTCTGTTGGAACCGGTATTACTACACCCTTCTGCAGAAGGAATTCCACCTCTCGTAGCAGAGCGGCAAATAGCTCGGGCTCTGACGGAATGCGAGACTGGCAAAAACTGTCCGGGGGTCGAGAAGAAAACTCTATGAAATAGCCTGCCGACACAACTCGCGTTACCCAGAAATCCGGAACGCGGGAAATCCAATTCGCCTTGAATTGGAGCAGGCGACCCCCCACTCGAGAGCCCTCGAGTGAGGACCTGGCGTCAGTCTGCCTTGGCGGGCTTCTTGTCAGTTTCCCGCTTGTCTTGACGGAAACTTTGTTTCCAAGGGGTGCGGGATTTCTGAGAAGACTTCTTTCCCGAAAAAGAGGGACGACCCGATCCCCAAGAAGACTGACCGGATCGTCCCCTAGACCGAAAATACCGCCGACCATTACCGGCACTAGGTCTGCCAGACGTAGAAGCCATAGCCCTTCGCTGTGGTAAAGCCGCTTCTTTAGTCTTTGCCTTGGCAATCAGCCCTGTGAGATCAGATCCAAATAGCTGACCACCCTTGTAGGCTAAAGACAGTAAACCCTGCTTGGAAACCGCGTCCCCGGTCCACTGTCTAAGCCACAGTGCTCTTCTGACTGTGACCGCTGAGGATTGCGTCCTGGATAATAACGACGCAGTATCCAGACCTGCATCACAGCTATATCGGGCTGCAGTCTCCAATAAATCGAGAAGTCCATCTATCTCGGATAATGGAGATCTATTTTGCAACGCCTTCCGTAAACGGACCAACCAGCACAGGGAAGCCTTAGAAGCACACATGGATCCTAGTACTGCTCTGAATCCATGACCTGCAGCTTCATAGATGGATTTCGCCGCCATCTCCGTTTTTCTGTCCAGCGGCTCTTGCAGACTCGCTTTCCCTTTAACCGGAAGCAATGAGGATTTACTAAGCTGGGATAAAGGAACATCCACTTCAGGAGAAGGAATCCAATTATCCGTCAATTCCGTTGAACACGGATATAATGCTTCAAAGAACCGTGTCCCTTGAAAACGTTTATCTGGACACAGACGTTCCTTCTCCACTACCGTATTAAGCTCTCCCAGAGCCGGTAATGTTGACCGCGACTTATGGTACTCCTGGTACATGCGGCCCGACTTACCAGGCCGTGTAGTTACCTCCTCCGGTAACTGTAACGCCTCTCTCATAGCTTCAATTAAAGCCTCTGTTCGGCTCACAAGAGAGAAAGAATGTCCCTGCCGATCCTCCTTATCCGAATCGGATAACTCCCCTTCTGAGTTTGAAGGAGAACCATGTCCGCATTCCATATCAGATACCTCTGATTCGCTACGCGGAAAAGATGGCACCGGCCTGCGCCGCTTCCTGTCATGAGAGGATCTAGCTGACACCCACTGACCTAAAAGGTCAGACAAGCCATTAATTGACTGAGCGATGGCATCTAATTTGGTATCGCTGTAAATCGCAGCGCTTGATGCCGTCGAAGTCTGCGTATCAGATACTTGCGACTGATCCTGTAGCGGATCTGGCAGATGGTCCACACCTTCCGGACCCTGAACCGACATGTCAGCAGTAAATGGCAGGTCAAAACCCTGTTAGTAACTGGAATAGTGTGGTTACTAAGCAGACTGAGCAAGTACGCTGAAGGGTTAAAGCTCTTAAAGAAGAGAGTTACCCCAGCTATCTCTCAGTATATAAATAACCTCCTGCGTTCTGATCCCTACCGGGTAGAACCTGCGGCGGTTATCGCTGAAAGGGTTAACCCTTCATAGGGGTTAATGCCGCCAACTCCCCACAACTCCCTATATAAAATAAAAGGAGTGTGCGAGTCCCAGGTCTCTATAAGAGAACGCGGCTGCAGATAAACGCTATCTGTCACTTGGAACACAGATAGGTTCTGCGCTGTGGGGTGATGATATTCACTCACCCAGCTGGCCTCGGTGAAAGTATACCTTAAACAGGAGGAGCGGAGCAAGAGGAGCCCGGAGCCTTTGTAATGGCCGCCGCGCTGAGAGAAGCCGGAAGAGAAGGACAGTGAAGCTGCAGTCTCCTCAGAGCGATTCCTGTCACAAAAAGAGCGGGAAGCGTGAAGCCACGCCCCCCTCCGACTTCAAAAAAGAGCGCAAACTCCTCGCTCTCTGCTCTCCTCTGTCCTGCAGGTATCTGCCTGCGGACATAAAATACAGTCACCAAACATGTCATCTAATACATGTACCAGCGGCTGCCGCAGCAGCTGCTGAGAGCACACACACATTCACATAAAAATGCGGTACTCACCAGCCGAGCGCCACAGGGACCCCCAGGGGTTTGTGGCGCTGTGCCCATCGCTTCCCCCCCCGGGCGGGGAACGCAGTGACCCCCGATGTGCGGTTTGCGTCCCCGCCAGGGAAGCCATCCTCATCCCCCAGGGCCGGCGTGAAACTGCAGGGACCACCATACAGGGTATTACAGATCGCCAAGGGAGAGGTGGGGTCCAGCAGCGCTGAGACCCCTGAGACCACTTCTGGTGATCCAAGTCTCTTGTCCGATAAAAATAATAAAGTTTTCTGAGGAGCTGCTTCCAGCAGCGACCTATCCTCTGGACCTCAAATTTTAGACTGAAGAAGCAGGAGTAGGAGGAGCCCGAGCTGGAGGGGCCGGTCAACACTCTTTAATCTGAGGTGTCAATCCTATCTGGGCTCCGCCTACCCACTACACACACTAGTCATTACTAGTGTGTCTCCTTTCCTTCCATTCTGCTGCTGAAATAAATATATACTTTCCCTGGGGCAACCCTTTTAAGAGGATGCTCCCTTGCCCTCAGGATACACGGGGCTCCCAGTGGTAGGACCACACATACAAACCTGAAATCCTGGAATCAGATTTGGTGCTTACCTGTTCCGCAGTTCGTAGATCTCCTGCCGGATGCGGGCGGTGTCCTCCCGATACCGCTGGACCGTCCTCTCGTCTTCCTCCGACTGCTGACTCAGTTTCTGCATTTTGTTGATCAGGTAGTCTCTGATCACAGACAGGGTGGCAGTGGAGTTATGTGCCAGGGTCTGCACCACTGGAAAAGAAGAAGTTGATTACTGCACAAGACACATCTCCTGTTGCACCGAAATATACGGCGGGAACAAACGAACCAGCAGGAACGGGAAGAGAGCAAGCTGCAAGATCAAAGCTGGATGAACCTGTGCAAAGGCTAAAAATCTGGATATCAAAGCCATACACCGTATATATGTGGTCCTCAAGGACCGGTACTGGCAGCACGGGAGGTACTCCAGGGCAAAACTAAGCTTCACTGGCAACAGGCAGATGGGGCAAGAGGCGTTTGTCCAATATTGCCTCCAGAGCCCGCTGTATACAGAGTGTGGTTACACATGCTGGACACAGCTGGATCTGGCCTGTGACCACTACCTGCATTTAGTTGGTCTGGGAGGAGAAAAAGCGTGAGCAAGCAAAAGAAAGCGAACAAGCAAAAAAAAGTGAGCGGTGAGCGAGAGAGCAAAAGAGCGAGTCAGAAAGCAAAAAAGAAAATTTCACCAAAATGAGAACTACCTGTGACTTACCCAGCAATGGAGGCATGAGATTTTTGCTCTCGATGTGGCTCAATACTGTGGCAATGTGCTCCTTGCAGTCTTCCTCTTTGCGTGCAAAGTAACTGAGCGCCTGCTCCCACAAGCAACTCTCCTGCTCCCCATACTGCTTGCAGGCTTCTATTACCTCCTGGTACTGATCATTTTGCATGTGGTAGTGCATTATCTGCTGAAAGCTAAGAAAACGGGGCAAAAAAAAAAAAAAATCAGGGAAGTAGAAGACCTGCGCTGTTGGAGACCCAAGTGACGTGGTCCGCAGTGCTGTGTGCGCATTATATACTCACAGCTTGCCCTGCTCGTACAGATACAGCACTCCTTTCTGAAAATTATGCATCTGGCACAGGACGAGTGCTTTATCAAACACGGTCTTAAAACGTCCGCTCTTCAGGAGAGTCATGGCGTCGTTCTGGAGCTGCTGCTTTGCCTGTGAGAGAATGACAGTGATTTACTTGTATCACAAGTGCATGTACCACTATAGGTTTCCAAAGATTTGCCGCCATTAAGGCTAAACTTCCGAATGTTAGAATCCAGAGGAAGCGCAGCAAAGAATAACAGCAGGCCCCTGGGTCTTACCTGACGGTCAGCAGCTAACAATACCAGCAAGCCCCCGAGCCTTACCTGAGGGTCATTCTCATGTGCCCAGTTCTGTAAACGCAACTCGAGCAAAGTGTCATAAACTCCTTGGGGGGAATCGCTCTGAACCTTCGTCATGTGCTCCAAAAACATCTTCAGCTCACAGGGATTGTTGGCAAATATTGGGATGAATTCTTCTGGGTTCGCCTAGAAGACAACGTACCATCTGTTTCTGTTACTCATTTGTAACATCCTTCTCATCTCGCTTGTATCATTTAAGTTTAGAGACGACCACGATAATCCTCATGGGACGGAAACAAAGAAAAAAAAATATATACAGCCCCTAGGGTTGAGCAAAAAGTTAGTCCAGCAGCCACATCGGTAGTCCATGGCCTCCAGACCTTATCCCTCCCACCCGATGGCGCTTTTGCCTCTTCTGTTCTGCCCGGCACGATGTCATGGGTCACACACCACAACGCCATGAAGTCGAGAGGCCTATGAATTAGGAGAAGCACTGGGGATGCTGCAGGTAGTCGGTGGATCACAGGGCTGTGGTCTGGTGGCCATGGACTACTCATGAGGCTCCTGGACAAGGGTCATGCAAAACATTTTTCTCAGCTCTTAACATCTGATCCCCAGCTTTCTGCAGAAACTTGTGGCTGGTAAAACATCTGAGAACGCCGATGATCGCATCAAGTTTTGGAGAGAAGACCAAATAGTGGCTGTACGCTGCAGAGGACGGATGACCACAAAACCTAAAGGGTATGCCACACTAAGCGAGATCGCTAACGAGATCGCTACTGCGTCACCATTTATGACGCAGTAGCGATCTCGTTAGCGACTTAGCTGTGTGTGACATGTAGCAGCGATGTGGCCCCTGCTGAGACGTCGCTGATCGCTTATGAACGTTCTGAGCCGTTTTTTGGTTGTTGGTGTCCCGCTGGTGAGCCTGAATCGCTGAGTGTGCCACCCTTTATGAACGACTTCACCAGCGTCGCAGGTGGGACTAGGTTTTCCCAACGACCGCAGAGGTCGTTATACAGATCGCTGATGAGTTGTGTTTGGAATCACAGATCGCTGATGAGTTGTGTTTGGAATCACAGATCGCTGATGAGTTGTGTTTGGAATCTAACTAGCGATCACATAGCGATCACACTAGCGATCTCGCCAGGTTAAGTCGTTGTCGTGATCGCTGGTGGGATCGCTAAGTGTGGCAGTGCCTTAAGACCTGGACATCACAAAAGGAGAGATCTGCTTTCAGCTCTATATGGCAGAACCATTGGAGATATGGACTTATAAGTCGTCAGTCAAGATGATAGACGAGTCGGTCTGGTGGAAAAAGGATTGATGCAGATAGACGTGAAAGAACTTGAGATAATCTGGTAGGCACTCTCCAGTATAGTAAGGACCTTTGGCAGACCAGATGGAAAACAGCGGGAAGAATGGCCAACCTAGACCCTTAAAGGATAGAAGCGACAACCAGAAAACAAGGGGCTGCCGCCAACAAATAGGAAACCAGACAGAGACTTAAAAGGAGGCAACTGCATGGCTCAAGGGCAAGGCTGAGGATTTAAGATATAACGCCCTAGAGAAAAAAAAGTCTTGGAGAGATAATATAGAAGAGGGACTTGATTGTCAGAGATGAATTTATCCCAACCAGAGAAGAAACTACTTTTCTGGCTCCAACTAATCACTACAGATATGTGGGCTGTAAAAACCTAGAAAGTGGCTCTCAGACCACAAGAGGAGCAGCTCTGCTTAACCTTCCCTGGTCCAATGCTGCCTCTACACCACCCCAGGCTGCAGCACTGAAGTCACGTTGAACCTCCCCTAGTCCAGCACTGTCCCTACACCACCCCAGTTACATCAACAGCGCTGCAGCCATTCACTAAGCTCAGCGGATATAGGCGGCATGAGCTCGCCGATCAGCTGCAGCACTGTCAACAAGACGAAACCGTTGTGGAGACGCAACGTTGGACCTGGGTATGATGAGTAATACACAGTTTATTCTTTTACACCTAACTATGCCTGTGGGCAGAAGATTGCCGATATCTTACCCTACTCCCTCCGCCAGACTGGGGAAAGTCAGTGCAGAGCTCCTTCAGCAGTTGGGTGGTCTCGTTGGGCACGTGGTACATGAGGATTTTCCCGTAACACTTCATATTGCTCTCTGCTTGAGGAAAGGGGAGACGTCCGATGTATCGCAGAGCTTCTTGAAAGTTCTGTAAGAGAGACAAAACATGGAAAGTTGCGTCACATCTTTATCACCATAACCCATATTATACGGTCCCTTTGTGGACAAGGCTATGCAGTTACCTTAATGTCCTCCAGTTGGATCTTCAAGTACCATTCATGATGGGCGTGCTTTTCTGCCAAATAAAGGGCATGCGAGTGGTAGCCAGCTTGCCGAAGAACTTTAATTGCTATTTCCACATCAAAATGGACTTCCCCCTCACTCGCCTGGCAGCAAAAAATGGAAAAAACAATTATTTTATATCCTTACGTGCAGATGAGACGTGGCTGAAACAAGTGTGGCTTTACTTTGATGAATTTTTCTAAGCGGGCGCTGTCCTTCAGCTTGGTATAGCAGTTCAGCAGCAGCGTGGTGTGATCGGCATTGGCCAGAGATTGCTGATGCAGGGCCTGCAGGTACGCCGTCAAGTTGTGAATGCGCTGGGCATCGAGGAATTTCCGGATAACATAGGAAGGCTCCAGCTTCCCAATCGTTCTAATGGGGAAGGGAGACAAGGGGTTAAGCATCAGCTAATATGGGTTTTTTTTCTCCTCTTCTTTCAAGAGCTATAACTTTTTTTTTCCATTTTCCAGTGACAGATATGAATGTTTTTGCCACAGCAAACGATCAAATCCATGAAAATTGCATGGTGGCGGTGGATCAATGGGCCCCAAATCAGCACCCCACCCTGATCACGGCCCCCCTAAATGCCGCTTAGGTGAGCGGTCCTTGCTATATAAAGGAGATGAGATACCGTATATACTGCTGGATGGCTCCATCGTGGTCTCCTTTGCTGTACAGGTGGTCTCCATACTGCCGGAAGATCTCAGACAGCCCATCGCTGTCTAAGTGTTGACCCTTCGCCAAAGATATAGCCATAACATACAGATTCTTTCTGAAGAGCATCTGAAGAATCAAAAAAAAAAAATATTCTGCAACTCCGGCTGTTGGGCGAGAGCAAAATCATATTGTGAATACAGCGCAGCGTTCATCTACTCAAGTCTGGCGGTCTGCACTGCTGTCCTGGCGTTTGGTGGGGGTCCCAGGAGACGTATGGACCCCAATCCAACAGTTATCACCCAGAGAAACTTCCGATAATGCTACATTCTAGTCACCTGACCACTTCAGCCAATCACATGCCTCTGCCATCAGGTCACTGCAGAATGGAGCGAAATCACTTCCGGCCCCAGTAGATACCATCGGAGCTGTTGGCATATGGGTGACCACAGGGACTATGCCTGATTATTTTGCCATCCATGCATCATGCAGATTATTTTTTTTTTTGAAAGACTGGACAACTCCTTTCAGGGCTCCGCAGTGATGAGGAGGTACAGTAATTGCACATCCCAGGAATATCTCATCCTATTGGAAGGAGGAATAGACAGGCAAGTCTAATCCATACACAAAGACAATACATAGACACCAAGCTCATTAAAAGGGGTTGTCCCATAATCATATCACTTTCCACAAGGATAGAGGGGGGGGGGCCTGAGTGTCAGGGAAAGAAGTCCCAGAACCCCTGTGTGAATGGAACGATAGTGAGAGCATGCTCTGCACCCAAGCTCCCCAGCGCCCGCACCCACTGGTCGTGCCAGCGCCCGTTGGTCCCTCCCCAGGGCCCGCTCGCCCCCTCCCCAGCGGCCGAGGACACTGGTCCTCTCCCTAGCGCTCACGCCCGCTGGTCCCCTTGACAACGCCCGCTGGTCCCCTCCCTAGAGCCCGCACCCAATGGTCCCGTTCCCAGCGCCCGCTGGTCACCCCCGCTCCCCATCCACACACAACTTTGGGCCTGCATTTTGGGAATCACTGAGGACGTCAGCAGCTGACTCCCCAGCTATCATATATTTATCATCTATCCCGTCAAATTCTTTCAGTCCAGTCAGAGAACCCCTTGGACTTTCCAATCTATCCCCATGTGTTCATAACAGCATCTGCTTCTTATAATGACTGCCGCAGTCACAATAATGCAGCAGTTTATAGTGGATCCTGTTCCCAAAGGAGTCGCCTCGTCCGCTCCAGGAGAATATCTGCGCACCTCCAGCTTGGTCTGTGTATCCTTCTCATGTAACGCCTGCAGGACGCCATCATGTTTGAGGACATAAAGAGAACCCCACTCGGCCAGGACGTCCACCACATCATTGAGGACACAGCTGTAAGCGATGAACTTGTTCCCCAGGTCGTAGATGGTCAGTGTCTGCCTGTCAGCTGTGTGGCTGTCTGCACGTCCAGCAAAATCCGATCTGTAATCAGAGAAAATGTGCGACACATGAGATTAGCGCAGCCGATCAATTCATTTTATTTTTGCATTTTCGATAACCACACAGAGTTTATTTTCATACCTTTCTCTGGAGACAATGACCAGATATCCACGATACCAATGCACTATCAGCTTCTGTCCTTCGAATGCAAAGCAGGGTCCCCTCTCGTCTGTCTGGTAGAGATACACGCACTCATTGCCGGCCACGATGAACTGCATGTCCTGGGAAGGGTCGGACAGAGCGGAGCAGCGCAGGCTGCAGCCGTGAGAGTCCAATTCTGTGTAAGGGTAATCCTTCTGACTGAGCTCGTACGCCTAAAAGAAAAGGATCCAGAGTCACAGATATTGAGAGGCAGAAGCTCTGCTCGATCTGTACACATAGCCGACATGAGCCATCACTGGCGAGAGGTCAGCACTAGGCGTAACGCACACATCCTCTGTCATTATCGAGGCTTCAGAGAGGAAGGACGGCCTCATGTGATCCCCCCTATAGATGAGCGCTTCCTCTGACGACCATGTTCCCAATCCCCTCCTGGAACATTGGTCAAACAATCCAGTAAAGGAGGATGGAAAGAAGGGAAAGAAATGCCTACATGACGGAAATTATTTTACCCTGACGCTTTCGGTGGTGACCACAAACAGATGGGTGGTCTTGCCGGTTTGTCTGAATGCCATGCCTGTGACTGGATAACTCCCCTCCTGCAGGATCTGCGTCTTACTATGTCTGTCTCGGGTTATATCGCCTTTGGTTAAGACGACGCTTCCATCTGTAAAACCTTCAGGCAAGAAAATGACAGAAGACTGATGAAATAGTGAAGAAAGCAGTCAGATACCCAACGCTAAGAGGCATTAATGGTACACAGGATATTTCAGAAATGTCCAAGATGCAGCGGCCCCTCCTCATCCTAGCCCTGGTGGCCACCTCCCCCCCCCAAGCTCAGGAGGCCCCCCTCAAACCAAACCCACCCCCCCCCAGGCCCGGTCAGCCACCTCACCCCCCGGGCAATACACCTCTCCCCCCCAGTGACCACTCCCTCGGCAGCCACCCCTTTCCTCCCCGACACCTTAGAAGCTGGAATTGAGGGACCCCCTGCTGAATAGAGGCCTGAGTTCCATAGTTAATACCCGTATCTAGGTTCACATTGGAAGCTCTCCCAAAAACGAGATTTAGATGTGTTCCAACAGATACATAGACTTTAAATCTAGCGAAGTGCATTATTTAAGCCGGACACAACAGTGTAGAGAACTACGCCACTGCCTACGCAAGCAATGCAAAGTCTTCAGAGTAAAGGGGGAAATGACGCCTTGCACAAAAATATTCTTCCTTTCTAAAACAGTCTTATTTTCGGTTCTTACCGATGGCCATAAAGTTGAGGTTTTCGTGGACAGTGATGCACGATACGACTGTCGGCTTGTTACCGGGAATAGCAGGAAAGATCCTGGTGCACAGCGGGTTTCCTCCATCGCGCTTATCCAGGTTCCAAACTTTGACCTGGGAAAAGTGAACACATTTGAAAACTGATATAAAGCAGGAGGAAGAAGGAAAAAAGAAGATCTGTACTTATTTTTCTTTGCTTATATAACGCCGTCATATTCTACAGCGCTTTACAGACATCATCATCACTGTCCCCATTGGGGCTCACAATCTAAATTCCCTACAATTTAGAAGAGCATGTCTTTGGAGTGTGAGAGGAAACCTGAGAACCCGGAGGAAACCCACGCAAACATGGGGAGAACATACAAACTCCTTGCAGATGTTGTCCTTGGTGGGATTTGAACCCAGGACCCCAGTGCTGCAAAGCAACAGTGCTAACCACTGAGCCATTGTACATAGCGCTAACCACTGAGTCACCGTACAGAGTGCTAACTACTGAGCCACCGTACATAGTGCTAACCACTGAGCCACAGTTGAGTGAGACCTTAGTATTCAGGTCCCATGTAAAGGTACAGGATAACCACTTCTTGATCTATCATAAAGTCACTTCAACTATGTCGTAAATTCTCTTGGTAAAAAAAAAAATGTAACAAATATTCTAAGGAAAAAAAACAAAGTTTTTGGTCACCTACTTCGTAGAAACAGGAAAGAAAAACATAAAAAGATTCAGTTTTCTGCACTTACCACAGGGTTCACCCCCTCCTCGTCCTCGCCTACGGAGACCAGGATGTTGTGCTGCTTCAGCTGGTGGAGGTGGGTGACACGGAGCTTATAAGCCTGGAAGGAGGAGAGCTGCAGGGAGCGTGGCAGGAACCAGATCTGGCCGGACATGTCTGATTCTCAGATAAGGACACGACCATAAAGAGATCAGAAATCTAAGCAGGAGGCGACGCGCAGAGCCGCCACCAATCAGAACGCCTCATGCCAGCGGTTGTAACTCAATGCGGGAGCGAGGGTCCAAGTGATCGCATATTTAAAGGTGTGCCACAAAAAAAAAAAGGCCAGAGCCCGCTGCGATCGTCGCTGCCGAGGCCAGAGCCCGCTCCGATCGCCGCTGCCAGAGCCAGCTGCGATCGCCGCTTCCGAGGCCAGAGCCCACTCCAATCGCCGCTGCCGAGGCCAGAGCCAGCTGCGATCGCCGCTGCCGAGGCCAGAGCCCACTCCAATTGCCGCTGCCGAGGCCAGAGCCCGCTGCGATCGCCGCTGCCGAGGCCAGAGCCAGCTTCGATCGCCGCTGCCGAGGCCAGAGCCCGCTGCGATCAAAACATTGAGTGTCCCTCAAAACGGTATCAATTATTATTATACATTTATATAGCGCCATTTATTCCATGGCGCTTTACATATGAAAAGGCAAAATATAGACAGGTACAATAAACATGTGCTAGACAAGGGACACACAAGTAGAGGAGAGAGAGGACCCTGCCCGCGAGGGCTCACAGTCTACAGGGATGGGTGAGGATACACTAGGAGAGGGTAGAGCTAGTCGTGCGATGGTTCAGTAGACTGAGGATCATTGCAGGCTGTAGGCTTGTCGGAACAGGTGGGTCTTCAGGTTCTTCTTGAAGGTTTCCGTTGTTGGTGAAAGTCTGATGTTTTGCGGCAGGGAGTTCCAGAGTACGGGGGAAGCCCGGGAGAAGTCTTGTATGCAGTTGTGGGAAGAAGAGATGAGGGGGGAGTCGAGAAGGAGATCTTGAGAGGATCGAAGGTTGCGTGTGGGTACGTAGCGGGAGACCATGTCACAGATATATGGAGGAGAAAGGTTGTGGATGGCTTTGTATGTCATGGTTAGGGTTTTGAACTGGAGCCTTTGGGCAATAGGAAGCCAGTGAAGGGCCTGGCATAGGGGGGAGGCTGGGGGATAGCGGGGAGACAGGTGGATTAGTCGGGCAGCAGAGTGTAGGATGGACTGGAGTGGTGCCAGAGTGCTAGAGTGGAGGCCAGTCAGTAGGAGGTTGCAGTAGTCGAGGCGGGAGATAAGTGCGTGCACTAGTATTTTTGTGGTTTCATGGTTGAGGAATGCGCGGATCCGGGAAATATTTTTGAGTTTGAGGTGGCAGGAGGTGGCGAGGGCTTGGATATGTGGTTTGAAAGAGAGGGCAGAGTCGAGGATCACCCCAAGGCACCGAGCATGCAGGACTGGGGAAAGCGAGCAGCCATTGACATTGACGGATAGGTCTGGTGGAGGGGTAGAATGAGGTGGGGGAAAGATGATGAATTCTGTTTTGTCCATGTTCAGTTTGAGAAAGCGAGCAGAAAAGAAGGCTGAGATAGCAGACAGACATTGTGGGATTTTAGTCAGTAGGGAGGTGAGGTCAGGTCCAGATAGGTAAATCTGCGTGTCATCGGCGTAGAGGTGATACTGAAGACCATGGGATTCTATGAGCTGTCCCAGGCCGAAGGTGTAGATGGAGAAGAGTAGGGATCCTAGGACTGAGCCTTGAGAAACACCGACAGACAGGGGGCGAGGTGAGGAGGTACTGTGTGAGAGGGAGACACTAAATGTTCGGTCTGTTAGATATGATGAGATCCAGGATAGGGCCAAGCCTGTGATGTCAAGAGATGAGAGAATCTGTAGCAGGAGGGAATGGTCCACGGTGTCGAAGGCAGAAGACAGGTCCAGGAGGAGGACAGAGTAGTGTCGCTTGCTCTTGGCGGTTAGTAGGTCGTTAGTGACTTTAGTTTGGGCAGTTTCAGTTGAGTGATGCAGTCGGAAGCCTGATTGTAACTGGTCAAAGAGGGAGCAGAAGGAGAGGTGGGAGGACAGTTCAAGATGGACATGCTGTTCCAGTAGTTTTGAGGCATAAGGGAGAAGAGATATCAATAAAACGTCAGCAAAAAACTGAGCCCTCGCCGGACCCCAGAGAGAGAGAGAAAAGTTACAAATCTCAAGAAATAAGAGCAGTTATTGTAAAGAAAAAAAAAAAACGTCCGGTGTCACCGCGGGGAGAATCTTTTAGCCCTGAAAACAAAACCCAGACACAAGGGCAGAATTTCGATCTTCTCACTGTTTCGCCCCTTTGCACTTTCCTCCCATTTTCAGCCCGTTGTACAGTAAGATGAGTGAACGCTAGGAGCAGTAGTCCTCCCCCCACCTCTGGAGCAGGAAACAACACACACACAAGGAAAAGGATACCCCGAACAGCAGGCTGCCGCGGCCGGAGTCGCACACCGTCAGCCCCGGGGCAGTGTCAGCGGTTTCCCGCCCTCCCCCGTCAGCCGGACCGGTTCTTTCTCAAAGAAAGCGAATCTCCTCCACTGCAGATACGCCGCCATCGCTCTGTTTTCGTTTCCGTTCAACCCGGTCACATGACATGGGATAACTACATACCACGTGACAGGATGAGCTGTCAAAACGCCTCTCGGGTCTTTCCGGTCGCACTGCCGCCGTCTTTACTGAGGGCAAGCTGCCCACATCCTGACTAATTAACATGGAGATGGAAGGAACTTCTGTCTGATCGCTGATGTTTAGTTTTGCCATGTTCCCTGGTATGGCAACATACAGCAATGTTTTTTCTTAGGCTTTGAACCCATTGACCTCCTTATGACGAATACTCCCGCTCTGATGGATGCCATACAGCGAGATCTGTAACTTATAGGCTCCCACATCAGAATAAAATGTAGAACACAGAGTCTTCTGGTCTATACTATATACAATTATATGCTTGGAAGAAGTCAGGATTGGTATGGAGCGGGATCTCATGCTGAACCTGCTCCATACCCTGGTGATGCTGCCAGTGTGACACAGCAGACACCCTAAAATAACTGCTTCCACAAGAGCCAGGTCTGGAGCCAGCATCGAAGTGGTCAGATGGGGGAAGGGGGCGCCCATGACACAATCAAAGGAACCTAATGGGGAAAAAGCAGCAGACCTTCACTACAAGGACCCCAGATATGTGTATGCTCCGGCTAGGCGGTCTCTCCTTTTCCTCCTGGAAGCTTTGACAATTAAGGGTTAATGGCTCACTAAGAACAGACATGCTGAGCACGTATGGCGAAAGCTCGGAGGTCAAACACAAGTGCCGGTGACGTATGCATGCACTATATGGGGGTACGTGAGGTATAACGAGGGGGCACAAGCAGCGGGGTAACTCCGAGCTTGAGGAACCCAATTGCCAGAGGTCTTCATTACTCTTCTCATATGGGATAAAGTGTCTTTTAGGCCCCAGTGGCCCCCACTATAATTACACCCAGGCCCTGAAAGCTATAGGGGCTGAAAACATCCCTTTGGTCCATTTGAGAAAACAAATACTATTAAAAGAGATTTTTTTTTTAATTAATTTACTTGGGGGTAAAATCATTTTTGCATTTAGGTTTCATTTAAAAAAATAAATAAAAGGTTGCACCATTTGCCTTCTACAGCTGCTGTTACACTGTCTATTACTGGCTGCACAATGAGTTAACCGAGACTCAATCAGTGAGCTACCTAGGAGTGTCTGATGGGGAGGCAGTCTATTAGTGTCTCTTTCTGAGCTCCTCACATTAAAGATGAATTTGCAGAAAACAGCCTGTAAAAAACGGTGCAACTTTTTAAAATGAAATCCAAATGGATAAATGATTTTTTACATGAATTTTAGGGAAAAAAAAAAAGTTGTCCCCAAAAGTGGAAAACACATTTAAAGACAGTGAGGGGCCTGGTGGACACTTTAGTTGCCATGGCTCGAGTTCAAGCAGAAGGCTGTAAAAAAAAAAAAAAAAAAAAAAGTATCTAGATTATATCTTATTATAATGTAAAATGTCTAGAACATAATTGTCACTATGGAAACTACTTATGTTCTTGACAATGCTCATGACGCATTGTTTATCCCTTAGAACATTTCTGCTGCACTTTTTTTCCATTGGGACCTACAATCTTGTTATATTGTATAACCTTACAGGCACTTGTCACTCAGGTTTTGGTTTCTGGTTGTTGTCCTCTTTATACGTGTGCGCTGTTTTTAAATAAAGTGTATATTTCTTCTGCCAATAAAACTCCTTTTGGTCTTATTGCTGTACAGTAGTTATTTGGTGTGGCATTAGTATCCGCCTCCATTGTTTGGGCCTTAATCTGGTTTAGGAGGACTTTTTGCAAAATATGTGTCTAGTGAAACCATTGGTATTCATACATGCCATAGCAAGTACAGTTAAAAAGACGTAGGTCAAACTTGGACTTTTTTTTAATTTTTAAAAAAAAATATTATACCTGGATATTCAGGAAAGCATAAAGATATTATACTTTTTTTTTTTTTTAACTTAAAGTTCAACATTTTTGCAACTGAATTTCATTACCACTTTTGCATCGTTTGACCGTTACCAGCACTTTATTTCCCGGGATTTGCATATTGGTGTCTGCAATCAACAGAGAATCCATCAGGGTTTGTAAGGGCTCATGCCGAGATCTGTGTGAATCAGTCCAATCTGGCTGCACAATACAAGGACTGGCCGCAGCTTTCCTGACCATCTACTGTCGGGACCCGCAATCAGATTGGACCGATTTGCACGGATGTCTGCATGACACCTTACTTTACTCTTTATCTGAACTTATCTGTGCTGATTTACAACCACATCAAAGTTTGTTTCAACTGTGATGTGGTCTGTGATCACAACTGTCAAACAAGGCAGTACACAAAAGTACGAAAATGAACAAAACTGAGACCAAGATACAAGTCAATAGAAAGAGATTTATTCCACTCCGTACAGATCAGTACAACATGGTCTAACATTACACCAATAATCACAACTTTACACTGACACTGTGTGATCTGCCTCCTTATGAATACTTTGTAGCAAATGCTGGTTGATTTTGAGGCGACGATACGCGATACGATTTGTAACTGCTCGGATGCACTACTGTACGGAAGAACACATAAAAGTCTAGAAATACTGAGGATCTTCAGGACGTGTGCACATGGGACGTCTAACCCGTGGAATTTCTGCGGCAGAATTTTTGGTTGGTTTACAGAAAACTAATGCAAAGAGTAAAGTGCGCAGAGAACATAAACAGCAAATCTGATTTGCACTGCAGCAGCATGACTGAGATTTCACAAAATGTAATCTGCAAAGCGACATTTTATTTTTTTATCTGTATAATCCGCCGTGTATACGACCGGTGTGAATGCGCCTTTACTATTAGATCTGACTGAATCTATCTTGTACGACATTCAGCATGAACACTGCAGACATCGCTCAACGGAAAGGACTTTACAATTCTTTGTCAAGTTTACGATTTAAAAAAAACAAAAACCCTGAAGAAAAAAAAAAAAAAAAAAGTACCCTCCTAAAAAAAAGTAAAAGTAATAAAAAAAAAATACGCAGTCACATCTACTATCGGTAGGACGAAAATTACAAACATCATTAATATAGAAGATGTCAATACTTACACAATAGATTAAAAAAAGTTTATATCATATTGTGCTTGCTTAAAACTTGGACCGATAGGGTAGATATTCACCGAGGCAGATTGCTCAGAAAGTTTGGATTTCTGCAAACTCCACGCAGGTGTATGGGGAAATTGGTGTTTTTTTAAATTTACACTTAAAAGGGAAAGTTCACATTTAACAAGCATGGATCTTCACATTGCTCCTACAATACATACACATTAGAGGGATCTTCCGCTCTTAGGCTGTGGTTCCACGGTCCGGAACCACAGCGCTTTGGACGGAGCGGAAATTCAGCTCCGTCAAAGCCCCGCCCCCCTTTATGACGCGCGATCTTTCCGGAGGTGTTCAGGACACCTCCGGAACACCTCCGGAAAGAGCGCAGGGCTACATAGCCCTGTGTTAATTCTGTTGCGGCGACGCACCGTCGCCGCAATACGCGAGGACATGCTGCGGTCTAAAAAGACGCGCCGCATGTCCGTTTACGCAGGTTTGCCACCTGCGTATTGTTACGCATAGTGGAGACGGGATTTCTTGAAATCCCCTCCACTATGCTGTAACATCTGGACGCTGCGTGTTTGGCGCTGCGCCAGCGCACAGCGCCAAACACGCAGCGTTTACTGATCGTGGAAACTCACCCTAAGCCACTGGATAGGCACGTCCCCCACCCCCCCTCCGGGCGCTTGGTGAGGATCCCTGTAGAGGAATCTACACACTGATCTAGCAGCCATCACTTGCCTACACCAGAAAACCCATTTAATTTAGGTGC
Organism: Oophaga sylvatica; assembly: GCA_033576555.1. Classification (NCBI taxonomy): domain Eukaryota; kingdom Metazoa; phylum Chordata; class Amphibia; order Anura; family Dendrobatidae; genus Oophaga; species Oophaga sylvatica. Next base: position 374,638,563 of record JARQOD010000003.1, on the reverse strand, counting down.
ATTATGGGAGACGTGTCTGCAGATGGGTGGGTTTGCAGGTTTCAGGATGAGCGATGTGTCTTGATTAGTGATGAGTGAGCATGCTCATTTCCTAATCGAGTATTTTGGCATGCTCTTGGAAAAAAAAAAAAAAGTTTGAGTCGCAGTGACTGCATATCTCGCGGCTCTTCCACAGCAGTGACACATGAAGCTGTGGGGACTCGAAAGCACGCTGAAGACATTCGGTTAGCTCAGATAACACCTTATCCCAGCACATTCACTCATCACTAGTTTTGATCTTTCATTACAAAACTCATACTAAAAGATAAATAGATGTCACTATGGTTTATAAAAAAAACAAACAAACAGATGTTACTAAAATTAAACTTTTCCCGCCTAGTCCAAAGGAGTAATGGTAGCAACACTTCCCCTTCAAGTTAAACACTGGCGGTTTACCAATATTCACTGGATTTTATAGACTGCGTTATGGCCGCAATTTCAGTTTCGGATGCTTGCCTACCGACCCAAACGTACAGCATCCTGTGTGTATGAGGCTGTTGGAATTACGGCAGTAACAGACTGTAAAGTATGGCAGCTGTCACATCACCATCTTACAAAACATCATGGTTATAACAAATATGTAGCTACATGAATAGGCTACAGAAATTTTTCTTTTTTTTTTCTAACAAATACAATAGATTATTTTCTGCGCTGAATAAAATTATTTAAAAACACCATGTTCCTTAAAAAAATAGGTTATTCAGAACAGGTTTAATACGAGGTTGGATCCAACCTTGTATTAAACTGAAGGTAAGGACATTTTCTTTTAGATCCCAATCATAAGACCTTGTCACACAGATCTCTCCTCACAGGTGAACACTTTAATAGTGAGCGTTGCGCCATCTGGGCTCTTTTTTCTGATGAGAACTACGACCTTCATGGTAGTGCTCCTCTTGGCTGCTGCCCCTATAATAAGAGTCTCTGCTGCTATTGTAGTCGTCACTTTGATAAGGATGAGAGGCTTGGCTCCGGATTTTTCGGTGGCTGGAGGAGGAATCGTGACGCATTGGTGTCGAATGAGAGGAGCTTTGATTATATGAACTGTAATAGGGAGAGTAATTTGCTGATGATGAAGGGGAGGAGGAATAAGACATTGGCTCTGTGCTGGGACCATGAGGAGAACCTTGTCTGTAGTAGCTATTGATCTAGGGAGAAAAAAATAAGGTAAAAAAAAATTAACTAGTATCAGGTTAGGCACGCATGGTGCATTGTCAATCATGCTGCGCCCAAGGTCAGCACCTACTCCATTATTTATGTTTGGTTAACATGAGATATGGCTATGGTGGCAGTCCTGGTCGCACTGTGTTTATTACGATTTGTCCAGCCAGGCTCTGGGGATCCTATATTGTTTGCTCTGCACAGTAGCTACTCGACCAGTTACAGTGTGTATGGAAAGTATTCAGACCCCTTTAAATTTATCACTTTTGTTTCATTGCAGCAATTTGGTAAATTCAAAAGAGTTCATTTTTTCTCATTAAAGTTCACTCTGCACCCATCTTGACTGATAAAAACTAGAAATGTAGAAATTTTTGCAAATTTATTAAAAAAGAAAAACTGAAATATCACATGGTCATAAGTACTCAGACCCTTTGCTCAGACACTCATATTTAAGTCACATGCTGTCCATTTCCTTGTGATCCTCCTTGAGATGGTTCTACTCCTTCATTGGAGTCCAGCTGTGTTTAATTAAACTGATGGGACTGATTTGTAAAGGCACACCCTGTCTATATAAGGCTATGGTTCACGTCCGAACCATAGCGCTTGGACGGAGCGGAAATCCGCTCGTCTAAGCCCCCCCCCTTTTGACCGCGATCTTTCGAGGTGTTCAGGACACCTCGGAACACCTCCGGAAGAAGCAGCTACATGCCTGTGTTAATTCTGTTGCGGCGACGCACGTCGCGCAATACGCGAGGACATGCTGCGGTCTAAAGACGCCCGCATGTCGTTACGCAGGTCTGCCGCCTGCGTATGTTCGCATAGTGAGACGGATTCTTGAAATCCTCACTATGCTGTAACATCTGGCGCTGCTTTTGGCGCTGCCAGCGCACAGCGCCAACACGCAGCGTTTCTGACGTGGAAACTCACCCTAAGACGTCAAGCCACAGTGCATGTCAGACCAATGAGATCATGAGGTCAGGAACTGCCAATGACTCAAGACAGATTGTGGCAAGCACGATCGGCTAAGGTTACAAAAGAATTTCTGCAGTACTCAAGGTTCCTAAGAGCACAGTGGCCTCCATAATCCTTGAATGGAAGAAGTTTGGGACCACCTGAAGTCTTCCTAGACCTGGCCGTCCAGCCAAACTGAGCAATCGTGGGAGAAGAGCCTTGGTGAGAGTTAAAGAAAAACCCCAAGATCACTGTGGCTGAGCTCCACAGATGCGGTAGGGAGATGGCAGAAAGTTCCACAAAGTCAACTATCACTGCACTGCCTTTATGGCAGAGTGGCCCGACGGAAGCCTCTCCTGAGTGCCACACATATGAAAGCCCGCATAGAGTTTGCTAAAAAAAAAAAACACATGAAGGACTCCCAGACTATGAGAAATAAGATTCTCTGGTCTGATGAAGCAAAGATAGAACTTTTTGGTGATAATTCTAAGCGGTATGCGTGGAGAAAACCAGGCACCGCTCATCACCTGCCCAATACAATCCCAACAGTGAAACATGGTGGTGGCAGCATCGTGCTATGGGAGTGTTTTTCAGCTGCAGGGACAAGACAACTTGTTGCAATTGAAGGTAACATGAATGCGGCCAAGTACAGAGATATCCTGGATGAAAACCTCTTCCAGAGTGCTCTGGACCTCAGTCTTGGCTGAAACTTCACCTCCAACAAGACAATGACCCTAAGCACACAGCTAAAATAACAAAGGAGTGGCTTCAGAAAACTCTGTGTCCATTCTTGACTGGCCCAGCCAGAGACCTAACCTAAACCCAATTGAGCATCTCTGAAGAGACCTAAAAATGGCTGTCTACCAACATTCACCATCCAACCTGACAGAACTGGAGAACTGCAAGGAAGAATGACAGAGGATCCCCAAATGCAGGTGTGAAATACTTGTTGCATCACTCCCAAGAAGTCTCATGGAAGTGTCCCCTTGACACTACATTGGTGAGATTGTTCCTATTTTCTTACTTTTCTCACTTTATTGTTGTCATTTATATATTATGTTGTTTTATATGTGTTGTCTGGTGATTGCCTTTCATACCTTGGAGGACCACATTGAGTATTCCTCCAATTGGCAGCACCTAGACATTCAGTTGCCATTTTCTTTTCCAAGATGGCAATCTGTCCAATCCTGATAGCTGTCTGTTTTTTGTCCTTCTGGTAATCATTGTGGGTATATGTATTACCCCTCATTCCTTGACAGCTATTTTTTAGTGGGTGACGCACCTTATACTTAACGTATATCAGTAAAAGTTATATTTTATATATTCACTGTTGCTTATTCTAATTATAATTTGGTGAATTCAGTCTGACATTTGTTCCAGCCGACACTGGAATTGCTCTTATATTTTTGGACCTCAGACTTGGCTGAAACTTCACCTCCAACAAGACAATGACCCTAAGCACACAGCTAAAATAACAAAGGAGTGGCTTCAGAACAACTCTGTGTCCATTCTTGACTGGCCCAGCCAGAGACCTAACCTAAACCCAATTGAGCATCTCTGAAGAGACCTAAAAATGGCTGTCCACCAACATTCACCATCCAACCTGACAGAACTGCAAGGAAGAATGACAGAGGATCCCCAAATCCAGGTGTGAAATACTTGTTGCATCACTCCCAAGAAGTCTCATGGCTGTACTAGCTCAAAGGGGTGCTTCTATTGAGCAAAGGGTCTGAATACTTATGACCATGTGATATTTCAGTTTTGTTTAATAAATTTGCAAAAATTTCTACATTTCTGTGTTTTCAGTCAAGATGGGTGCAGAGTGTACATTAATGAGAAAAAAAATGAACTTTTTGATTTACCAAATGGCTGCAATGAAACAAAGAGTGAAAAATGTAAAGGGGTCTGAATACTTTCCGTACCCACTGTAAATCTCGGCTTTACTAATGAATAGGAGGGCGAATGAGCATTAGACATTTGTTTTGTCCTACTCTACTTCACCCAAGTAGAACACTTGCTACAGTACTCGAGCTGCTGCAGTAAAGATGCTGAGATCCTCTGTGGGGGGGAAAAAAAAGTAAAAACTGCAGCAGCCATTATGACCACTCTGTGACAGTCAAACGTGTCATTATCATGGCTCCTTCCAATATCCAGGACAGGAGCCAGCAGTATTGATGTTCATACAAGGTGAATGGTAAAAGAAATGGTAGCAGAAGTGTCTCGTTAAGCTTCTAGGTCATCCCTTTAGTGTAATTTAAGTGCAGCCTGCCATGAAAACTGAATGGCAGACATCGCACTGTGTGATACTGTCCCTGATACAGAAGGTCTCGGCAAGTATGTGGGTTAGTAATGTCATCAGTGAAACTAAATACACCAGGCAACCCTTTTAACCTTCCTCTGGTGAAGCAAAATACCAAAATTAACCCTTCCCTTCATCAGCATCCTCTCCCACCCCCGTGCTTGTACATTATAAGCTACATTCCTTTTATAATATTACTATCAAAAAAAAACCTATTAATGCAAAAAAAAAAAAAAAATCACTTATATTCCTTTCTAGAGTCTTGATATCAAGTGGGGATAATATTAATGTAAATGAGTGTAGTCACCCACCATTGCTTGTCTGTGAAGCCCATCTGGAGAGAGAGTACGGTTTCTGATAGCTGTGAACAGGAGGAGAGTGGTCGTATCTCATATCAGAATTGTAGTCATATCTAGAAAAACAAATATAATAAATCAAAATGTCAAAAGGATCTATAATTGTAGCCAACAGCAAAGATAAATGGAGCGCTGCCGTGTCAGAGGAAACATAGTAAGAAAAGCCAGGAAGGATGCAACTTGGATGAGTAGTCCAAGGTCGACTTTGGATTACACATTGGAGTTGGATAACCCTCTGATTTTTAAAGCACGTTTTCTCTGAAACACCGGAGAGTTTTACAGTAAAACAGACAGCAGCAATAACAGGAATTGGTATCGGATTCACGCTGCCTGTCGTCCCTTTTGATTTTTAGCCAATTTACTGACAAGGTTATGACAGGTCTATGGTTGCATAGCTCATCCGCATAGTGTGTTTCTGCTGGAAATGCCATTGGTTCCTATAAATGCAACCAGGAGACTTCATCTTACCTGTTGCCATTTGATGAACCATTTCCAGAAAAGTTGCCATTTCCTTGTGGGGAAGACGCTGCATTATTTGCTTCTTGAGAGGCGTGACTGCTTCCTAAAAACATAAAAGATTAAAAATAGATTGCAATATCAGGTGTAAAGGTACTGCCACACTAAGCTATCCCGCTAGCGATCTCGTTAGCGTTGCATACTAATGAGATCGCTAGCGGGATTGTTTCTATATCGCTAAATGCGGCCACATTTAGCGATATAGTTAACGACGCTATCGCCGTTAGCGATCTTCTTAACGACTTTAGCGGTACAAAAGTACCGCTAAATCGCTAAGAAAAGGTGCCACACAGCGATTAGATACTTACCCAGCGGGAGCGCCAGCGATGAAATAGGGTCCGGAACGATTCCAGCGACGAGCGAGATCACAGCAGGAAGCTCGTCGCTGGAAGCTGCCGCACTGAACAATATCGCTAACGAGATCGCTAAATAGTGACGTTTTTTAGCGATCCCGTTAGCGATATTGTTTAGTGTGGCATACCCTTTAGACATGAGAGCAGGGCTGTGGAGTCGGAGTCCGTATAAAATGTACTGGTTGCTAAAATATATAATACATTGGGTGCAGTAGTTATGAAGTGTACTATAAATGTCTGTTCTGTTTCTGATCTAAGGATCTCTGCTTTTGAGATGAATCTGTGCTTTGTGTACATGCTCAGTAGTGAGGCAGTGAAGTGGAGTCGGAGGTTTGGCTTACTGACTCCACAGCCCTGCATGTTAGACACCTCACCGCACAGTCCATGCTATAAAGAACGTTCAAGTTTGGAAGGTGCCACGTTGTTGGCAAATGTGGCTGATGTTGTTGAGCAGGAACCAACAAAGGTATTGTGTCTGGGTTAGCTCCGATTGCTGCATCTAAGGGGTTAAAATGCCGTAAAAATTGCTGCCCTCGTACCTGATCTGTACTGGATTTTCAGAGGCCTCCCAAACAGTTTGACTCCATTTAACAGATTCATCCCATAGGGAACAGATTCTTCATGCTTAAATTGTACAAAAGCAAATAATTTTGAAGTGCCATCTTTGTCCTTGGGGATTTTTACATTTACCGCAGGACCAGCCTGGAAGAAAAAAAAACCAAAACAATTACTATGAGCAAGTTCATATAACACACGGCCAGTGCAGTCTGAAGAGGAGAGAAACTACTAATTTTATGACTACCGCTAATAAGTAAAGGGTATGCCACACTAAACGAGATCGCAAACGAGATCGCAAACGAGATCACTAAAACGTCACTATTTTGCGATCTCGTTAGCGACTTAGCTGTGTGGGCATGTAGCAACTATGTGGCCCCTGCTGTGATCTCGTTGATCGTTCACTAGAGTTCTGGACCGTTTTTTGATCGTTGGCGTCCTGCTGGTGAGCCTGAATCGCTGTGTTTGGCACCTTTTGCGAACGACCTCATTTGTGACGCATACATATATTAGCGTCACGGAATGGATCGCAATATCTGTAAGTTCTCTTTTGCGTCACAGAGAGGATCGCAGCAGTTGCAAAGCAGGCTAGCAGGACGCAGAGAGCAGGAAGCAATGCTGGAAATTCCTATGAATCAGAAGCGCTCAGTACATGCTAATGACATCCTAACGACCGCCAAAGTCGTTAAAGAGATCGCTGACCGCTGATGAATCGTTTATGAGATCTCCTGTTTGGCAGCTACTAGCGACCTAAAAGAGATCTCACAAACGATCTCATTAGCTTGCGTCGTTATTGAGATCGCTAACGAGATCACTAAGTGTGGCAGTACCTTAAGGCTCAACTTAAAATGCGATGTCCAGGATTTCAATATTGGTGACCTGTCCCAATGATGGCTCATCAATATCAGATTGGTGGGGACAGAACGCCGCTATTTATCACAGTATAGAAAGCTGGAAAAGCTGTTTCATACACTGTAGTGACGGTTCTCAGCTCGGAGCGCATTCACTTTAGAGTGTATGGAGCAATATTTTTTGCCATAAAGAAAATTAAAAAAAAAAATAAAAATTTTATATTTTGTACTCTTTAAAAAGATATAAGCATGGCTCCATTCACCCCATGCAAATCACCCCCAAAAACATCAAGATCTCCCTCACACAGCCCCATGGGGAAAAAAAAATAAGAACAAAGTTACGGGTCTCAAATTACTGATGCAATTCTTTTTTTCTCTTGAAAGCAAAGCGTAATCTAAACCTGGAGAATTCTAATTACTGTTTTTTTTTTTTCTGCAAGACGATTACCATAAATACAACCCCCTCCCCCCCAAAAAAACAAAAAAAAACAAATGACAGCTTTGTGTCTTTTCTGTAGTACACATGCTTATGTCAGTGGAAAAAAAAAGTTCTGGCTCTAAGAACCAGATGGAAAAAAAACTGCTAACATTCACGTGCCAACAGAGAGCACAGCTGATCAGAGGGATGCCTGTCATCGGACCCCACTGAGCCGATATTCATGATGTTTTCTAAGGAGGTTAACAGCAAAAAGTGGCAGAGTAACCGTTTAACCCCTTCACCCCCAAGGGTGGTTTGCACGTTATTGACCGGGCCAATTTTTACAATTCTGACCACTGTCTCTTTATGAGGTTATAACTCTGGAACACTTCAACGGATCTTCGCGATTCTGAGAATGTTTTCTCGTGACATATTGTACTTCATGTTAGTGGTAAAATTTCTTCGATATACCTTGCGTTTATTTTGAAAAAAACGCAAATATGGCGAAAATTTGGAAAATTTTGCAATTTTCAAACTTTGAATTTTTTTTCCCTTAAAACAGAGAGATATGTCACACAAAATAGTTAAGAAATAACATTTCCCACATGTCTACTTTACATCAGCACAATTTTGGAACCCAAATTTTTTTTTTGTTAGGAAATTATAAGGGTTAAAAGTTGACCAGTGATTTCTCATTTTACAACAAAATTTACAAAGCCATTTTTTTAGGGACCACCTCACATTTGAAGTCACTTTGAGGGGTCTATATGGCAGAAAATACCCAAAAGTGACACCATTCTAAAAACTGCACCCCTCAAGGTACTCAAAACCACATTCAAGAAGTTTAATAACCCTTCAGGTGCTTCACAGGAGCTGAAGCAACGTGGAAGGAAAAAACACGGATTTTGGTAAAGACTTACCTGTAAAATCCTTTTCAGCGAAGGAAGGAAGAGAGACACAGTATTCATTACTGATGGGTAGGCGGAGCCCCAGATCAGGATGTTACCTCAGATCAAAAGAGTGATGACTGGCTGGCCCCTCCAGCTCGGGCTCCTCCTACTCAGCTCCAGTCGTATCAAAGCTTTTAGGAAAAGAGCCAAGATCACCAGCGGAGCAACATAACCCCTTCTGAAGGAACTTCAGAGAAAAAACACAAGGATACAGGTTATGCATGCAAAGAAAGCCAAAAACCACAGAGTTCCAGGTACTACTCACGGAACCTGACTACTGCGATGAGCTGGCGATGCTGGAACAGAGCCTTAGCGCGCTGACCTCAGCCCAGATAATCGCTATCAGATAAGGGTCGCGCTGCATCTGAAAACATCAACACACTTCTGCCGTGGGAGGGTGCTGTGTCTCTCTTCCTTCCTTCGCTGAAAAGGATTTTACAGGTAAGTCTTTACCAAAATCCGTGTTTCAGCTGCAGATGAAGGAAGAGAGCCACAGTATTCATTACTGATGGGACGTCCCAAAGCAGTTCAAAAATAAGGGTGGGAAAAAACCAACAAAAGGCAGAAACCCAACAACCTTAACAACAAAGCGCAACCAGCGCTAAACACAAGTTCATCCAGAACTTTAAACTACAGCTGCCTGCAGGACCCTACGTCCGAGGGCTGCATCAGCGGAAGCACTGACGTCCACTTTATAAAATCTTGTAAACGTGTGGACAGAGCGCCAAGTCGCCGCTCGGCAAAGCTGCACTGCCGAAGCACCTTGATGAAAAGCCCACGATGAAGCCACAGCTCTCGTGGAATGGGCTCGAATCTTAATCGGGCAAGATTCACCCCGAAGACGGTAAGCTTCCAAAATAGCTGACCGGATCCAACGAGCTATAGAACCCTTGGAAGCTCGTTGACCACGCCGACGACCTGCCGGAACCACAAACAGGGAGTCCGTCTTACGAAAACCTTGAGTAATAGATAGATAAAACTTCAAGGCCCGCACTAAATCCAATGTGTGTAAATCTCGCTCTTTCGTATTCTTCGGATCCGGACAGAGTGAAGGCAACACAATATCCTGGTTAACATGAAATTGTGACACCACTTTAGGCAAAAAATCACCCCGAGTGCGAAGCACTACACGATCCGGAAAAAACTCCAGAAAAGGAGGCGAGCAAGAAAGAGCTGCCAATTCAGAAACTCTCCTCAAGGAAGTGACTGCAACAAGGAAAGCCACCTTCCAAGAAAGTAAAGAAAGGCTAGCAGAAACCATAGGTTCAAAAGGTTTATGCTGAAGAGCCTCCAAAACAAGGTTGAGCCGCCAAGGAGACACGAGTGCCTTCCGCGGCGGAAACTTACGAGAGATACCTCGGAAAAAAGAGATCACGTCTCTATTTGAAGCAATGGTTCTCCGGAATAATAAGGACAGAGCAGAAATCTGACCTTTCAGAGTGCTAACTGCCAAACCCTTGTCTAGCCCATGCTGCAGAAAAGCCAACAGGTTGGGAATGGAAAATTTTCTCGGGTTCCGAGAAGACCCCAAACACCACGAAAAGAAGGTTTCCCAAATTTTGTGGTAAATCCTAGAAGTAGCCGGACATCTTGCAGCACGAAGGGTAGCAATGACCTCGGCTGAAAAACCTCTACGGGTCAAGATCTCGGTCTCAAGAGCCACGCCGTCAAACGCAGGGACATCAAGTCCGGATGACAAATGGGCCCCTGAGTCAACAAGTCCTGTTGAAGAGGGAGTGGAAACGGAGGTGCCGCCAACAGCGACATTATTGTCGAGAACCACACCCTTCTTGGCCAGTCTGGAGCTATCAGAATAGCTGGAATTCTCTCTAGTCTGATCCGACGCAGCACTAGAGGAAGTAAGGATATCGGCGGGAATACATAGATCAGCTTGAACTGATCCCACTGAGCCACTAGAGCATCCACCGCCACCGCCTTCGGGTCCTTGTACCTGGACATGAATGTCGGTAACTTGGCATTGGACCTGGAAGCCATCAAATCCACTTGGGGGGTTCCCCAGCGAGAGCACAGTAGTGCAAAGACTTCCGGGTGGAGGCTCCATTCCCCGGGATCCATCCTTCTGCGACTGAGAAAGTCCGCTGTAATATTCTGAACCCCTGGAATGTGAATCGCCGAAATGGCTGGTACATTGGCCTCTGCCCAAATCAGAATTCGGGACACCTCTACCATGAGTCTGGAACTCCTTGTCCCACCTTGGTGATTGATATACGCGACAGCCGTCGCATTGTCTGTCTGCACACGGACTGGCAGACCGCTCAAAGGGACCGTCCAATGTTGGAGGCAAAGAAAAATCGCCCTCAATTCCAGGATGTTGATCGGAAGCACAGACTCTTCCGGTGACCATACCCCCTGAATCCAGAGATTGTTCCAAACACCCCCCCAGCCCGTCAGGCTGGCATCGGTGGTTATGACTGACCACTTCAGAGGGAGGAAAGACTTCCCCAGGAAGAATGCCCCTGGACGTAACCACCATTCTAGAGAATCCCGCACCGCGCGAGAAATGGTGACAC